>JAQFVV010006207.1:16690147-17257110 GCA_028023455.1 Epiperipatus broadwayi
TACAAATTAAATGAAAATTTACCTTTCTTTTTAAAGTGAAAAGTTTGTATTGAACCATGTCAGATCTGAGTGAATTCAGAATTTTGATGCTTCCTTGATTAGACTTGCCATCTATGTACAAAAATGAAAACTAAAATATAAATTCTTTTTCTTTAAAAACAAACTGCTAAGTGACTGAAAATTGGACTGAACGATTTCTTGATACTAAAGTAAAATCAGTCCATAATAGTACCAGAATAAACAAAATGAAACAGGAAGTACCATTCTGTTTACTAACCATAGTCAGTAAAGAAAAGGATAAACATTTTTATAACGATATACATTAAATTTTAATATTTAAACCAAATATGCAAATCATTTATATGATAACAAATCATACTAAAATTATTAATCAATCAGCTTTTTCAGGATAATTATTTTATGTCTCACAAACACCATTCTTCAGCTGGGTATAAGCTGACTGGCAGCATTCCAAGATAATGTACAGATGCAATAATCTGAAGTTGTTTTCAGTTCAGTCTTAGGTGAAATCATCATGATGTTTAAATGTTTAATTTCACACTTCAATATCTAATCAGTCTTAATGTTTACATGAAAAGATATTTGTACACTGGATTGGGATGTTACCAGTGAGATTGCAGCTAGATGGAGAATGACATGAAAAAATTAATTGGATAATTATTTTAGCATGATGTCAAAAATGGTAAAAGTTTGTTGTGAGTGAATTGGTTGGTTAGTTTCTTTAAATTTTGTTAAGCAGTAATTAAATAAAGAGAAAGATTTCACCTTTTTAACATATGCAGCTTACTGATTTTATAATAATGCAATGTTGTCGTGTTGATTACAGAGAAGACTCTCAAACCCAAATACAAGATAGAGACTTTATAAAGATAAGAATAGCCATTTTATATATATGAAATTATTCCAGTGCATAATTCTACCTAAAATAAATATCAAATTGCCTCAAATATTAAAAAATTTTCAGCTATGCTCTCTGTGAATAAATATATAAAATCTGCATCTCATTCACAAATTTCTTAATGTTTGAGATGATTTGACATTTGATATTATATAGATATTGGTGTTTTCCTGAAGATTTGCAATGATGGTATTTTACTAGTAAACAAAGGCAAAACTCCCCATACAGTAATGTCACCCTGTGCTAACCAGAGTAATCAATGGGTGCCAGAAGGCTTGTGCATAAAATCCCTATTTAGTGCCATTGATTACTCTGGTTAGCACAGGGTGTCACTACTGTATGGAGAGTTTTGCCTTTGTTTACAACAATTATGTGCTAATATGAGATGGTGATCATGGTATGTACTTGTATGTTAGACTATTTCTATTATCAAACCTTAAATCATGAATGAGATCAGAAAAATTTTTAAACATTATTTAAATTTTCCAATTGCTTGCAACTGTTAGGGATAGCACACAGACAATAACGGTATTTATAAATAAATATTTAATAGCGATATTTAAAAGCAACATATAAAATATATAATGGTAGGTCATAAAATTACCAAGTGAAAAAATTGTGAACACCCTTCTTTCACTTTATATACCTTTCAGGTATGGATCTACCTTTATCAGGTAAGTTAATGCACCTTTTGGTATGAATTATCATCAAGATACAATATGATACAAGCTAAACATTATTTTTGGATTAAAAAATAATTATGAGGAGTTCATAAGAAATTGACTACCAAAAATGCCATAACGAGAATCGATTTAAAGCCCTTATGCTCCCCAATCTAAGAACCTTTGCACTAAACCATACAAGGCAAAATATATTACGGAAATTTGGAATTGGCTGGAGTGTTAAAATTAAGAATTGATTGTGAAAATAAAAATAGTATAGGATTATTAAGACTTCATTCTTATTTTGTAGCTACTTAAATATTTTATTTTAAATAATGTCTATTCAAAAACCGAATCTAATACATCTTAGATAAGTCTGCAATCTTTAGTTTATATATATTAAAAGTATTTTGTTTGCAAGGCATTATCAGCTTCTGAAAAATGTGTTGTCATAGTAAATCCTGCAGTAATTGATCTTCTTTCTTTCTCTTTTTTTAATAAATGACAAATGTTATTGCCATATAAAAATCAATTTATTATACAATTAAATTAGTTCCTAATGCTTCAATATATTTTATTAGTATATAAAAAAAAAGATTCTCAAAATATCAATTTTAATAACATTATGTTAGTAGTGTTTATTATACATATTTCTTTTGTATATATATACCATCATGAAATGGCATGATTTTTTTTTCTTATGCTTATGCATATGCTTCCAAGATCTTCACTCTTCTCTAAAGCCATCTGTTATAAGCTGTAATCAATGAATTTCAAATAATATCCTCATTTCCAGATTAATTTCTGGATCTTGCTATCATAATCCTAATTCTCACTTATAATGGCCAAAGCTAAAAATTGTTCTGTTAAATTGGGAATATTGTAGCACTATACTATCTGGCTTCCAGTATAGTATATGGCTTTAGATTACAATGAAGATAACTGCTTTTGAAAGCATGTGAGTAAGTATATGATAAAGTCAGATGATGCTATTCATATTTAACATTTCTAGCTAAAGAGTAGAGTTTACAGTTAGCATATAGATGACATCTTTTAAAATATATACAAAATAGCCTGGTGCCAGATACTACCTTAGGTTTAAAATTTTTTGATTTTTTTTTTAATTTCAAACTATTCTTTTGAATAGTATAAAGAAATAAAAAGTGCTTTCAGATGCACAAATGCACTTTAAATCCTATTTTTAACTTATGAAAGTAAAAAACAGAAACCGATCTGCGAATTTTATTAGTCATTCATTAGATAAGAGATTATCCAATAATGAATAATATTTTTGCAGTGTAATTTTCACTATACTACTCTTGTACAAGGTAGGGACTGATTTCTATTCGCTTTTACCACCTTGTAAAGGGATGTAATCATAAGTATATAATCAAAGACATGAAAAAGATCTATGATCTCCAAGATGCACATTTCATCAGCTGACCCAGACCATGATCTCCTACAGATTTCTTTATCATTGGTCAGTATAGATAGATAGATAGATAGATAGATAGATAGATAGATAGATAGATAGATAGATAGATAGATAGATAGATAGATAGATAGATAGATAGATAGATAGATAGATAGATAGATAGATAGATAGATAGATAGATAGATAGATAGATAGATAGATAGATAGATAGATAGATAGATAGATAGATAGATAGATAGATAGATAGATAGATAGGTAGGTAGGTAGGTAGGTAGGTAGGTAGGTAGGTAGGTAGGTAGGTAGGTAGGTAGGTAGGTAGGTAGGTAGGTAGGTAGGTAGGTAGGTAGGTAGGTAGGTAGGTAGGTAGGTAGGTAGGTAGATAGATAGATAGATAGATAGATAGATAGATAGATAGATAGATAGATAGATAGATAGATAGATAGATAGATAGATAGATAGATTAGTACAGTTTAACTGACAAGTGTCAAATATGCTGTCCTCACAACTTTGACACAAATTACTTAATGAAAATATATTATTAATCATTTATTAATTATGAACTCTTATTTGTGCTTTGAGGAAGAATTTAAATCTGATTGAAATAAGTATTCACTTATTTGTTGTTGTTTTTTTTTTTTTATTTATGATATTCTCTAAAGTCTGCACCAGTAGCACAATTCAAAATCACCCATACTTTTCCTATTCATTTTGAGTGTCCAACTTCCACATCCATAGTTATAGAAATCTCCATATCTTGAACAATTCTCCTATTCAATTTTAAAGATACGTTTCTACATATTAAAAGTCTTTTCCAGTTTTTCATTGCAACACTGCTAAATATTACTCTGACATGAATCTCTTCATTACCGGTGTATGTGCTACTGATGAACGAACAAAGAAGACAAACTTGTCTATGAATTTAATGCCTTAGTTATCAATTTGGAAGATAGCCACTGTTTGCTAGCATGTAAAAAAAAAAAATCCAATTTATGATAACGAAACTCCAATCTGCCATATTAATATTGGCATTTTTGTATTTATATTAAAAAACCTATGAATTTATTTATAAAAAGAAATTAATTCATCTTAAGATTTAATTTATGCAAAATATTTTTGGAAAAAGCTAAAGAATTTAAAAACAATTAAATAGATAGTATAAAAGTTTAAATGTTAGGAAAGGAAATTGATTTGCAAAATAAGTTGCTTGCAGAGAGAACTTGTTTGCAAACTTTTTGTTATTGCTGTTGTTTCTCACTTTTTTAAAAAAAAAAATATTTACCCCACTGTTCACTATACATATTGTTTATCAATAAAATATTTAAAAATGTGTATGAGAAAAACAATTATCATTTCACAATCAATTTCTTGCTACCTGTGGTTTTTCTCACATAAAAAAAAAAAAACCAATATCGCATTCTATGCACAAAACAAAAGTGTGTGTGTGTGTGTGTGTGTAATATAAAGAGCTTAGAAATGAAGAGGGAAACATATCCACCAATTATACTTTTGACTTAGATTTGAATTCCACTTTCTAATATTGATTGATAAATCATTATCTAGCTATTTTCATCTAAAATGTAAAAAAAAAAAAAATCATTCAAAACCTCACATCCAGAAACCAACAAGTTTCTAATTCCTTCTCCATCACTATTTTTTTATGGCAGCTGATGGAGAAGCCTTTACACTGCAATGAAATATTTAAAGATTGTTATTTTTGCCTGTATAATATAAAAACCTAAGTAACAGGAATGCATTCTCAATAGAAATAACAGATATAATGATTGTTGAAAAGGTGAGAAGATTGAAGCCTGCCCATTAAAGTTTAAGGAATTGCTACCTTAATATAGGCTGAGCACTGATTGTGTATAAGTGTGGGAAATTATGATTTGTTCGAGCTGATGAGTGCTGGTTTTGTACGGAGTGCATAAATTGGGGATCATTTATCTTTTAACGTATGTAATAATGTGTATTGATTGTTTGATATGGAATGGAGGATGAATATAGACTGAAAATCCTAAGTTCAAATCCCTCTACTTATACATAACAATTGTAAAGAAGGCAGGAGTGAATTCTAAAAAGAAGCAAAAGTAATGCTTTGCTTTTTATAATATAAATTAATGTCAATATATTTTATTTAAAATAAATTTTAATATTGATTATAAACAAGGTTTTATTTGAAAATCAAAAGATTATAAATTGTTTTATTGTCATTTAATTTCAAAGTATTCATTTGTAGTATTTTAAAAACATTTTTAGGCAAAAAAATTAATATCACATGACCCTTTCTAAACAAAATAATAAGCAACAATAGAATTAAGGTTTCACAACTCAACCAGTCACTTCTGATGCTTGAATGTTATATGACCCAAGAAATGTAACTACTTGATGATTTACTAATGCAGTAATTATTTTTTGTAAAATTTATAACAAAAACAACTAGTCAGTAATGTCTGTTCTCATCATTTAATGGCAACTGATTAATTATTATATACAGATGGACAGTTGAAATCTTAAACTGGATTCCAAGAAAAATGTAAAAGACCCAGAAAGAAACCACATGTGAGATGGATAGATGTATAAGAAAGTGTGCAGGGGTGATGTGGAGAAGAGAAACTAAAGATCGGAAATGGGTTGAACTTGGAGAGATCTTCATCCTGCAGTGGATTGATAATGGTTGTTGTTGATGATGATGATATAAACCATATTGATATTAATTTTTAGGACATTTCACTCTATCTATATGTGTGTATTTTTCAGTTTTCTGGATGTGATTTTATTGGCTCCACTATTGCAAAATCACACTTCTGTTGGCTTGGACATATATAACAAATTAACAATAAATTGTTTTTCTCTTCACTAGTGAAAATTGTAATTATAAATATGCGACCTTTTTCGCATTCGTTAGTGAAGCTATAATTATACTTAAAATAATGTGTAATCGGTCTGCTTAGCGCTTTCGAGATTTAATGTTGGAATCTCATACTCATAGCTTTATGAATAAAGACTGTTGTTATTTATTGTACACATATGCAAATGAGTTTGAATATTTAATTAGTCCATTGTTTAGAGAGGGCAAAGCATGCCTCTCTTCTATTAATGGCACTGGGATCATTTGCAATGTAAAAAGCCTCTTTAACTTTTCTTTTGGCATCACTCTTCTCTGTACAGACTATTTGGGCAGCTACAGGCCATGTATTTGAACCTAGTTCTGCCCAAATATTTGGAAAAAGAAGAGTGATGCCAAAAGAAAAGTTAAAGAGACTTTTTACATTGCAAATGATCCCAGTGCCATTAATAGAAGAGAGGCATGCTTTGCCCTCTCTAAACAATGGACTAATTAAATATTCAAACTCATTTGCATATGTGTACAATAAATAACAATAGTATTCATTCACAAAGTTATGAGTATGAGATTCTAACATTAAATCTCGAAAGCGCTAAGCAGACCGATTACACATTATTTTAAGTATAATTATAGCTTCACTAACGAATGCGAAAAAAGTCGCATATTTATAATTACAAATTAACAATGTAAGATTTCCTAAAAGAGTGATTTATGGTGAACTTGAGCATGTTTTTCATGGTAGAGGTAGATCCTGTCTGTGATATGAGAATTATCTCAAAAATATTTTTAAGAAGTGCAATGGCAATTATTACAGTTGGGAAGATATGGCAGAGAATAGAATATATTGGAAAGATCATTTACACATGGTGTTGAAGTATTTCAGAAGGAAAACTTTTCTGTTGAAGAAATTAAAAGGCAGCGTCCCAAATGTCAAGAAAACAAAAAAAAACGGATCAACATGTTCTATATGTGGACATGTTTGAGATTGATTTGTATAGTCATCACAAAACTCATTTCTAAAGTATTTTTCTTTTCTTTATTATTTTGTTTCTTTTTGGAGTTGAATTGGCCATACTCATTTAAGAGTGGGATCGTGACTAATAATGGAACTTTATCTCAATTTTATTATCCACAAATACTGATTATATTTAAGTAGTGTGAGTTTGAAATCAAGATAAGATATCAAAATTATATTTACTGAAAGTCTCATTTATCTCTGAGATATCTCATATTTAATATTATGTCATGCCATTGAAGGTCATTATTAAAATATATAATGTGCAATATATATACATTTAAAAAAGAAAAATACAAAGTAATTGGAATTTTTAAATTATAAATTTAAAAAAAATGTGGATTTATTAGATAAAATTATTTATTTATTTTTAGAGATTGATAATATGACACTTGATATATTTTAGATTTATATTTAGCTAAATAAAAAGCAGTTCGGTAACTATTTATTGTAATTGTATAGAAGTTAAAAATTCAAGATAAAAGTAAATACAAAATATTTTGTTATAATAACTAAATATGGTGGGGGGGGGGGGAGCAATCCTACTATCTTAAGGAATGATGAAGAAAATGAGGGAGGTAATCATATTAAAAAAGAAAGATGATAGTTGATTAATTATGATACTGATATTTACAAATTACAATATAACAATTCGTCAATCACTAAACCAGAGAATCTTTAGTAAATAAAATAACTATTGCCAAGCGCTTTCAACTCCTACGAGTCCTTATCAAGGCAGTATAAAAAATCCTACTTTTCTCCTAAGCGATAAATTCAAACGTTTCTTTGCATTGACCAGGAACAACTAATCGGAAAGCTGGTTAATTTTGAATTCATATCATAAAATTTAGGAGTTGAAAGCGCTTGGCAATAGTTATTTTATTTATTAAAGATACTGATATTTATGCATATTTTTATTTTAAAAAACGCAAAAACTAATTTTTAA
The DNA here is from genome assembly GCA_028023455.1 of Epiperipatus broadwayi. Taxonomy (NCBI): domain Eukaryota; kingdom Metazoa; phylum Onychophora; class Udeonychophora; order Euonychophora; family Peripatidae; genus Epiperipatus; species Epiperipatus broadwayi. Next base: position 16,697,970 of record JAQFVV010006207.1, read on the forward strand.
ATGCTATCACAATATTAATAAATTTTACTTTCTTTTTAATTTTTAAATTTCAGTTTTGTATAAATTTTAAAAAAAAACCATAAGAAAATTTATATATAAATTAGCATAAGTATAATATTTTAAATTTTATTGCTTTCTTTCAAACTTGAGAACATAAAAGTAATGCAATTTACATCAGGTAGATTGCTTTAGGAAAATCCAGGTAAATCAAGTGGCTCTTTGTGTAGAATCAAAATTAATTTTAAAATTATCAAAATGACCTTTTCTATTTTAATTATTTTTTACTACTAATATTTCAAGATTTATTTAAATGTCATCTTCTAACTAATTTAAATTTTGAATCAATTAATTATGTCTCAAACTTTTTAAAATATATATTTTAGGTATCTATTTATCCCGAATGGAAATATAACCGTAAAAGATCAAAAAAAAAAAAGTAATAATTGATTTTGAATAAATAGAATTTACTTTAGAAAACGAATAACATTCACTCATTTGAATATCATATTTATTAAAAATAATAATCTCTCTTTGTACCCCTCCCCTCCCAACTTTAACATATATTTTATATAAAAGAGTTCCTTAATTAATCAATGCTGAATCATGAATAATAGAATTTATATTAAATTTAATTGGAAAGCAATGTGAATTGTCGGATGTTTTCTTGTTGTTTTACAATATCCGGATTGCTTCAAATCCATGAAAACTGGTGTCTTAGCTGAAAACCTGATGTAAATATATTTAAAAGAATTTGTTCTACTACTATTCAGGATAGTGGTTTAATATAAGCCTGAAAAATATTCATCCAGTAGTTGGATTAAGTGCAGAAATGATATTTTTTTATATATGTCAAATGGCGTTGACTGGGAAGCGAATCCAGGGCCAGCTGCTTGGTCGGCAGATATGCTAACAGCTAGGCCACCAACGCTTGACATATGATATTTTGCTTTCAAAATCTAGATCTCTCAATTGGGTGCATCATGAAGCATAATACTTTTTTTTGCTTTCTAAATATTCTAAGTTTCTGAATAGTTTTAACACTGATAAAAGAAACAAACTAAATTATTACGCCTGAAGAAGAGGGAAGAATAATACCTCTCGAAACGTTGTGCATATTCTAACTGTTTGATGTAAATTATTACATGTTACAATAACAAAAGACAAATTAGATACTTTATCTATAATTTCTTTAGAAAATGATATATATTTAAGTAATATTTTTATAATTACAATTACTTTTAATAGACTTTTTTTATCAATAAAAAGCTTATAGAAATTTTAATCTTTTTTTTATTTTATATCTAATGTTTTAAACTTTATGTAACATTTTAGTTATCTTTATTGTAAATTTCAGATTTTGTCTAAATTTTTATTTTATTACGTAAATTAGTGGTAAATTTTAAGGTTATTGTTATTGTTTTTTATATACTTCTCAGCTAAAATAAGAGATTTGTGTATATGTTGTGCAAAACACAACGAATTATTATTTTCAAAAGGCAATAATTTTGCCTTTTTTTTTTATTTGAAAAAAATTAATGAATTACTAGAAATATTAATTGTTGTTATTGTTTTTTTAATAAATATCAAAATCAATATTTTAACTTGATTATTCGTTTTAGATATAGTAAAGATAACTGAGGAAAATTTTGAGTTACATTTAAAATATTGTAATATGAAATGAATAAGATATACAATATTATTTTCTATTAAATCCATAATGAGGATTTAAAGTTGTACACCATCATTCCCTTCTTTTCAGACCGATACTTAAAACGACATGGACAATAAACTCAAACTTCAGGTAGTCAAGAAAATGTTTGATAGAGCATATTCCTGACTTCTGATTTTCAATTTTTTTTAATTCATTTTAAAAAGAGAGTATAGTCTCTAAGAAGTCTCAAAAACTACAATGTAAATAGGATAACAGTTGTTCTTTTGATACTTGGGAATAATAAATTTGTGTATGATTTTATGAATTAACGGAGTAGTGGTTTACAATTAAGGAAATAGTGAATAGTATGCTTATAAGAGAGATATAAAAAGAGGAATTTTCAAAAATTCATTCTATGGCAGATGGTTTTAGTAGATAGAATTTCTAAATTAATTTTAATTTTAAAAAATCTAGATATTTTATAACAATACTTAATTTTTTCCCTTTAAATATAAATAGACATTGTGATGTGTAATGATGTTAGATTACGTTCAAGTTGATATGCATTCCAAAACATAATTTTTCTAAAAGAAAAGATTGTAGTTAGGGGAATAAACAATTAAATATTGTTAATTAGGTTGTAAATAAATGTATTTTTTAGAGGAGGGTGTGATGACTATGAGATGCAATATTTTGGAAATAACATTAGATAGTTTGGTAATCCCAAAGTTTAATTTTTGAAATAGAAAAATGATATGCAATGCAATAAAATTCCATTATATTTTGAATCTTTTTTATGTTTTTAATGCTTGTGAAAACTGTATTTCTTTTTCTTATCAACTAAATATATATATATTTTTATGTGTCAAAGCGTTGGCCAGTTCGCAAACCCCAGGACAACTGCTTGTAAGGCAGTTGTGCTAACCATTCGGCCACCAACGCTTGACCAACCAGGTATATTTGTTTGATTTAAAATTAAAAAAGTTTAGTTTAAAATTCTTTATATATTTATATATAATGGAGTAAACCATTTCTCTCTTAGGTTATGAATAAATCATACTTCATTAAGAAAAAAATCATTCACCTAGGCACTCTGGGACTTTTTTTACATACTTGGGTGAATCCCTAAAGTTTTCAAAGACTACTGAAAGTACTAAAAGATAAATTCAATGTGTACTTTTGAATTAAGATGTTGTTTAGCAGATTTTGGTTAAATAACAGTTAGAAAGAAAGCATCATTTCTTTTCAGCCCCCTCGCTCTCCTAAAATCTCAGAAGTAGTTATTATTACTTGTTGAAAAAAATTGTCTAAAGTTTTTTTAACACCTGTCCAATCTAGTATTATTTTGCTAGCACACAGAAAATTATTGTTTTGACCTTATTTGTTTCAAAAAACTACCCTTAGCATCCATTATCTGTTTTTCTTTATTTTTCTTTGTAAACAAAAAAAATATTTGTCACTTTAAAATTGTCAATAGTTTTATATCATCTCTCCAGTATAGTATTGTTTCACTTAAAACATGCACAGAAAATTATTACTTTCATTTCATTTTGGTCAAACAATAGTGAGAAAAAAAAATGAATATTTTTCATTTTTACCCCTTCCCTCACTAAAATTTCATAAAATTCCTCTATGTATCAATTTTCAATATTTGTCACCTTTGTAAGCATAAAAAATCTAGCAGACACTGACCTGAGAGTGGTGCTAAACCATCATAAGAAAAATTGTACAAACTAACAAATACTTTTCACCATTTTGCTACCTAACTTCAATCAAAAAAAAGAAAAGAAACTCCTATTCATTATTTATTCTTAAAATTATACAAAGTATTTTTACCACCTGTTCAATGGAATGGTTTGTAAATCTTTGCATGTGTGTATGAAAAATTTTGCAAACCACCTATGATATTATTTCAATCACATGCACACAGAAAAATATTATTTTGACTTCACTTGGTTTTTAAACAAAAAAGTACGCATGATACCCATTCTCTATTTTTCTTTATTTTCATTTGTGAACACAAAACTGAAAAAAAAAACATTTATTGCTTTAAAAATTGTCTAATGTTTTTTTTCTTTACCAAACAAAAAATAAACATTTATCAGTGAGTATTTTCACTAGCATTCAGTGGTTTCCTCAAGAATATAAAACAACCCCAAATGTAAACTAAATGAATACTGGTAGAATGCAATAAAAGTCCATTAAATTTTGAATATTTTTTCATGTTTTTAATTTTCATATACTTTGAAGTGATGGTCTCAGAGAAATTCAGAAAAATCACTGTAATCACATTACTTTAAATTGCACTTGTACAACACACTGTACTCAATGTGTCTCTATTTGTATTCAATGTGTCTCTAAGAATACATGGCACTATACTTATTGTGTCTCTATCTGTATTCAATGTATCTCTAAGAATATCTGGCACTATACTCAATGTATCTCTGTCTGTATTTAATGTGTCTCTAAAAATACATGGCAATGTACTCAATGTGTCTAAGAATATATGGCACTGTGTTCAATGTGTCTCTATCTGTATTCAATGTGTCTCTATGAATAATGTAAAATCAGTTGCCATACAATGAACTTCAGTAATGTGGTTGACATCATAAAATATACTTTACTTCTCTTAAAATATTCTTCAGGAACTAACTTTTTTAAAAAAAAAATTTAGTAAACTTGTCTATTTTTGTGTTTTGATTTCCTGCCACCAAATCTTTTAATCCTTTTTATAATCTGTTTCAGGACCATTTGCAAGATTGCTTCAAGAAAAATTTTGAAATAATTAAATATTTGATTTTTTTGTGGAGTTTGTTAAAATTCATGATTATTTTTATATAATAATTGTGTAATAATTATAAAAAATCAAAAGTATACATTATTTTATACATATATATTTTATTTTTAAAAATCAAAGGTAATAACTTCTAGCATAAGATTAACAAAAAAATCCATAGCATTCTGATCTCTGCATCATTTGAAAATGATAGCTAATATATTAATGCTGATACTATATTATGATAATTTGAAATAATCTAAAAATCATAAAGCAGTTATAAAATTTCAAAGCAGAATTTGGTAGATTTAACAGAGATCAATATTTATTTATTCACATTTTAAAACAAATTTCAAATTAAAAAAGATTTTGTTTGTTTTCTAAAGTCACTTTACTCATCCAACTAACTATTCAATGATGAAAATGTCTTTTGTTCCCATTAAGAACTGAATTTTTTTATATTGCAAAGTTTAAATATGATTTTTTTATAATTTTTTTAATTGCGTGCATATATTTCCACAAAATCAGGTCTATTTTATTGAATTTCAATATACAATAATGGTTTAATGCTAAAAACAAATATTAAATATTAACAAAAGGTACCACTAGTGATAATAATTAAATCTGTCACAGTACAGAAGAGTTAATGCTTATGGAAATTATATTCCTTTTACCATATTGCCTAGTCATATATGTTAGATTTCAAATTAAGCAAGTTTAATCCAACATTCATTATATATATATATATAATGGGATAAACCACTCCTACTCAAGCTCAAATAACACTCTGTTAGCAAAATATCAAGAATAGAACCTGCTCATTAAGCTTTAGATGTTTATGAATTTATCTCTGTCAATATTGATAGAAATTCAAAATGAATTCAGTGTATGAGCCAGATGAAAACATAATATTAATAATTATTCAATTAATAAACTATACAAGGATGGAGACTGAACCTCACTTTTAATCATCTTATTTTGATCATCAAACAGAAGTGATTTACTTCACAAATTACATATATATTGAGCAATACTAATTTAATGTTTACTGTATATGGGGCTGATTTTATTATTATGTATTTCTAGGTGATCAGCTAGAAACTTTATAACATTTCTGTTGATTTTTTATTTGTAAGCTGACTTTAAAGCCAAAAATGGAATAATTATTACTACCTTATGTGATTTGGACAAGATATTGTGTATTATTTTTTGTTTAAAAAATATTTCAGTGGCTGCATATTTTAAAGCATCTTTATATTATGCATTAAATATTATATTATTAGCCATTTAGGAGCTGGTCAAATTTATTGATCTGAAAATGACAAGGTTGATAAATTACCAATGAAGGAGGTCAGATGTAAACTTGAAATATATAAGAGAATTTTTCTATTATTCTTCATTTTGATTCACTTTATATGAATATTTTTTAAAAAAGGATTTATTATTAATTGCTCTGGATAATTGTTTAATAAAACATAAACATTATAATCACATTTATATATGGGACTATTTCCATCATCTAATGTGAGTATTGAATGTCTTTAAAAAAATTTAACTTTATTTAAATATTCCAAATGCATTTAGCTAATAGTAATAGTACATTAAACATAATGTATGGAGACCACTAATCAAGTTTGGTCTTAAGAAAAAGTGGAGAAATCAGGTGGAATATCATAGATAAGTATATAAAATTTCTACTGACGATTGCCTTTGGCAGGATGGCTCAGTTGGTTTGAGAATTACTTTAAAATTCAATACTCAAGAATCTAAGAGTCAAGCTTCGATTCCCAAGCTAAGGCCAGCAACACCTGGAGAAGAAGAGAGAATAATTACCTCTTGAAACATTGTACATATACTAACCTGTTTGTTGTGCTATTACTAACAGTTAACGTATTTGGAATATTTAAAGTTAAATTTTTCTAAAAACATTCAATACTCATATTAGATTATGGAAATAGTCCAATATATAAATATAACTAAAAAACCCATCATCATAAACCTTCAGGAAAACATTATATATCACATACTGTTTACTTAAATAATTTGCATATTGCTTTATCTATAAATATTTTGTTTTTGTTTTTATTTCTTTTTAAGTTTGCGATATTGAAATTAGGTTTATTAATCTTATTGTTCTTTGTATCTTTATAATTCTAATCTGAAAGAATTAATTAACTTTGTAATACAAATATCTATTTATCTCTTTCAATAAATTCATTCTGCAATAAAAGTACATCACAGAAATTATTGTCATTTCGAAGAATTATTAGAAATAATCCTCTTCAAACAATAAATGCATTTGTTCTTACTTTTTGTTTAATGTTAACATTTTATAATTCTGTGACATACTTCCTATATATCAGTTGAAATAAATTATTTGAATAGAAGTGGTTTATTTTTTTAAAAAAATATTAGTCCAATGCTACAAAATTGAAAAAAAAAAAAGATTATAAAATGAGAGAACAATTTTTCCCTTAAAAATTATTTTCTATTACAAATTCTTAACTCTGAGTCACAATCCAAATTGGATACATACATTGGATGAGTATATATGTTAAGTGTTCTTCCTGAAAATAATCTGGATAATGAAATAGTAGATTACTATGACTAAGTGATGCTTGGTGTAGTTTATCCTTGCTTGCTATCTTCTTATTGCAATTTTATTTTATCATTCTAAATCTAGAGCTACATTATAGGCAGTGAAACTTCTTACATCACAGTGACATAATATCTCAATTTTGCCTTCTTTATACACGTATTCCATGCATCTAACTGAAACCATAATCTTCCTGAAACCATAATCTTCTATTATCAACACTTTATGTTTTGTTTTATTTTATAAATGTGTTCTTATTACAAAGAAATCAAGTCATATGTCACATGACCTAATTTAACATTTGTTCTTATTAAACATGTTCAGAAAATATTATAAAATAATATATTTACAAATATAATTTTAAATTGATTTTTTTATTTATTAATAATAATCAAGCATCTTTAGTGGTTGAGAGTTCATAAGATGTTTGAACAGCTAAAAAGATAAAGCGGGAGGTTGTCATAGACTAAGCATCAGACTCTTCCACTATACTATTGTGTCATGTCAGCCATGGCATGATGTTACCCATTAGTGAGTTTTTCACTTATTATTAAAACACTATTGTTAAATATTGTCTGAGCATCAAACTTTGTAAGGTTTGTGATATTACTCTAAAGATGATGTTCACTACTTATATGGTTATTGACTGTAACATCCTATAATCTTCAGACATAGAAGAGGAAAATATTTAAAATTATTATTGGAAGAAAATGAGTCATCTAATTAAAAGAACTTTCAAATAGAGATGTTCTTTTTTCACACTAATTTTATTGTCTTAGATTCAAAACCAATATTATGTTTGATTTAAGGTCTATCAAAGAGATTACTAGGGATATTAAAAAATATTATTCAAAAAATTAAAAACTGCATGTATTAGAACTAATGCCCAGTAGGATAACTTAGATTTATGTGTTATGTTTTTATATGAATATGACATGAAACTGTTGTGGCACATATATTTAGATTAGAAAGATCTATATGCAGTGCTCTCAAATACAAGGTTCCTGTCTGATGAAAAACCAGAAGATAGAAACTAGAAAGGGAATATTGAATGGGTAGGCACTAGACAGGGATTTTATGCGATAATTTAGATTTATGTGTTATGTTTTTATATGAATATGACATGAAACTGTTGTGGCACATATATTTAGATTATAAGATCTAGATGCAGTGCTCTCAAATCCAAGGTTCCTATTTGATGAAAAACCAGAAGATAGAAACTAGAAAGGGAATATTGAATGGGTAGGCACTAGATAGGGATTTTATGCACAAACGTTTTTGTATCCATTGATTACTGTGGCTTGCACTGTGTAGCACTACTACATGGAGAGTTTGTAAATATCTAAACACTTAAATTGTATAATTTATTTGCTGAATGCAAGTTCTAGTAGACTCAGTACATATACACATTTTGAAAATATGGTGAGCACTAGACTGGTATCTAGTGATTACATGGTTTAACACAATGATAGAATGCCAAACTCAGACCTCAAGATTTGAAGATTAATTTTCAGTTGAATAATGCAATTAAAAAAAACTCAGTTTGGATTAACCAAATGGAACTATTGTCTTAACCTAACACTAGATGTCCAAACATCACCAATTCTTCCATACATTTTATCATCTTTTTACTCTTATTGATTGCTCATGCTTATGTTATATTTAAAACAGAGTGATGCAAAACCTATTACCTCTTTCAAAACATCAATATGTTCATCAGCTTGTTGATGTGATACTATAATGTCTGCTACCATAAAATCACATCTTCATTGGAATAGACATAGAAAATGAATGAACATTACAAGACTTTTATGGTGAACTTAAGCTTGATTTTTATGGAAAAGATAGACTCCATTTGTTATAAAGATTATCTCAAAAACCTTCTAAAGAAGTTTTAGAGTTGATTGTTTTCATTGGGAAGATATAGTGTAGAACTACAATTGGGTATGGTGCTGAAGTATTTCAGTTGAATAATATCATCTGCCAAAGAAATTAAAACATATTGCAAAATATCAAATAAGCAGAATAATGGAATAGCATGTTCTGTATGTGGATATATTTGTATTTCACTGTTTAGTTTGAATAGTCATCACAAAACTCATCTTTAATGTATTATTATTATTAATGTTGTTGTTGTTGTTGTTATTATTATTATTATTATTATTATTATTATTATTATTATTATTATTATTATTATTATTATTATTATTATTATTATTATTATTATTATTATTATTATTATTATTATTATTATTGCCGATGTTAGTTTGTTATATCTTTTTCTCTTTTTTCTTGGAGGTGGAATGTGTGCATTCATTTGTGAGTGACTGATATTGATGATGATAATATATATTAATGATATGATGATAGATCCTGTTGCATTTTGCATATAAATAATATATATATAAATAATGAATTCATACAATTATTTAGCTATTATATTTTTATTACACGGAAGAGCTTCTCAGAAATAATACTATGAATTCATCATTTATCAGTGAGAGTATTAGAAATAATACATTAAATTAACTCTGTAAATAAGTAAATTCACCAAGATTATCTTCAAATAACCATCTGGGTCTATAGAATCTATTTTAAGTAAACAAATTATTTGTATTTATTAAAATGAATTTCATTTTATTTAATTATTATTGATGATTACTTTTTGTATTTATTTAATAAATTTACTTATATTTTATGGAATAAAAATAACTTTTCTTTTTTTTTATTTTTGACTTTGATTAAACATGGTAAGAAGTTTTCAACTTATAAGAAAAATCAGAAAATAAATATCATTTATCTTTTAGAAGGGCAAAATTTGTACCGACTCATTGTAAGAAATATATTTAGAAATGCAAATATTTAATTGAAAGTGGGTAACAAAAGACGAGGGCAGAGAGGTAAAGTTTTTACAGAATCAGAGAAAAATGACATGAAAGAAACTTTTTACAATATTTAACTCTTTCCATGCTCAAAAATATTTGTTAGCACAAACTTCACTTTCAATTCAAATACAAAACTATCGCATTAATAATTTAGTAAATATATATAAAGGAAAAACAAAACTAAGAAGTGGTGCAAAAAATACTTAATTATATAATTAACCACAAAACAATTCTGTCTATCGTATATATATAGAACTCCTGGTACAAATTATACTATCCACTTTCTATGAACAACCTGGATTCAAATGCAGATCGAGTAAACTTGAAAATATATAGGCTTGAGATGTTTTTTCAAGTTGATATCCCATAGTCAACATAGCAAACCATTCAATATTACTTGGAAAATGGATATCTAGATATTCTTAGTATGATGGGGAAATGTTCAAATTCTCATCACTAAACATTTGGAGATCTGGGGGAAGACTAATTTTTTTTTCTACATGGAAGGGCTATTGAAAAGGTTTTTACTCTTAAATGCATTACTTAAAGATTATTTACTTTTTATATATATGTATCTACCTGCATATCTTTTTCTACATCGAGTCTATTTTAAAATGTACATTATTACAAATAGTTTAATTTCAATTTTATTTTCATCCGGGCATATCTTATTCCAAATTTTGAATATGTGCATTCAATCTTCTAAATTATGTGAATGTTTATATGTTATAATAAATAAAATGGGATATTAGTGGAATACAGTGAAGTAAAAAAAAGTATTTTAAAAACTCACTCTCTACTATATCTTTATCTAAATTATTCACCTATCTAAGTTCATGGAAGGAAATTTATTAAATAATTTCTTTCTGTGAGTGGCGTATCTATTAGATTTTAAACTATTTAAAAATAAACTTAGAGGTTTATTCAAAACTTTAATTTTAAACAAATTTTATCTATTAAAAAAATAATCAAAACACTATCTTTAATATTGAGCACTGGAATAATTTAAATAAGTGCTTCTTAATATGTTTCAATATTTTGAAATTAAATCATAAATTTAACTCTCAAACTTGCAGTTGCTTTTATAAACTAATTAAATATGATTCAAAACTAGTAATATTCAGTAGTATAATACTGACAATTAATTTAGTTATAAATGTTTGTAATAAATATTCGAGAATTAAGTGACGGAAATGTTAATTCTCATGTCTTTTTATTATAAATATAAATTGAAAAATAAATATTTTTTTATTTTAATAAATAATAACAATTATAAGAAAATACAATTAGTGCATGAAGAATGAATATTTTTGGAAATATTTATAATAAAAACGATCGGCAATTTATAATTATTGTCTCATTTAGTAATCATTTATATTACAGAATATTCAAACCTCATCTGTCTTCTATAAATTTTACAATTATCTTTATTTCTAGTTATTCTCTAATTATTTTATTTTATATTTGTCTTGTTTTAATTTTCACTATTCTTCCATAATTTAAATTTATTTATTGAAATATCATATTAATTCAATTCTAGAATAAATAAATAAAAATAATAAGCTCTTAGAATTTTTCAACAAAAGTAAATATAACCAATATCACACTATTCTTTATTTTGCTGTAATATCCTATTTTTAAAAAAATCAGATATATTAATCTTTAACTGAGATTTAAAGTTTATATCTGTGGTAGAGATAATCTCTAGTTTCAAAAATGATTAGTAATAATCATTAGTGTATTTATCTGATATGAATGGCATCAAAGTTGTGAGTGGAGGAAGTTTGACAATGGTAAATGAAAATGTAACAATTTACTCTAGATAAATACTTTGCATATAATAAAGATGTATATGAGAGATTGTGACCTGGGACAACTGATGAGTGCTGGTTCAGCACGAAATGCATCTTGGGGGTCATTTGTCTTTTATTATATCTTTATGTATATGTATTTAAAAAAAATGTGGAAGTATGGAGATATTTATTATATCTATAAAGATATTACATATGGGACAGAGAAAAGTAAATAACTCCGTGTATGTAAAATTAAAAAAAATCAGATATATTAATTTTTAACTGAGGTTTAAAGTTTATATCTGTGCTAGAGATAATCTCTAGTTTCGAAAATGATTAATAATAATCATTAGTGTATTTATCTGAAATGGATGGTGTCACAGTTGTCAATGGAGGGAGTTTGACAATGGTAAGTGAAAATGTAACATCCTATAAATACAATTTATCCAAACTACTTCAAATACTTTTTAGAAAAACTCTTTATTTGTACATACATACATATACCTACATTTTGACTGTCCTGCAGTCTTCTTCAGAGCAATTGGATCTGAAGAAGACTGCATGACAGTTGAAATGTAGGTGTATGTATATATGTACAAATAAAGAGTTTTGCTAAAAAATGTTCAAAGTGGTTTGGATAAATTGTAAAAGTAAATATATTCATATTATTGTACAATTAAACACATACACAAGTTTTAATAAACATTTACTCTTTTGTAATTAAACTGAAATTGAAGTAATTTCAATTCTCAATGAGATATGTATAAACTAATCATCAAATATCAATAAATTATACGAAAAAATAAAACAGAGAGTGAAATGAATCTGAAATCATTATTTAGCCATTCATAGGATCAAGGTAATGTCTTATTTTTAATAACCCCTATATACCAAATAGAATATCAGTTTAATAAATAATAATTATAAATAATCGTGGCTTAATGATAAGAAATTGAAACAGAAGTAATTGCAACTCCCAATGAGTTAATGAAGTGATTATTTGAAGTATAAAAAATATACAAATAAAAAATTTTTATAAGAAGCTTTTCAACATATTGCGATTTAACTACAATTGAAATCCTGACCATTAGAGTATGAAGATTTGCTATCTTAATTTTAATATAAACTGAACACTGATTATAGATATATGTGTGAGAGATGATAATCTGCACCAACTGATGAGTGCTGGTTTAGCACGAAATATATGTATTGATGATTATTTATCTTTTCAACACATGTGTGGTCATGTGCATGAGTGGTATGAGATAGTGTGGATAGTTGATGGGTACTTGAAAGTCTGAGTTCAAATCCCCTATATTTATCTCAATACATATATATATATGGGTTGAAATAAAAGTCATGAATATTTCACTGCATGGCAAAGGCTTTTTTGCATCTCACCACAGAGTAACATTAAAAGAGATGTCATAAATTAAACTAGGCAATAATTGCTTAGAAAAAATTTTTCAAGTTATTTATATATATAAGCCATAGTAAATATAAGTGGGGATTATACTATATTGGAGAATCTTGGGGCACATGGAAAACTATATTGAACTATATGATAGTTGAGTTTTATATTAAATTATACAGATGAATGATGTACAAACATCTATATTTAATGATTAAGATTTAAAATATACTAGAGATAAGATAATAAAGAAACATTAAAAAAACAACCAAAAAAGTTATTTTTATTAATAAGGAAAATAATTTATTTAATTGGTAAGAAATTAGGAGGTGTGAAATATCAAATGGAAAATTGCATTATGGAAAACAGATACTTGTTCTAATATTATGTACTGCCAAAAATGATTGCATTTGAAATAATTTAAAACATGTTTTTGTAATTCTGCATGTTATTAATGTTTTAAAATTTAAGACAAATATTTGTTATATATATATAATATCTAAATACATATATGTTTTCTATACTAAACTTAATGTAATTATAAGCAATTTGAACTCAGATTTCCAAACTTTCTACAACTATCCAATCCATCTTATACAATCGATACACACGATCACATACATGTGAAAAAGATAAATGATCTCTCCAATATACATATTTCATGCTGAACCAGCAATCATCAGTTGGTCCAGATCATCATCTTCCATATATATACAATCGGTTCTTAGTTTATATTAAGATAAAAAATCTTCAAACTTTAATGGATAAGATTCAATTTTTTCCACTCTCCAACCATCTATATCATTGAAAATCCAAAGATGGAATGCTCAAAGACCTTGCTGATGCCAATATTATTGTCATACTCATGTTGATCTTAAGGCAATATGACCCCTCACTCATAAGATCTTAATATGTCCATTTAATTATACAGAAGAGGGATGGACAGAATACGGACTGAAATATGTAATATTTATTATAGAAATATATATATATTTATTTAAATATTATATATTTCAGCCTGTATTCTGTCCATCTCTCTTCTGTATGATTAAATGAACACATTACAGTTTTATGTATGAGAGGTAATATTGACTTAAGGTCAACATGGGTATGATAATAATATTGGTATCATCAAGGACTTTGAGGATTCCATTTTTCAGATTTTTCAGCCATCAAAGAATGAAGCTTGTCCATTAAAATTTGAAGATTTGCTATCTTAATATAAACTGAGCACTGATTATATATTTATGGGGGGGGGAGAATGATGATCTGAACCAAGTCATGAGTGCTGGTTCAGCATGAAATACTATATTGAAGATCATTTATCTTTTTATGTGTGGTGTGGTCATGTATATAAGTTGTATAAGATGGATTGAATAGCTATAGTGTTTGAAAGTCTGAGTTCAAGTTCCTTATATATATATATTCTTATGAGATTGTAAAAGATCCAGAAAGAGACCACATGTGAGATGAATGGATGAATGAAATGAGAAAGTGTGCAGGGGTGATGTGGAGAAGAGAAGCTAAAGATCAGAGGAGATGGATTGAACTTGGAGAGATCTTCATCCTGCAATGGATTGATAATGGTTGATGATGTTGATGATATTCTTATAAACTCATTATAATTGAGTGTTACGAGTCATAATGAGTTTATAAGAATTACATTATTGGATGAAAAGAAAAGTAAACATTTAGAATTACATATATATATTTATAAATTAGCAAAGAATAAATATAATTTAATTTTGTTTTTTAAAAAAATAAACCATCTAGATATACGAAATCTTATAATCCCTTTGAATATAAGACGAGCCTCAAAATAATTATAAGGAAATGTTAATAACATCTGTCATCAGTCTCAGTCATTTAATCAAAGTAATCTATTGTATAAATGGCTTAATGATAGTAATCAATTAAGGAGTTTATTATACAATACCTCTAAAATAATTAGTGGCTATATATTCATTTCTACATTATATACACATTATTTTAAATATGATCAGTATATAGACCAAAGCTAGATTAATCTGCAAATATATGAGTTAGAGACAGACTAATGTTTTATTAATAAGTTTTCTCTAAGAAGGTATCGGGATTCGAACCCAGACTTTCACATGATTACACCCCTCTGTGCCGTCTTATATTGCTAACCCACCTGAGAGTTGTGGGTCGTGTGAAAGTCTGAGTTCGAATCACGCATATATTACATATATGAATGCAGGTGTTAAGCCTGTATAATGTATTAAGAAGATATCATAAAACTGGGCTAAATGAAAAGCCTACTTATTTCTTGAATGACAATCTGCATTTTGAGGTTTTATATGTCTAAAGGATTTCCCCAACAAGCTGGCGAACATAAAAAAGGGGATACAAAAAATGAAACAGTACTTGGTATACAATATGTAAATTTAAAATTATTTAACTTATATAAAATATACACCATATTCAATACTATTTGTCAAATAATTCAATACGTGTATATAGAATTTTGATCTTAGCCCTAGATATCAGAATAAAATGATCATTTCTAGTAATTAATTGTTAATTGTTTATTACTGTCTCAATGCATTTACTGCCCTGTTGCGGTTTAGTGCTGTTACAGTGTGAAGGTCAAGGTCACAACTCTAGCTCTGCCCACCACTTCCACTATTTAAACTTCTTATGAACTTTTGGGCAATAAATTATTTAATTACTTTTTTAAAATATATTTGTTTAATCAACAAACAGTTAAGTTATAATATAAAATAATGGTTCTGTTTGTCACTCTGTTAACGAATTTGTTTATATTTTTTATTTCGAATTGAATATATTATAATAATAATCATATTATGTAATGCTATATTATTAAATAATGATTTTAATTAATAAAAATCTGAGAACAAATGTGATCAAATGTTATTACTATATGTAGTACATTTTTTATGAATTCTTAATGCCCAAATTGATTAGACATATTGATAGTAATTATATCACTCAACGTACATTTTAACTATCTCTTAAAATACCATATATTTAATAATTAATTAATATAGCATTATATGTAAACATTAAAAAGACTACTTATCCAAAAGCTGTTAATAACATCAATTTGCCGGTCTTTTTTACCAAACAGTCAAAGAAATATAAAATGATCAATTCTAGTCTTTTCATATATTATTTTAAATGCAAACATTATGTAGATCAAAATTGGATACATCTGTAATTGGATACATCTGTAATTACATAAGCCATATTGATTTTGTAGTTTAGTAAAAGAGACTGACACATTGATATTTTTGGCAGTATTTAAAAAGAAATCATTTCAATGTTTACATATATAAGTTAAAATGAATGTTCTAGCTGGCAAAAAAAATCTTCTATAAAACATGCTTTTGAAATAAGTCATGTTTAATAAAATAACATTAAAGTAAATGTACTGATGTTTTAACAAGATAACATGCCCTCAATTGGGTGAAAAAATAGTAGCAATCATGTGGTGAAACAGAGGCAGTTGTATCATGTGATATCATGTGATTGCTATATCACATGATTATTGAATAATTTGACTTCAAAACTAAATCTTTCTGAAAGTGAACTCTCTATATTAGAAAATAGTTTTAATTTCACTTTAACACCATCATACATTCCTTTTGAGAAAATTATTTACAGCATTGAAACAGCTCTCGGTAATATAGATTTTTCAAGAGCTGATCTTGTCAGAACTGAAATCTGTAATATTCTATGCAAATAAGGATGAAAAATTAGCTCTTAAAATATCCAATCAGATAGAACTATAATAGTACTTTCTGAAAACAAAGGCTGTTATCATGGATGGTGATATATATAAAAATAAAATCATGGACCTATTAAATGAAGCTTATGTTAAAACAAAAAGAGATTGCACCCATTATCTTGAAAAGATAACTAAAGTTCCTATTAATAAGTATCTGATTGATGATAACATAAAAAATATAATCATCTCTATGGAAAAATCCTCTATATGTCCTAAATTATATGGCCTTCCAAAAATATATAAAACAGATATTCCACTCCATCCTATTGTTAGTGTCATAGGATCACCTATTCAGACCTTAGCAAGATTTATAGCAAATCAAATATTATCAATTATTCCTTCCATGAAATCATATATAAAAAACATAACCTATTTTATGTCTATTATTAATAATATTATATAAAGAGCTTGCAAATGAGCTCTTAACAAGCTTTGCAAAATATCCCCAACCCCAGACTGATTTCTGCTACTGGCTTCCTCAGTGAGATGCTAGGATATTCAAGCATCTTTGTAATTATTAATAATTTAAAAATCACATCAAATGATATCCTTATGAGCTTTGATGTTGTTTCATTGTTTACTAACATATCTATTGATGAAACATTGAATATAGCCTCAAAAAACAGTGAAGTTTACAAAGTCATATTATCACATTAGCAAAACAATATCACATGATCACCATCTCTATACTAACACATAATTTGGGTGGCACTACTGTATGGGGAGTTTTGCCTTTGTTTACAGCAAAACAATATCTTAATAATATATTTTTTTTACTTACAATGGTCAATTTTATAAACAAATAATTGAAACTTCAATGGGATCTCCCATCTCCAATGATTTTGGCAATTTATTCATGGAAGTTTGAAACACAGTCTTTAAACTTGGCATTACACAAGTCATATATCTAGCTAAGATATCAACAATATATTTGTTAAAACAGGCCTGCCTAAGGGGTGGTGGTCATGTGATGTTTATTGACTTAATATATTTGTTGTTTGGTCACTTGGAAAAGAAAAACTCAATGACTTCTTGACTCATATTAATAACTTCAATCCCCAAATTAAGTTCACTATGGAAGTGAAGAAGGATGGAAAACTATTTGTTCTTAATGTTCTTGTTTCTAAAACAAGCAACTATACCTTATTATTTTCTAAATATAGAAAATCCACACATACTGATAGATACCTGAAGGCATTATCTCATCTTAATCCAGCCCAAATCTTTTCTGTAGCTAAATCAATTTTTACAAATATGTTTTTACTTCCAAATACTTCTGCATTAAAAAAAGAGATTAAACACATATATGCTGCTTCTTATTACCATCACTATAAATAAAGCAATGCACAAATTAAAAGCCCCCAAACAAAAAAGAAGCAAATGCTTCTACTAAAATATACATAATTTATATAAAAGAAACAATAGATATGATTGGAAAGGTGCTGAGGCATTATAACATAAAAACAACATTCTCTACAGAGCAAAAGATTAATAACATTCTGATCAAATGTAAGGATGCAATCCCTTTGGAAGACCAAGGAATCTGTGAGATCCCATGTGGCATATGTCCAACTACCTATGTAGAGAAAAGCAATGGACATATAAGTACTAGAAAAGATGAGTACATTAATGCAGTGAAAAAATCCTCAACATCTTCAGTACTTACTCTTCATGTTTTGAACTCTGGCCATTGCCTAGATGTCTCAAATACCAAAATAATATCCACATGCAATAACCATAACAAAGAGTATTTAGAGTGACTATAGAAATATTTAAAAATACAAATTGCATTAACAAATATGATGAAACAATGAAATTGCTAACAATTTGTAAGACTTTCTTTACATAAATGAATATAAAAAATAGTCAAATTTAAATTAAATTATTCAACACCATGTGATACAGTAGTCTCTACTACAATCATGATTATTACTGTTTTTCACTCAATTGAGGGCAAGGGTTATCTTGTCAAAATGTCAGCATATTTAGTTTAATATTACTGTATTTTATTAAACATGGTTGGGCTCCCAATAAATATATAAATTGTTTGAAAATAAGAAAATTTCTTGGAAAAGGGGTGTTCATTGAATAATTTATTAAATACTACAAAAGAAATTTTTGATAGAAAGACTATTCCTGGCATAGTATATTTTATCCCTTGTTTATTTTGTAAGAAGGTTTACATAGGTCAGAGTAGTTTGAGTTTAAATGAAAGATTAAAGGTTCATAAAAGTAGAGTTAAAAATAGATATCTTAGTTCTGCTTTGTATGTCCATGAAAAAGATACAGGCCACACTATTGATTTTGATGAAGCTAAGGTTGTCTTCTTTGAGAGAAATGAAATCAAAAGAAGAATTAAAGAATCTTTATTATTGAAAATTTATTATTCTGAAGCAATTAATTTATTTAAGAGTTCTTTTAATATTAAGGGTGGATGGGAAGTGAATGGATTTGTGGATAATGTTTAATATTATGTATATTGTGTAGTTTTAGTAGTTCTTTACACTTGAGAAGTCTGCTTCTAGTAGTGAAACCTTTGGTAGTGTTTTAATATTATTTTTATGCTGGTCTGGTTGAATTTTGGATTTGGGGTAATTTTAATTATATATATATATATATATATTAAAGTAAGTTCAAATAAAATACGTAAATGTCTATTTCTTCCATGTATACATTTGATTGATATAGCATCATTTTATCTGGATCAGTCTACTTCTTTCTGAATAATAGATATGATTGGAGAGAATCTGAAAATCATTCTTGAATGATCTCGATCATCTAAAGTATGATGGCAAGTGAAATTGTCAGTGTAATAGTAACAGTAACACTAAGCATATGTACTGTATATGTAAACATCAAACATATATATACAGGCAGCATTTTACATCAATAAATGAAAGAAATAGATTAACTATCTATTTCTTATATTTATTGACATGGATTGCTGTTTATATTATTCTTAGTTGTTAGAAGTGTAGCTTATTTTCATTTAATTTTCCTATACATTAAGATATTATCCAAAATTTCAGATCGTGACTAATGAACTAAATGATGTTAATAAACATTTCTGCATCCCTTTGCTTACTAGATCGCTCAGTCAATTCAAACTGATGCAGATATATATAACGATTAGAAAATCTATTAAGTTTTTCAAGTAGCAATGAAACCCACTACATTCCAAATATAAACTCAGCCTCATTTGCATATGGCATAATTCTAATTTTTTTGAGAGAGAGCATAATTTTCATAAACATGGAGTGAAGAATTTTAAATCAAATATTCGTAATATGTACAGTGTTTTTGGAACATTATATATAAGTTCCAGTCTTTAACTAACAAACATTAAAATTAAAATTAGACTGTATATAAATGAGACTGTATTAACGTTTAAATTGTTTAAATTGTAAAATGTTTACAAACAGCGTTTGGTTTAGTAGTCAAAATCAGATGTTGTTTATATATATGTAAAGTATAATACAAAGTTGGTCTGGATTACAGACCCAACCTACAGAAAATAATATTAAGACAAGTATTACAATTAATATATTTATTATATTTACAAATATATATAATAGAATATACAGTATATATACAAGAGAATATTTACAATGTTGAATATTGTAGCTTAACGTAAACTCTGGGTTCTGTCTACCGCTTCTAGCTACACCTGATAGCTTGCCTCACGGGTAGGGTGTATGGCTCTTCCAGCTGTTCAAGACAGCTTGCTCGAGCCAACAGTTGTCTTAGCAGTATCCGGTCTCTGTGGGACTTGCCTAGCTGCGTAGACTAAATAGCATAGTGCTATCAATAGGAATACTTGCCGCTGTTCACGTTAGCAGAGCTTCTCTGGGAGAACGCGAGCAGTCTTTAAGGTTAGACAGACGTTCTACCCTGATTCTCACAAAAGGCTGATTATTTATAGCCAGATCCCTGACTTTATTGAAAACCTTTGGATTCAGCAAGCATCGTTGCTTATTGGCCTGTAATAATCATTGGCTTTTTATCTATACATCAGCCTATTGGCCTGTGGCAAACAATGTTTAATCCATTTAGATAAGGAGGCATCTGGAATAGTCCACTTCTGAGAGAAGGAAGGACTATAACACAAAGCTTTATGAAGAAGTCTAGGATTGAAATTAATAATTAATCCAAGTATGAAAAGTTTTTAGTCTCATGGTAAACCCGTATTGGATGATAGTCATTCTGATGATTATATTATGACTTCTCCTATAAAGCTTAGTATTAAGCATCACATGATCACTATCGTATACTAGCACATAACTGTTTATAAACAAATCAAAACTCTCCATACAGTATTGCCACCCTGTGCTAACCAGAGTAATCAATGAATGCCAGAAGGCTTGTGCATAAAATCCCTATCTAATGCCTATTCATCCAATATCATAAAATCCCTATCTAATGCCTATTCATCCAATATCCTGGAGATATTGGATGAGTAGGCATTAGATAGGGATTTTACGCACAAGCCTTCTGGCATTCATTGATTACTCTGGTCAGCACAGGGTGGCAATACTGTATGGAGAGTTTTGCTTTGGTTATAAAGCCTAGTATTACACTTTTTTTATTTATTTTGGAAGATTATTATATATATAATTATGTAGTTTATATGTCTAATAATTTCAGGTTTCTCTTTTTGTCATCAATCGGAGAGAAAGGTACCTATGGAACTTTCACCTACATACCTGTAGGAAACTTACATGAGCTTCTGGAATCTAATCTAACCATATTGATTATTTTTACTAACAAGTATTTTATAACTTAATAAAATTATGTAAGACTCAGTTTTTCAAATTACTTTTTGTTATTCATTAATTTAAAATTATATAAATTATTTATTGCATAATCGTCATATTATTTAATCCTCCATCATTTATAATACAATCTGTATAAACTTTTAAAGATTTAAATTTTATTTGAAAGTAATTAACCCAAAATATATATAAAGCATTTGACATTAATAAATATTTTAAACAGATTATTTTAAATTAACAAGATATTTAAATAAGTTTTAAATATTAATATTTTACTAATCTCTATTCATATTGAATGGAGAAAAAAAAAAGGTTTTAAGTTTCAAAAGAAGGCGTGGGGCAGGTATTTTCTATAAAAATAACTGATTTTTTTTTTTTAACATTAATATTTATAAAATAATTATTGTAATCCAAATTAATAAATTATGAAATTAAATCCTATACACGCACATATTTGTTTTCAAACAAATTTTTTTTTTTTTTTTCAAAAAACACAGTCCGAGAAAGCCAAAGTTCAATACGTTTATAAAATAATTTATCTATCATAATTTCAAATGTAATATATAAATTAATAAAATTCTGAAATAGAAAATTTAAATAGTCATAATAAAAATATATTCTTTCACAAGCAGTTTTTTTTCATACTTCATGAAGTCAGTTTTAACCATCGCCTCCCTTGATCACTATTATGTAGTTTGCTTATAACATATGCTTAATTCCGTTTCTTTTTTCTTTTTTTCAATTTTCTCTATAAATAGGCTATTTGTTTTTTTATTTTTACTTACTTGTACGTGTTTATTCAAGTTTATAATAGATGGCGCTAAATTAGAAAGAGAAGAAATATTTTTTTGAATTATTCACTACTGTATATTATATTTGTAACCCTATGTTTCAAAATTGTTTATTTTCTTTCAAATCTATGTCTCTAAAAGCCTCCAATCTTATTTCTTTTTTTAATAACACAAATTACATAAGGCTCCTTCTTATAATTAATTTCAGTAGGTTACAGAATAACGTAAGTATTAAAATGTTTTTAAGCTACAGTACTGTAAATTTTTTCCCCTATCTTTCTTATCACTATTTCTTTCATCAGATAAACAACTTATGCATATTTATAAGTAAATGGAGCCATAATATCATCCGCTATATTTTGTTTTGAGCTCCACTCACTTGATACGTAGTGTATAATATAATAGCTCACATTTTGTTGATAAGTTTTGATTACATTATATTGTTCATTTATTTATTTTTTTAAATATTTTATTTAAACATGAAGTGATCTTTGTACACTGAAAGGTTTACATTGTATTTAAAACATACAGATTAAAAAAAAGGGGGGACACATTCTGCACAGTCCTGATATTCATGGTGGGTTATTCATCTGGAAACTCAATCTTTTCCCCAAGTGTCTCTGTGTAACAGCTGAGGTGCAAGGGCTGAGTCTCTGACTTTAGCCTGTGTGAGTAGCTTGATGTAAATCTGAAATGGAATATTTTTAAAATGTCCAAACATTAATTTGCATCTGGTTAGCCATAAAGTGAAGGTCAAGAAGATGGACAGTCTGATGGATGCATAGGTTCCCTGTTTGATCGTATTTTGAATTGATAGGACATTTCTAATGTCTAGTGAAACTTTGTTAATGATGAGGTTCCTGATAGGAGAGAAGGTGGAGCACATGTATAATAGGTGGGCTATGATCTCATCAGCTGAGTGGCAGAGCTGGCACTGGGGTCAATCTTTGAGAAACCCCTCCTGGCCACAAGAAAGCAACTGGTGGGAAGAAAAGCCAAATTGAGCTTAAGAAGAAAGTCCATGTATTTGGATTCAATATACCAGTGATTCATCTTTTGGATCAAGACTTTGTTGGAAAGCCCCAATACATTTTGAGTCGGGGCTTGATCTTGGTGTTTTAATTTGTAGATAGTCCAGAAAGACTTTTTAGCATCAAGAGCTAGTTGGCTGGGATTCATGACTATACTGACTTGATTCCAGATTTTACCCATCGATTTACTTGTGAGTGTAGATGGAGTATTGAACTGCAAGTGAACAATATTTTTCAACAGCAATATATAACACAAATTCTTTTTTATATGTGTAGAATGTGTATATAAATTAAAATGGTGCCATAAACAAAATTAAATAATGTGGTTAGTAACAATAAATTGAAGAGATACATTTACATTCATTCCCTCCACAAGGTGTTAAAAGTGGATAGAAACCACTGCCAATCTTATGTGAAAGTGGTATGAAAATTACACTATAGAAATATTATTCATTATTGAATAATCACTCGTCTAATGAGTGATTAGTAAAAATTGTTAATATACTTACTGTACCATATCTTTTTAAAAATAAAATAAAATGAATCCTGAAATTCCATCTTTCATCACAACTAATTTTGCTTCTGGGTGATATTCTTCAATGATACCCTTCCCCCTTTAAAATTTCAATAGTAATCTGTAGTTGATGATATTTAAGTCTATATCAACTTTACAAATGTTTTTAATTTTGTAAAACTTTTAGCATTTTGCTTTAAAAAAAATTTTATTATCGGAAATATTGAAAATCACATTTTGAAAAAATAATAAAGCAAAGCTTTCAATATAAGCCCAAAAATGTTAATAATAAAAATGAGTATGTACAACTGCTCTGAAATAGAAAAATGGCTACTGCTACATTGCAAACATTTATTAAATTTGCCAAATTTTGGCTGCTTTGTGTTTTAAACATGATTATCATGTGTGTTGCTCTAAGGTGAAAAATTGATTGCTGTCTGTATCATAAAATGTATTAAATTTATGAATTTTAATGTTTTTTTTATTTGTATTTTAATAGTGAAGAAAATATGTTTAAGTAAATTCATGTTTGAGATTTGAGAATGTTATATTTAGCAAAAAAAATGGCGGCCATCATACAGAAATTTATTAAATTTAATAAGTTTTTGAATTCCAATGTTTTTATTATTTATCTGTTTACATTTTTTTAACTTTTTTGTTTGGATAGCATATATACAAAAATAGTGTATATCAGAGCTTTACTGTACTAATAACCCAAAAAACTTACTGTCCAACTACTTTTCCCCCACATTTCCATTCACTCAGATTTTTTAAAAAACCTGCATACATTTTATTAATTTCCTTTCGTATTTTGTGTAAATGATTTACATTATCTGCAACAGTACTATATTATCAATAAATCTAATGTCATCACATCTTATTCTCTCAATATTAATTTTAAAAAGTATTATCATGTAACAAGATATAGCAAAGATAAAAAAAAAAACACTGTTTTCTTAAGTTATTCAATGTAAATTCTTTAAACAAATTTATTTGCAATTGTGCATGTAGTAAATATTGAACACAAATGAGCTAAATATAAGAATTTAGTAATAATGTGATCAGAATATATATTATTTCTTTGTAAAAGTAGATGCTATCATTTGGAAGAGCAGATTGAGTGGAAAAAGACAACATGGTATTGGATCCATTGTGAGGTCTAGTTTGATATTTTTTTCTATTCTTAGAATTATTTTTCATATCATGAAGTGCAAATGATATGAGAAATTGTTTTGAACAATGATACTTAGATCTACTTCCTCAGTGCTTATGTTTCAACACTAGATTCTGAAGAATACAAAATGTTCACTTTTTGTTCAATAGTGTTCTGCATCAAAGCAATAATGAACTGAGTGATTTATCTTAAAATTTTTATTGTATTGAAATGAATAATAAACTATGAGCCAAATTACTGGAAATAATAGCATTTGATCTATGAACTAGAATAGTCTGATGTTATTGAAGTTTGAATAATGTAAAAATTGAATATTAAAAATATTTGTTTTGTGGAAAAATAATAAATGCACTTGGATACATTCACAATAATTATAATATCATCTTACGTATTATGTTATATCTTTAAGAATTTAGTGAGTTGTATCTTTAAAAATGTAACAAACAAAATATATGCTTAGCCATATTAAAGATAAGCTTTATTTTGTAAAATTAGCAAAATATGCCTAGTATACTTTTGGCTACTTAATCATAATAGTCATAATCATGACATTGACGGTGAAAAGAAAATTGGGGCATTTATTAAAGAAACAACACCAAAGATACTCTGTCCTTAGACCAGAAATCGCAAATAGCATACAAAATTGCATGCAGCTATACTAAGTGCCATGCTGTATATTATGGGGAATCGCATGTCAACCACCATGCCAAAAATCAAATTGATTCCAAATCAATCTTCTATGAGCATGAATCCAACCTTGGCTATATCTTTGAACCTATATCCACCAGTGTAGAGACTTGGCACATTGCCAGAGAAAAACATGCAATTAACACAAAAAAAATTTCTGCATCCCCCTTTCAAAAAAATGGCCAACATAAATAACTCATTTTCCATTCAAATATGCAAATTTTCTATTGCGTTTTATTTCTTTAATAAGTGCCACAATTTTCTTTTTACCATCAATGCCATGATTATGACTAGTATGATTAAGAAGTTAAAAGTGCACTGAGCATAGTTTTCTAATTTTACGATTAAAAAGCTTATCTCTAATATGGGTGTGTGAATTATGTTTTAGTAAGGAATCAAAATATAAAATATCATTATTATTTGTAGCTCACATTCTTTGGTCAGATTATGCTCCAAGATTAAAATAATACTTGTATTAAAGTAAAAATCTCTTATACCAAACCTTTTGGCAGAAAAA
This sequence comes from Epiperipatus broadwayi, assembly GCA_028023455.1. Classification (NCBI taxonomy): domain Eukaryota; kingdom Metazoa; phylum Onychophora; class Udeonychophora; order Euonychophora; family Peripatidae; genus Epiperipatus; species Epiperipatus broadwayi. Next base: position 16,724,340 of record JAQFVV010006207.1, read on the forward strand.
TGATATTCATTCCTTTTAAGTATGCATATTATTGAATATAGATGCATTGCTTTTAAGAATGCAAGTATGTGTATTACTGATATATATATATATATATATATATATATTTGACATACATGCAATTATTAATAGTATATAATTTATTCATATATAAGCTGTTCTGTTCAATAAAAATATATACTTAATCTGTAAAAGAAAAGAAAGATTATAAACAGATTAGAAATCAATTAAATTTAAAAATAAAATAAGCTCTTAAAACAAGATAAGACTTATAAGCAATGAAAATAATCTTTTATTGAATCTGCAATGAAAATAAAAGATGATAATAGGACAGTTTTCTTAGAGAGTTGGAATTGAATTGTTAACATTGAAGAGAGTACTTGTCATGTGATAACCAGACGATTATCAACTAAGAAGAGTATTAAATCCCAGTGAACTTTGACTTTGAAGAGTGCAAAAGGAAATTTAGGCACTTACACAGGTTGAGGGTCGAACAACCCTTTTATGGGGGTTGCCTAAGACCATTGGAAAAATACATTTTCGATTCATAATAGTAGCAAAATTAAAGGTTGGGGTCACCACAACATAAGGAACTGTATTAAAGGGTCATGGCATTAGGAAGGTTGAGAGCCACTGCTTTAAGACATATGTTGTAAATACCTGATAATATATATATATTGCTTGTGTATTTATAAATAACTGTCATTGTTTAAGCCTATGTGTTAATAAATTGTTATAAATGTCATCTGAACATTTATGCATAAAAAAGAGTTATAAATTTATATTTTCTATTAGTTAGGGTAGTATAGCTATGCAGAGGGTAGCTGTAGGCTAAGAGTCTCAATAGTTGTTAAGCACTAAAATGAGCAAATTGGATTTTCAACGTTATATTATTAAGGCATTGTATAGGAAGTATATTGAGATGCAAATAAATCTATTTGTTCTTGGATAAGTTAAAAAAACAGTCATTATATTATCAGTGGACTAAAAGAAAACATGAAGCATTCTCTGTTTGGCAGAAGTGAATATAGATCTTCATAAGCAATAAAGGATTTGAAGGGCAGGAGTTCAATGATTTGATAGAAAATAATAATTTTTAGATAAAAACTATGTGAAAATTGAATTTAAAAAATATTTGTTTTGTGGAAAAATAATAAATGCACTTGGATACATTCACAATAATTATGATATCATCTTATGTTTAATGTTATATCTTCAAGAATTTAGTAAGTTGTATCTTTAAAAATGTCACAAACAAAATATACACATAACCATATTAGAGATAAGCTTTATTTTGTAAAATTAGCAAAATATGCCTAGTGCATTTTTGGATACTTAATCATAATAGTCATAATCATGACATTGACGGTGAAAAGAAAATTGGGGCATTTATTAAAGAAACAACACCAAAGATACTCTGTCCTTAGACCAGAAATCGCAAATAGCATACAAAATTGCATGCAGCTATACTAAGTGCCATGCTGTATATTATGGGGAATCGCATGTCAACCACCATGCCAAAAATCAAATTGATTCCAAATCAATCTTCTATGAGCATGAATCCAACCTTGGCTATATGTTCGAACCCATATCTGCCAGTGTATTCTGAACATAACAATGCCAAGTGGAAGGTGAAAGAGACTTGACACATTGCCAGAGATAAACATGCAATTAGCACAAAAAAAATTTCTGCATCCCCCTTTCAAAAAAATGGCCAACATAAATACCTCATTTACCATTCAAATATGCAAATTCTCTATTGAGTTTTGTTTCTTTAATAAATGCCACAATTTTCTTTTTACCATCAATGCCATGATTATGACTAATATGATTAAGTAGTTGAAAGTGTACTAGGCATAGTTTTCTAATTTTACTATAAAAAGTGTATCTCTAATACAGTTATGCAAATTGTTTTAGTAAGGAATCAAAATATAAAATATCATTATTATTTGTAGCTCACATTCTTTGCTCCAAGATTAAAATAATAGTTGTATTAAAGTAAAAACTCATATACCAAACCCTTTTGGCAGAAAAATGATATTCATTCCCTTTAAGTATGCATATTATTGAATATAGATGCATCCTTTTTAAGAATGCAAGTATTACTGAATATATATATATATGTTTGACATACATGCAATTATTAATTGTATATAATTTATTCATATATAAACTATTCTGTTCAATAAAAATATATACTTAATCTGTAAAAGAAAAGAAAGATTATAAACAGATTAGAAATCAATTAAATTTAAAAATAAGATAAGCTCTTAAAACAAGATAAGACTTATAAGCAATGAAAATAATCTTTTATTGAATCTGCAATGAAAATAAAAGATGATAATAAGACAGTTTTTTTAGAGAGTTGGAATTGAATTGTTAACGTTGAAGAGGGCACTTGTCATGTGATGACTAGAAGATTATCAACCAAGAAGAGTATTAAATCCCAGTGAACTTTGACTTTAAAGAGTGTAAAAGGAAATGTAGGCACTTGCACAGGTTGCACAAGTTTTTATTATTATTCATAAAGCTTTAAGACAGCAGGTTCTCAACCTGTGGTTCGCAACCCCTTTGAGGGTTAAACAACTCTTTCACAGAGATCACCTAAGACCATTGGAAAATACATTTTTGATTCATAACAGTAGCAAAGTTAAAGGTTGGGGTCATCACAACATAAGGAACTGTATTAAAGGGTCATGGCATTAGAAAGGTTGAGAGCCACTGCTTTAAGACATATGTTGTAAATACCTGATAACATATATATATATATATATATAATATGTTCACTACTTAAAATATGGACATAGAATAGATTGTGTTAAGAATATAAGTCCATTAAATTATATTAAAGAAATTAATAGAAGGAAAATATATGAAACCAATTACATTAATTATAACAAAAATAATTGTATGAACATTTATAAAACAGCAATTAATTTAACTAATAATTGGATAATGAAAAATGAATGGAGGGTTGTATAATATGTGTTGTTGTATTTAAGTATAATAATGGGCTTGTGTTAATTTTATATAGAACCAGTAGATGTCACTGTGTATGCAGTATAGGTTATTTTTGTAATTAAGCCATACTGAAAAGGGCAAAAATTTAAAATTTGCCGAAAAGAGCTTTTATATGTTTTATTTGTGATGATTATATGACTATATTACAGCTATTGTTATATATCATTTTGTTGTTAGTAAAGATATTTTATTATATCTATGATTTATATATATATATATATATATATATATATATGCTTGTATATTTATAAATAACTGTCATTGTTTAAGCCTCTGTGTTAATAAATTGTTATAAATGTCATCTGAACATTTATGCATAAAAAAGAGTTATAAATTTATATTTTCTATTAGTTAGGGTAGTATATCTATGCAGAGGATAGCTGTAGGCTAAGAGTCTCAATAGTTGTTAAGCACTAAAATGAGCAAATTGGATTTTCAATGTTATATTATTAAGGCATTGTATAGGAAGTATATTGAGATGCAAATAAATCTATTTGTTCTGGATAAGTTAAAAAAACAGTCATTGTATTATCAGTGGACTAAAAGAAAACATGAAGCATTCTATGTTTGGCAGAAGTGAATATAGATCTTCATAAGCAATAAAGGATTTGAAAGGCGATTTGATAGAAAATAATTTTTAGATAAAAACTGCAGAGGAAATATAAACTCATTTGCTAATCGATCTTTTGTTATTGATAAATAAAAGATTGATTTGGAAAATATCATAACTCCAATTAATCATAGATAATACTTTGATGGTATTTTTACATGATACTGGTGATATATTGAACGTGTGGTAGAATATTATTATTAACTTTTGTTAGATGATCAAGAGTTCATATGAACGTTTTTAATCATATATCCATGTCATTTAGATTTAAACAGATATTCTCTCTGATGAAGTTAAAACAGATAACAGAAAAGCTGTGATCCTATCAAGAATATTTTAAAATTTCTCAAAATATATTAATAGAATATTTTTTTTTTAAATATATAAAATTATGAAGTCATATCACCTGATTTTAACAATTTTATTATTGTTTCAATTTTAAAAATAAGAAGATAGAAAACAATTATCATAAAATATTATTGTTATACATTATAGAAAATGTACTTTAAAGGTGTTAATTCAATTAGCTTTTTTAAATCATAGATATATACCAGTGACTTATTATTGTTTTGAATAACCAAAAAACACTACAGACATGATATATTTTTTGCTAATTTTATTTTATTTTTTTGCAATTTTATGGCATCATGAACGGAAATGTAATTACCGTATCATTATTATTGATTTAATCAAAGCTTTTGATTCTGTTAATCATGAAGGCTTATAACAAAGTTTGCAAATGAATAGTTGCCTGTAGAATTTTATTCATATATACAGTGGGTACATGATATGAAACATTAGTACTAATTGTGAAAAAAACCTTAATATTAAAAAATAAATATTGGTATTAAACATGGATATGTATTAGATCCAAAATGTTTCTATTTTTAGGAATGATTTTTGAAACAGTTTAAAAACAAGTTTATAAAATAGGTATCAAGGTTCAGTATAGGTTTGATGACAAGTTTTTAATATGAAATGAATAAAAGTAGCACTATAAACTTCACCTTTTCATCTTTTAAGTTTACATTATGCTGATGACTGAACTATTCTTTGGATTCAAATAATGATCTTCAGAATATTCATAATATTTTAAATGCAACCTATAAATACGTTGAATTACTAAGTGTTGTTAAATAATTCAGGTGTTTCATCTGTTGAAGTGGATAAAAAAGATTCAGAATGTCTGAACCAAATGATTATCAGCTTATGAATGTAGATCAGTATAAATATTTTGGTGATTTTTGAATAAAAAACAAGATGTGGATTTTGATATGCAGTAAAGACTCTAATGAACTGTTACTAAATATGTTGGTGTTATTGTTCCAAAGTAATAGTATGAAAATGATATGTGAACCCCCAGTCATTGTAACATAAAGATTCTGGAAAGGTGCATTATAAAGTTTTAAAATATGATTGTAAGATGTAAAACTAATTAGTATATATTGAATATACTACATTATATGAACAACTTTCATTAAACTAAATATGAAAAAGTATTTTATAGTCAATTTGAATATAGCTTTCTTGAAAAAATTAGAAAACATTTTCATTATAAAAATTATTTGAAAATCATCTTTAAATATTTTACCATATATGGCTGAGGATATGATGTGATAGAAATTTAAAATTAAGCAAGAAATCAATTCTTTCAACAACAAAAAAGAGTTCTGCAGAATACATTTAAAAAGCAAATATCACTAAATATCACATAAATGGATTAAGGGTCTGCGTGAGTCATAAATTCACGAAATTGAGGTCATCGATTTATTTTTGAAGCCATTCTCATTTTGTTCTTTGCCTTTCTTTTTTCTTTTTCTTCAGAAATTAGAATGACCAGTCACTCCTGCTAATGACATTTTATCTATTATTTTCATTTTTAATATTAAATTAAAAACAACGTGATTTAAATTTCAATATCTTTAAAAAAAGCTTATATAGATTAATTTTAAATACATATATATATATATATTCTATACAAAACTTAATGTAACTATAAAGGACTTGAACTCAGACTTTCAAAGTCCCTGCAGCTATCCAATCCATCTTATACAATCAATACACATGACCACATATGTGTGAAAAAGATAATGATCTCCAATATACATATTTTGTTCTGAACTATCAGACATCAGTTGGTCCAGATCACCATTTCCAACACATATATACAATCAGTGCTCAGTTTATATTAAGATAGCAAATATTCAAACTTTACTAGACAAGCTTCAATCTTTTCCACTCTCCAAACTTTTTAACCATCCATATTGCCAATATTGTTTTCATACTGTAACATTCAGAATCGTATGATTAGCCAACAAGATTCAGAGACCTAGCAAAAGTACTTCAAACCCAGTATGTTTGGGATATGGTAGTCGCGGAACAGTACTAAGCTTTAACCTATTTGCCAGTGCTCCAAAATCTCCACTATCCAACCAACGCTCCTGATGCTACTAATGGTTATCGTTTTTCTTCAGTCCCGGTGGTCAGGGTAGAAACAAGGACTCTCAATTCAAACCTAGCCTATCATGCACTAGACTTTATTAATTTAATCTCAGATATTCACTAAATACTATGATATAGCTTAAACTATTATTATTAATATTTCATAGGTTTTGAATACATACATATGATTTAATCAAGTGTGGATATAGATGAGTGGATATGATGAACCAGGGAATGACATGGCAATGGTATAATACCCATGTTGTCCTTAGGTCAATCAAATGTACATATTAAGGTACTATGAGTGAGGAATCAGATTGACTTAAGGTCAATATTGGTATGACAATAATATTGGCATCATCAAGGGCTTTGAGCATTCTATCTTCATATTTTCAATGATATAGATGACTGAAAGTTTGGAGAATGAAGTAGACTGTTTCCATTAAAGTTTGAAGATTTTCTATTTTAACATAAACTGAACTCTGATTATATATATATGTGTGGGAGATGTTGATCTGTACCAACTGATGAGCGCTGCCTCAGCACGAAATACATATACTGGAGATCATTTCTATTTTTCACATATGTCATCATGGATATCAGTTGTATAAGATTGACTACATAGCTATACTTGAAAGACTGAATTCAAGTCTCTTATAATTACATTAAGATAGATTTTACAAAAAATAAGGTATTGTAAACTAGAGTACAGTTAACCAAACTTCAGAAGTAATTTTTGAGATTTGATTTTTTATTTTTCATTTTTCAATAGATGATAAGTTTGGAGTATTGGTTTTACAACCAAGATTAATTACATACCAATAATTGTCCAATTATCTTATATCGTTAAGTGCAGTGTCAAAATGAGTGGATTCTGGAGCAAAATGACCGTGGATTGTGGCCAACGCTATCATTTCCAGTGTTCAAATATTTTAATGGATTAAGTCTTAAGCAATAAACCGTTTGATTATTTATTTATTATCCAATTGATTGACAAAACAGATCACAACACGCTATAATCAGTCAATCAAAATTTTGAAGTTAGCAGTTCTCAAACTTAACAATAGTGTCACTAAAACACTTTTGATTTTAATATTTATAGTAGTATAATACGAAAACATGTGGCGTTGAGACACCAGATGTTCCAGGGTGGAGAAACTTTTCGAATGCATCCTTCAAAGCATTCTTCACTTCCTTTTATATTAAATTTTAATTTATTAAATAAAATCACTTCTTCAAAATTATTAAAACCTACTTTTCACATAATCATTTAAATATATATATTTTGACTATAATGGTATAAAATTAAATAACGCAAAAAGATTTATGCAAAATAATATTACAAATAATACGTAGATTGAAATAATTATCTAAAAATATAAATTAATTTTAGAATTTCCACCTTTAATAAATTAAATGTCTTTTTATTTCTGTTTTGTAAGTAGATAAATACTTAGAAGCAAAATATCCTTTATTTAAATAGGTCACTGGAAAGCAAAAGTCGACCCAGAACCCCTCCCTCAATAGATGAACACTAAAGCAGACAAAACTCGCCAGACTCGACGATTTATAATGGTTAGGGGTTTAATCAATTTTTGTCCTTATTTTGTATTGATATCAGCATGGGATTTGAGCTTTCCCTTGTCAGATTTCAATGGCATGGATGGCTGAAGAATTGGAGGTTGGAGTAGATTGAAGCCTGTCCATTTAAAGAATGAGGGTTTGCTATCTTAATATAAAACTGAGCACTGATTATATGTGTGGAAGATGATAATCTGGAACCAACTGATGAGTGCTGGTTCAGCATGAAATACATATATTGGTAATTATTTATCTTTTCTACATGTGTGTGGTCATGTGTATCAGTGGTATGAGATAGTACGGATAGTTTAAGAATGCTTGAAAGTTTGAGTTCAAATCCTCTATATTCCCACTAAGAATAATTACATATCCATTTACTAAGCAATATTGGATAATTAGCTGCAAGATTTATGGGTCAGATACCTGGAAAAAAAATCTAAAGCTATTGAAAAACGTTCAAGCTAGATTTGAACGCAACTTGTAAGCTTGGCGTGAAGGTGCTTTTCCGAAGCTCTTTATTTAAGGTAATAATAGATGACTATGATCTACAGGTATAAATGATAGATTTTTGACAATAATGATATTAAAAAAAAAAAGAATGCTCTCAAAAATTAACAAAGTATAAGTAAAAACTATATTATTATTTTTTTAACCCCAATTATTTATTTTTTAAAAATGTCATATACTTAATATTTGTAATATTGAGGAAGCACTTTTCATATATGTGCACGTATATATGCATTCTTCTATCAATAATTGTTTTAAAACCATAATACAGAGAGCGTACCAATAGCTCAAACAAGCTCTTAATTATTGAGTGCGGATTGAGAAAATATTTAAAATCTCATCTCCAGATCAACTGTTTTCGAGTTTATGGCTCACGTCAGTGGAGAGCTAGAATATTCGGACACTAGATCTAAAATATCAACTCAAAACCCAGCACTTATTTCACACATATATTTAATTAGAAACTGTGAAATTTTTGGATATGAAAATGTCTTTAAATCCAGCTATCTAAATTAAGTAGCTATATGTGACTGAACTAAATTCAGATCTACCATATTTTAATAGCCTCAGCATAGCCAAAGCCTTAAAGGTAGAATTATAATAATTAAAAAAGCCAAGTCATATATATCGTGATATTACTTTTATAAGCTTGCAGTTGCATTATGTTATATATGACTTGCTTTTTTGATTATTAAAACCATAAGTGGTCGACATATGGTTAGAGCTTATTCTTTAAATAAACCAAAAATTATTGACCATATTTAAATTAATGTTTGGTCTTATTATAAGCATGATTTTTAAATCAGCATAGTATTTGCATAAATCCATTTTATCTGTTACAAGAAAAAGAAATGTTTGCCTTTTTAACTGCCTGTGACATATTTTATTAGTTTATGTAGATTTGTGCAAATAATTACATAAGGCTGATAAGAAGTTCAAACCCTAATTTAGGCACTGGCAATAATTAATGATTTATTTAAAGAATATGCTCTAACCATATATGGACCAACTATAATTTTAAAACAATTATTGACAGGAGAGTGCATGCCAATTTTAGAATGTGAGTGAAGAGTATGTTTCCACAATGTTACTATAAATTGCTATATTACTAATTTTTACATATAGTATTTAATCTTTAAGTATCATTTAAGTTCGTTAATAAATATCATACTTATAAACAAAATATTCAGCAATTATTACTATATATAATAAATTGATTAATATGTTTGATAAACATCTATTATCTTTAAATTTATACAAATTGAAAGAATATATTATTAAAAGATCTGAAAAAGACAATTGAAATGGAGTTCAATAAAACATTATAAAAAGTGCATTGGGAGGGCTGCAGTTTTTAAAATATATTTGACATGAGCAATGCCAAGAAATGGTATTGAATGTCTTGACAATATCTGTAATTAATATTATCTTTCACATTAGAGGCGCATTATCTCAAATCTTGTTATTAATCTTACTTATTGTTTAAAGTAAAATTTCCCAGACCAAACTCTCTCATTGAACATGTATTTTCAGAAGAAACTTTTATTTACCAGGTGATCTAGAGATTAAAGTACCTGAAAGGTTGCGTGTGATTCAAGTATTCACAATAATAATATAAATTTGGCATTTGATTCCCAAGGCAGAATCATCAAGCGCTTATTAATCTTCTCTACCATTGTATCTAATTGGATTTTGAAATGTGTATGGAAGTTGAAATGTAGAAAGAAGAGCAATGTAAAAAAAAAAAAAGAATTTTCAGCGCACACACACACATATATGCTAATATTATGTTACTATTTGTTTTTTTTTTAAAGTTCAAAGAATTCTCAGTATATAATAAATTTTTATACTTTGAAAATATTTTTTATCTAATTTTTTTAAATTTTAATTGAGAAAATATATATATATTGACATGTGCAACACAATCATATATGTATAAGATCAAGACAAATATTATTTTAAAAGTTTCAAAGCATAATGAAGATTAACTTGACAGTGTATGAATTTAAAAATATATACTGTATTTCCACAATTTTAATGTATTCCTTAATTTTGTTCTTGTTTTTCATTATTGAACATATTGTGGATTGGCTTAAATTGTATGAACGATCAATTGAAGCAAAAGTTTCATTATCTTTGTCTTGATCATATGGAGATTATGAGATCTTGATTTCTTTTTATCCATATCAACATTGCTGTTTTTGTTTTTCACTCATGTTTATGAATTAATAAGGGCAATTTTTTTCACCAAAACAGAAATGTACATAAAGTGATGCATACATCCTAACATAAATTGATTAGACACAAACTATCAACACATGTACTAACTCAAGACATCACTGCTCAAGATGTATCTGTGATGCTGAAAATGGATTTGATTGATGTCAGAGAGGTGGGGAGGAATTAAGTAACTAATAGCCCATGAGAAAAGGAAAATCATTACATGAATATGCACATTTTGCCATATATATTGATAAAAATCGAAAGAACAAAATCGAATTGTACGAAAGTATAAAACTGCCTGTATATTCAATGAATTCACCCCAATGCTACAAAGGTTCAACTGTGTTATCTGTATTTAAAAAATTAGAATCACAGCTACTTAGATAAAAGGTTGGGTTTTTTAAATCTAAATTGTTATGATTCAAACTGTGTGTTTCTAAATGTAGGTAGCGCTGTTGAAATTTGCTAGCATTGGTTTGCATTCATTTATTATATTCAAGTTTCATTTAGCATTATGCATTTATTGATTCCTTCTTATATATACATAAGAAAGCAGGAGTACAAAATAAATTTATTATTTTGATAAATAAAATTAAGACAAATATATTCATGGATCCAATTTTTAAACAATTATGATTTTTATATCAAATTACGCATTATGAACAAATAATCTCAATCAAATAATTTATCAAAATCATATATGTGTGTGTGTGTGTGTGTAAAACCTCTTTTCTGCCATATATGTTTAAAACATATGGATAAAAACATCTGAAAAAAATACATATATATACACTATAAAAATGTAAACATTTAGTTTAGTAGAAAAGTATTTTTTTTAATAATACAGATTCTAGTTTTAATCTTGTTTTATAAATTATTTCAAAAGTATTAAATATTTCTACTATAGGCCTCAAAGATGGAGTACTATATATTTTTGTTATTTGTGAGTTTTCAAGTAAACCGAGATAGCAGCTCATATTGTTGATAAATCTACAGTTTTAGGGGCCCCAAAAAATGTTTACAAAAAAATATCTGCTATGAAACTTTGTATTTAATATTTACATTTTATTTCTTATTACTATTATTTTAAAAAAGAAATTGTGGAAAAATTACACTATTTACAGTTTATTTATTTGATTAACTTATTAACAGAAAAATGAATATATATATACAATATTTACACCGTACTCATGTCAGCAGCATGCAGTCATATTGTGACCATTAGGGCAAGAGGACAGGATCCAGTAAATTTGAAAACAGTCCTCTGCATCATGTTGTGTGACAGGAAGGTCTCAAATTTTTATCATTATGACAATTTCCCAGAAAAAATGCTGACAAAAAGAAACATGATGAATTGAACCAAGGTATGACAATGTTAAGAGCATCTCATCGCTTCCTTCATAAATAACAAAAAAAAAATTTGAAATAAAGTCCGTAAAACTGTACTCACGAGTACCATATTTTTTTAAGATTCATAAACTGATTCCACAAATATAATTATTGGATTTAATGGAACTGTACTTTTTCCCCATGAAACTTGGAATTATATATATATAATTAAATACATCTAACTACCACAGATCTCAACACCACTAATCCAAAAGCTTCTATTATCCGGACAAACTCACAAAATATTGTTTTGATATATTATTTTAATTACTATGTCATAAAAATTTTGCTCTGACATAAAATGCAATATTAGCGTTGTTAAAGCAAATGTACATAGTTTTTCAAAAATCAGTACTGATTAATGTTTAATACTGGTATCCTTTATAACCCTGGAGTTTAGATGTAATTATAAGGGATTTAAAACCAGACTTTCAAGCTCCCATCAGCTATCCAATTTATCTTATACAGCTGATGCACATAACCACACACATGTGAAAGGATAAATGATCTCCAATATATGTATTTCATGCTGAACCAGCACTCATCTGTTCAGCCAAATTATCATCTCTCATATATATATAATCAGTGCTAAGTTTATACTAAGATGATAGCAAATCTTCAAACTTTAATGGACAGGCTCCAATCTACTCCACCATCCCACTCTCAGCTTTCCATAGCATTGAAAATCCGATGGTGGAATGCTAAATCACTTGATGATGCCAATATTATTGTCATGCCCATGATGACCCTAAATCATTATTCCTTATCCATTTAAATATACAGAATAGAGGTGGGCAAAATACAGGCTGAATCTGTAATATTTAAATACAGATATATTTTATATCCCTGGAGTTTAGATGGTATTATAGGGTATTTGAACTCAAACTTTTCAAGCTCTCTCTAGCTGTCCTACCTATCTCATAGAGCCAATACACGTGACCTCATACATGTGAAAAAATAATTGATCTCTAATATGCATATTTCATGCAGAACCAGCCTTCATCAGTTGGTCCAGATCACCATCTCCCATATATATATAATCAGTGCTCAGTTTATATTAAAATAGCAAATTTTCAAACCTTAATGGACAGTCTTTAATCTACTCCATCATTCAACTCATCAGCCTTCCATACCATAGAAAATCTGATGATGGAACACTCCAAATCCTTTCTTGATGCAAATATTATTGTCATGCCCATCTTCTGTGTATTTAAATGGACATTAAGTCCTATACATGAGGTGTCATAATAATGAAATGAACATAAGCATGACAATAATATTGGCATCATCAAGGGTTTGGGCATTCTATCATCAGATTTTCAATGGTGTGGAAGACTGAAGAGTTGAATGGTGGAGTAGATTGAAGCCTCTAGATTAAAGTTTGAAGATTAGCTACCTTAATATAAACCAAGCATTAATTTTATATATATATGTATGTGGGAGATGATGATCTGGACCAATTAATGAAAGCTGGCTTATACTTATGTATATTGGAGATCATTTATCTTTTCATGTGTGCGGTCATGTGTATCGGTTGTATGACATAGATTAGATAACTGAAGGGGGCTTAAAAATCTGGGTTCATATCCCCTGTAATTATATTAAACTCCAGAAATATAAAGTATACCTGTATTTAAATATTACAAAATCAGCCTGTATCCTGCCCATCTCTCACCTGTGCATTTAAATGGACAAAGTTCTAAACATGAGAGGTTAGAATGACTTAAGGTCAACATGGGCATGACAATAATATTGGCATTATCAAGGGATTTGGGTGTTCCATAATCAGATTTTCAATGGTATGGAAGGCTGAAGAGTTGGGTAAGTGGAATATCCGCCTGTTTATTAAAGTTTAAAGATTTGTTATATTTTAATGTAAACCAAGCGCTGATTACATATATGTGTGGGAGATGATCTGAACCAACTGATGAGTGTTGGTTCAACATGAAATACATACATTGGAGGTCATTTATTTTTTCACATGTGTGTAGTCATGGGTTTCGGTTCTATGAGAAAGCAGGGAGATGATCTGAACCAACTGATGAGTGTTGGTTCAACATGAAATACATATATTGGAGGTCATTTATTTTTTCACATGTGTGTAGTCATGGGTTTCGGTTCTATGAGAAAGCATTTTAATAAATATAAACTATAGATAGTAATATTTTTTTTTCCATGTGTCAAATGCATTGATTGGGAAGCGAACCCGGGCCAGTTGTTTGGAAGGCAGCTATGCTAACCACGAACGCTTGATAAAAAAAATAATTGTTTGTTTAAATGTTTAGCATATTTTGGGTAAAATTTACATACTCATAATAGTCTGGAACCAGTGATTTCTAATTAATAGTAATCGTTCTGTATATAGAAATAATGAAAAGAGCAAATTTTTCGGTGAAATTTTTACTGCCAATAAAAATTATTAGATCCAATTCAGATTAGCAACTGTTTTAATGAAGATTTTATTAAATTTAGGTTTTTGAAGATTTAGTTTATAAATAATAAAAATGATTGGAAAGATGTATCTTATAAATATAATGAAGAAATAATATATATATATCAAAGTACGTTTTAGAAAAAATCAGTTACACGCATTTTATTACTTTACTTTTTACGTTCACGCTTTGCCATCAGACTTGGCGTTTTTAATTTTGAGCAAATGAAATTATTATTTCATCATAATAAAAAGTAGAAAAACATTCACTCTTTTTTTTAAGTTTATGAGTCAAAAATAGTTTTATTTCTACCAATAAAATCTTAAATCTTGCTTGGGGGGAATTACTAATCTTAAAATCAATGATACTTTTAAAATAAAAATCCAGAACATTGCCAATATAAACGGTACAGTAATATAAAAAAAGCAAGCATTTTATAAACTTCTACAACTAAGTGATGAAATAAAATGATTAATAATTTTAAAAATCATAACTAAAAATTCAACATATAAATGATGGGGGGAGGGGATTTTTTCTCCAGATATCTTCATTCATGTGTTTGAAAATATGGCAATACAGAATGGAGTCAAATTGTAATATCACATGGTTGTATTTAAAAATTTGTTATATTAACCTTTAATTTAATTTATATAATAATTAGCCTAATAAATGATTAGTAATCATCATTTGTAATAATTATCAATCCACTGCAGGTTAAGATATCTCCGAGTTTCATCCAGTTTCTTTAATCCAACACTTCTCTTCTCCATATGACATCAACAATCTTTCTATTTTTACACATTTATTTCACATGTGGTCGCTCTCTAGGTCTTTTACAATCTCTTGAGATTCCATTTCATGTAATCATTAATATATTTATATAAATAGATACTATCAAAGTGAATAAAAGTAATACATTTTGGTAATTATAGATTAAGTTGTAATAATTTGATATTTACAGATACTGAAAAGAGATGATAAAATCATATGAGAGGGAATGACATGGTCAAGGAAAGAGTACTTGCATTTTAATGGGCATCTATTTTTTTTTATTAGATAAAGTAAAAAAATACATTTTTAAACCCTTAAATGTTTTTTAATGGTTTCATGGAGGGAGGAACTATTTATTTATTGCAGTTATTATCCTCCACATTTAAATTTTGGTAAAGTTGTCTTCCATTAAATTTTTCATATAAGCTATGATATTTAACACATTTCAAGCTACTTGATTTTTTTAAAAAAAGAGAGTAATAATTATTAAAAACATTCAACCAGTTATGCCTTTAACAGTATTTGAATAATGAAAAAGGTTTTAAGATGTCTTATGTATAAAAATGCTAATTTCTCAGGAAGAATTTATTTTGCAACAGCTTTTCCAATTTGTACCCACTTATTCTTTTAAATCACTATATTTATTTTATTAGCATAAACTTAGCTTTTACGTTGTTGTTGTTGACAAGGTTTTAAAAAATATTGTTTATAAATATGAAAAGTATAAAGGGAATTTTATGTATTTATCCTGATAAACTTTAACTATGATGTAATTAGGCAAACAATCAATTAAAACTGATATTACAAACTGAAATCATGCTATTAGATGGTGTCATTTCCGGTTGCATTTGAACAGTTTTCATTGGTTGCTTGTTTTATACATCATAGATGAAGTAAATCTGTAATATCTGTGTTCTTACTCTTTGTGATTACTTGGTTCTGAAAAATCAACGAGGTGATGCAATTTATGAAAAACAAGGGGATAAATTTTTCAAGGAATAATAATATATAATCGAGACTATTAAACAATAAAAGTGCAGTATATACTTCTACATATTGACATATAACACACACACACATTCATTGTATAAGTATAAATTACATATTATCTTATCATCATCAAGTCTATCCATTACCAATCTTCTGTAGAACAAAGGTCTTTACAAGTTAATTCAATTATTATTATTTAATTTTTTTCATATTCTAGCAAATTTACTTATCTATTTCATATATGATTACTTTCTAAGTCTTTTATAATTTTTGGAATTTCGTTTAAAACTTCAGTTTCCCATTCCTTTTCAGCTTCTAAATAATACTTATTTATTTTTTGCCCATATATTTTATTTTCAATTTCTTTTTATTAAATATATTTGTTTAAAAACATAAAAAAAAAAAATTATTAAACACAAATATTAAATTTTTGTGTAAAAATAGCAAATACATTTATTAACTTTAAAAATTCTGTATTACAAAACTTATATTTATTGTCAAGCATTGGTGGCCTAGTGATTAGCATAGTTGCCTTTGAAGCAGCTGGCCCAGGTTCGCTTCCCGGTCAACGCATTTGACATATGAAAATATATATATTTATTTAACAAAATGGGTTAAATGGTATTTATAATGTTCACTCATAATAAGTTTTTAATATCAAGTACTATATTGTTGTTGATTTTTATACATAATGGATTCAAAACTTGTAATTTGAAATTCAAAATTCAAAATAATTAAAAAATGGATTTTTTTTTTTTTACATAAATATACATAATGGATTCAAAACTTGTAATTTGAAATTCAAAATTAAAAATAATTAAAAAATGGATTTTTTTTTTTACATAAATAAAATCATTTTTTTATAGACTTCTAAATAACCAATAATAAAGTGTGGGTAATATTTTTTCAATACTCAAGGATTTTCACTTTCATAAACAAATGATGTCTTCAATTATTTTTTTTCTACAATAAAAATTCAATTGTTTTTTTAATTATTATTATTGTGCAGATCTCTGGGCAAAATTATGCTCTTTTGTTCTTTAAAACTGAAGGTACATTTTTTACACATAAATTTAAGTGCAGGATCGTTTGCTTGTCACCAAGAACAAAATTTTGTTTTAAAGTTGTAATTGCTTTAGCAGACTAAAATTTATTTATCTGGATATTTTTGTTTTGGTGATATTTATTTGCAATTGCATTTGTTTTATTTTTTTTTATGCTTTTAAATGTAACCTTTTTTCCTTCTAATATTTCTTAATCTTTTGCATGATGTCACAAGATTTTCAGTTGTGTTCCAATAGCAATGCATGATATTAAGTGCAGGAATTTGTTGTGATTGTTTGATAGTAAAAAGTTGTGATTTTCATGATTAAAATTGTAATTGTATTTTCAAAAACTGTGCAGTATTTTCAAACGGAATGATATCTACAATTCGTTCATCTTTGATAACTTTGAAGCTGTATGGTAAGTACTTTTTTAAAATATAGAGGGCACTGATCACATATTTAAAAAATAGAAAATACACTATGATTTTTGTGTATAAAGATTATAACAACAATTTTTTTTATATGCAGATGATGTAAAATGTTTTTTTTTACTTTATAAATTTTTTTTCTGTATAGCTTCCATTCCTTAAAACTGGAGAAACTTTTATCACGTTCATAATGGTCATATTGCCTATCATAATAATGTGAAATAGTAATGAATAAATAATATTAATGAGTAGGATATATGTACTGTAATATATACAAAAAAGACGTAAATATGGCGCACCTAACAAGAATAGATGAAGTGTTGACAGAATTATTATAAGTGAAAAAACACAAATATTTTGAAAAAATAGTCATGGATAAAAACGATGCCTGTTCATATAGTACTAAATGTAAATTCTTAATTAAACTAATAGATGAATAAATATCCAGAAAGATAAATATAAATCGATAACATTCTACCCCCATTACTTTCATCTTTATTTTAATAATCTATTTATTACATTATATTAATAATTTTATTTTAATTAAATGAAACATTAAAGCAATTAATTAAAATTTGAAAATCATTGAGACAAAAACAGATGGTCTTTCTAAATGACATCATTTGTTTATTTAATTTTATAAATACGAGTAACAAATTCACTATATTTTGTAGTAAATATTAAAATTTGACTCCATTTTTTGTTGTCAAATATAATTTGTACAGTATATATATTTGTTTCATCTTCAGACAGAGAAATACAAATTAATTCTAAAGTTTTTGCTAATTTATATTCTTGTTTATAAAATTAACGTTTTTGTTTTGTTTTTTCCTGAACGAAATTTTAAACTAATCTTTGAGAGAGAGGGGTGGAATGGGTGGGGTACCACATTGAGTGTTTCCTGACATTGTTTACCCATTCTAAAAGTATTTATTTTTTTTATTTAAAGAAAATATTGTATAATTATATACATAAATGATACATTTGTCATTAAACTGAAGTTATATTTTAACAATTACGGTTAAAGTTGTCATTCGAACGCATATAAATATAAATTACTGAATATAATTTTATTTGAAACATTCCATCTTTAATAATTAATATTTTTTTGCATAAATTTTAACAATAAGGCAGTTCATTCTTTTAAATATCTAAGTTCAAGGACATAACACAGGGGAATAAACAGTTTATTTACAACAACAAAATAAACACATAATTTTTCTATTAAAAAAAAAAAAACTAATTTAAAAAAAAAAATTTAATTAGTACTCATAAATACTAAAGATAAAGATGAATTGTATAGGCAAGTAACACATTGTTATTTGACTTGGCTAAATGATTTTATTGTCTAATAATAAATATTATCAAACAACAGTTATCGTTTAATATAAAAATGGCTGGAAACCAATGTATATTTGTTCTAAATTAAGAATGTTATGTTAATCTATCTATGCAATTGCTTTGGTTAGTAGGAGATATAATCAAGTAAGTTGGAATTTGATTAATGAACTAAAAGTAAGTTAAGATCATCTAATTTACCAATGTACAGTCAAGATTATGAAACAGAATGTTACTACCTTATGATGGTATTTGATTGATAATCTTACCATGCTTTTTGATCACCTCTATTAGCAAGAGAATATAAAAACTATCAGCTAATGTTAGATAATACTGATTATAAATTTGCAACAGCATATGTAGCAGAGATGCAGATCAAAGCAAATTTGTAGAAGCTGACGGTTTCTCAGTTGAAATATAATTGGTTACAAAAATGATTGGTAATGCTAGCTCTAAAAATTTTATTTAAGTTATATGATTGGTTTTAGGGATTAAAATCTGATTGTAACAGCTGAGATTAGGAGATATAATGTTCTGAAGAAGATTGCTGGGGCAATCAAAACTGTAAACGGTAGAAAAGGGTGGAAAATAAAGCATTGTAAAAGTAGTAAAGTGTTTGGACAATTGAGTATTATAGGGATTAACATTGTAAGTAGTTATTTATTTTACTTTACAAAATATACAACTCACATTCAAACCTTAATATCAAATTGAGCATTTTGAGTCTATTTAAAAGCAAGCTAAGATGATATGTTTGATGTGATCTCAACTGGTTTTCTACACAACTGATTAAGTCCAATTTGATTGACAGAAACGTATAATTAAAATAGATTTGGTTGATTTTTCATCAAATGTTTCTATAAATTTCTATTGAGAGCAAAGATAAATAATGTTGATAAATTACATATTTATATATTATTTAACTAATAGTTACCAATTTAAATGTTTGGTTGATAGTAAAGTTATTTTAAATAAGTTGGATTGCAGGTTTTGCCTTTCAACTAAGTTAAGCCATTGTAAAGAAGCTCTAGTTAAATTGCCACTAACATTCACATTCAAATTTTAATATGAAATTGAACATTGCAATTCCATTTAAAAGGAAACAGAATTGCTATGTGTCATGTGATATCAGCTGATCTGCACCGCTGGTGAAATCATGATTTGCTATCAGAAACACACAGTGGATGTAAAAAAATAATGTTAATGGATTAAATATATATATATATAAACAAACTATAATAGTCCTCAAAATATTTCTTTACAAATGAGTGTCCTTATTATATATATATATATGGTTTGTTTTATTATTGTGGCCATAAACATGAAAATATAATACTTCATGAAATAAAATAAAAATACAACTTAAAATCAAAATAAAACAAAGTAACTTATATAAATATAATTTATCCACTACTTTGAACACTTCTCAGCAAAAACCTTTTATTGACCTATATTCATTCACAATCTTACGTTTTGACTATCCAGCAGACTTCTTCAGAGCTATAAGTCAATAAAAGATTTTTGCTAATTGTATTTATATGAGATATTACAGCAAAATAAAGAAAGTGGTAAATTTGGTATTAAAACAAAGTAAATTGGCAAGAAATATATAAATAGAGTACCTTTGTGTTTATACGTGATTATCTCCTTAATATAAATTACACTGTTATTCGGTCAAATATATTATATGAAAGAGAACCCCCAATCCCTCCCTCATCATTCCCAAGCTTGTTGGATGAGATGAGGTTGAATAAACTTCACAGTGAACTTCAGTACATAATTTATCATGAGAGAACCAGCCATTATTTATGATATGAAGATTCTCTCAAAGATATTCCAAAGAAAGACAATATTAATTGTTGACTCTATATAGCTTAGTGCAGTAATAGAGAGACAGACTCTAAAATGCAAAGTTCATAGTTGGAGTCATTTCTGATTGCATTACCAAATGTATACCATATAATACTAAATTGTCCAAGGACTTTACTACTGTTGAGGTTAGGAGATATAAAGTTCTGAAGAAGATTGCTGGGGCAATCGAAACTGTAAACTGTAAGAAAAGGTGGTAAATAAAGCATTGTGTAACAGTAGTAAAGTGCTTAGACAATTTAGTAGTATATGGCACTCAGTTATTTATGATGTCTGAAATGTGAGGTAAGCTGATTTTTACTATTTTGGTTTTATTTTATTTTTAATAAATCAAATCAAGAATTTTAGTAATTATGACAATATTTTTATAATGCATGCTGCCATTATTTTCCTATATAATTTTTCAGATATCATCCATTTTTATTATTTTTAATCCTAATAAATAATTCAATAAATCACCTCACTTAATGTTTTTTAATTTTCTTTATTTGAATACTCGAGCAACATTTGACTTTACCAAAAATCACATATTCCAAAATAATAAGTTTCATGTTTTCACTTTATCATTATACAACTTACTTTCCATTTTCTATATCCATTGCTTCCTTTATTCATCCTTGTCCTAATTTTTGAAGTTGTTGCATGAGCTTTATGTATAAACTATTGTTTTACTCAATAACATATTAATCCTCAGATATTCTATATTATTTGCTTTTATAATGCTTTAATATAGTCATGCTACATAAAACTGTCTTCCGTGTTTCTTCTTCTTTTTTTTTGACAGCCATCATATTTATTCTCCTACATTAATTTCCACTAGTATCCATCCCAGATATTAAGTTTTCAATTCCTCATTCCAACTGCTTAACATGTTCTTAGAAAAAAAATATTATTAAACAATGTAAAAAGTTTATTCTCTTTTTTTATTTCACTTTCTTTTTCTCTTATTGCAAATTATTCAATTGTCATATATCTTACTCTTCACAATCCTATAAAAAAAATTAACCAATTTGTTTGCTCTTTCAATATTCTTCTTAGCCATTTACCTAATTTCTCTCAATGAATATCATTTACTATAAATTTCTGAAACTGTTCTTTTTATTAATATTATATTTATTATAATTTATAAATATCAAAATATATTATATATACTAATGTATAAAAAATTATTAATTTTATAAAATCTATATATTATTTTAATTACTGTAAATCTATCATTAAGCAATGAATCTATATATGTAATCATACAGAAGGAAATTAACCTTCAGATATGTTTATCTATATATAAATCTCCACATACTCACCCACCAATAAGAGTTTTAAAAATACAAGTGAATCGTTTGTGTTTAGAGTGTATTCATATAATATATATAATCCAACTCTTACTGATCATGTTTATCTCAGGTTTTGCACCTATTGTGTGTCTGATATTATATATGACAATTAAACTGTACAAATTTAGTTCAAATATAACAGGGAAGAGAGAGTATCTCATTTTTAATTATCTGCAATTATAAGAATATTAATTTTGATATATGTAAATCTATAATTAAGTGCTGAATCTATATATGTAATTGTACAGACGGAAATTGACTTTCAAACATCTTCATGCACTCACCCGCCAGTAAAAGTTTTAAAACACAAATGAATTACTTGTGTTTAGAGTGTATTCATATATTAGCTAATCCATATTTTTTATTTTGTTTGTATCTATTTTTACTGTTTAAACATAATCTTTACTATATTAATTTTAATTCAACAATAAATCTAGTCTTTCATTTTCGCTTATTCATGTCTTAATTTTTTTAATTATCAACTACAAATTAATTATTAATTTCTATATATTATACAATAACTTATTTCGATATTTATAATAAATATAATGTTAATTAAAAACATAGTTCATATTAATTAGAATTAAAAATTTCCTATTCAAATAAAAAATAATATATTTTTGCAAACTTTATTATAGACTCTGGTTTCAAGAAATAATTATTAAATATTAATAAATAGGAATGTTAAATTGCTAAAATAATATTTTTATATATAAATATAGTCAATAAAGACTGATTTAAATAAAAATGCATAAACATGCAAATGTTATTTTGCATGGTTTGATACAATGGAAGATTTTGGAAATAGAGATCCATGGGTGCGGCCTATCTGGGTTCCATCTGGTGTTCGAACTTCTTACGAATTCCCAAGTAATTAATTATTTACAATATTTAGCTTCAATAGATCTTAAAAATTATATATTATATATTTATCTTTATTTTAGATATAAGAAGTTGGAGGAGTAACTTAAAAAAATCTTGAAAATTATTTATTGGGAAGCAAAATATAATTTGCTGTCTGTGAAGTCTGAAGAAGGTGCCTTTTCTCTAGACTCTACAGATGCATTGCCATGATTATGATATCACTTACAAGGTATTGAAAGCATGCTTACTGGATTACATTAAGCATATAAATATCCCACCCTGAAGGAATTTGGTATATCTTACTTCTCAGTAAACAAATTTTCAAGCTTTTCTTAACTCTCAACTCCAAGTGCTTATATCTAAATTACAAGTGCATAGGAAAGTTAAAACTCATATTAGAATTATCTTTATTATATTTTCATTCAACAGTAAATATATAAATAGTCAAAATAAGAGTCATAGATCACATGACCCTATTTTCTTAAGCTTGTAAGTTATAAACAATGAGGATTGCCAATTCCTCAACAAGCTTTGTAATAAATGCTTAGCCAGTGAAAGCATTTAAAATATCTCTGTCAGAACCCCCCCCCCAACTCCTGACCATGGTTTCATGCTTTGGCACTTCTCAAAGAGGTGGCAGGGTAGGTTCAGACACTAGATCATATATTTTCTTTTTTCAAGATTTATTCCCAGTCCACTTTCTTAAATACTAATGAGTATAAATTAATTATTAATATTTACATATTAACTTAAAAAATTTTTTTTATATTTATAATAAATGTAATATTTATAAAAAGAATAGTTTTAAAAGTTAGTGCTAACTGGAGCTAAAAATTTTCTATTCAAAAAAAAAAAAAAACTTGAGGGGGGGGGGTTCTTTTAATATCAAAAAAGAGTACTAAAAGAAAGATTAAACAATGCCAATTAATATATAATATTTTAGGAGTTGATGAATTTAATTAAACGTCTTGATAAATTTGATGTTAAATCTTACAAATATTATTGTCTATATCTTGCTATTTTAATAAATAATTTTGACTGGAGAAGAGAATGGTTCCATTTTTGTCTCTTTCTAGATATTGGACAATGATGTAACTAAAAGATTTCATGTAATGTATATATAATAATAATGTACAAGCACATTATAATAAAATAACATTAACATAAATGGATGATGAATGGATCGATGGATGGATGAATGGACGGACGGATGGACAGATAAATAGATAGATCGATAGCAAATTACTACAATTAAATTAATAAATCATTTAATAAAAGTATATTAATAATTTGTATTAGTCATTTATTAGACTTTATAGGATAATTTCTAAACTAATGAATGACTAATAAAAATTATTAATATAGATATTTTGTTTTAATAAATTTTATCCATTGTAATTATAAGATAGATTATTTTAATCATCTAGTTTTATTGTTAAATGTCTTTAGAAAAATTCAAACTTTATTTTATACTCTTCTAAATATATTCAATTATTATTAATACTATTTAGGTAAGCACATAAAACCATTTAATTATTAAATATTTTTAGAAAAATTTAAATTTCATTTATACTTTTCCAAACATGTTCAATTGTTATTATTAACAATTTAATGTATTTGAAAGGTATAAATTAAGTTTAAATTCTTCTAAAAACATTTAAAAATTAAACTAGGTAATGGACATAGTCTAACTTATAATTACAAGTAAAATCGCAAAATTTTAGAAAAATTTAGTCATTCTGGTTTGTTTTAGTTTAAAAAGCATAAAATTAATTTCATTTATATCTCTGTTTATATTTTGTATATTGGACATAATATTACATTTTCATGCCTTTGACTTAACAATAAATAAAAATATATTTAATATATTATTAACAAAAAGCTTTCACTTAGTGACAAAGATTATGAAGGACATTTTGAGAGATTAATGAGAGATTTAATTTATAAATAAATATAATCTGAAAAAAATGTTTTTGCAACCTTCTAATGATTGAGGGTATAGGTTCACTTCAAATTTATCAACATTAGCTTGTTTTAGGTTATGATATATTTGAAGTAGTATCTACAGTTGGAGCTGACATTTTTGCAAAGAGAAATCTGATTTTCATGTTTGAGTTTTAATACATTGTACAGTCTTAAACCTGCATTTATATATGTAATATATGTGGGATTCAAACTCAGACTTTCACACAACCCACCACTCTCAATGCCACCTCATATTGCTGACCCACCTGATCACACACATGTTGAAAAGATAAATAATCACCAATATATGTATTTCATGCTAAACCAGCAATTATCAATTGGTCTAGATTACTATCTTCACTCTTCACACATATATACAATCAGTGCTCAGCTTTATATTAACATAGCCAATCTTCATACTTTAATGGACAGGCTTCAAACTACTCTAACCCACAACTCTTCAGCCTTCCATTTCATTGAAAATCTGATGATGGAACGTTTTGTAGAATTCACAAATAATAATTCATTTAAAATATTTGTGTGTATTATATGTATGTGTAAACATATATTCTAGATAAGTCTATGTAGACATTAAATTTACATTACATTAATATCAATAGTTAATTTACATTACACGAATTTACATTTTATTGTATATAAGTAATTGTTAATATTACTGATTTATATATTATTATTAAATTGTTAATAAATATTTGTTTTTGGTTTCATTAGTAAAGATTTTATTAATATATACATATATTTCTGAAAAAGTGTTATACAAAAAATAACAGAAAATTATAGTTTAGATGGTTTAATAAAATAATTAATTTAGCTAAATTTAAATAATTAATTTATTGTTTAGTATACACATTTATTGTAAAATCAGCATAATAGAAACTTTTTAAAAACTTTTGTTTAAAAACTATACTATAATTTAATGAAAATTTTGTATCATTTTCAACCATTATCAGTCCACTGCAGGATGAAGGTCTCTCCAAATTCAATCCATCTTCTCTGATCCCTAGCTTCTCTTCTCCACATCAGCCCCACACACTTATCTTATTTCATCCATCCATCTCATTTGTGGTCTCTTTCTAGATCTTTTACAATCTCATGGAATCCTGTTTAAGATTTTAACTGTCCATATAGTATCATCTCTTTTAACAATATGTCCAGTGCAATTCCACTTCACTCTCTTAATTCTTTCAACCCAATGTCAGTATCATCTGTTTGTTCTTTTATCCATGTATTTTGCTTTTGATCTTTTCTTGTTACACTTAACATACATCTCTGCATACTTCTTTGAGTGGTCTGAAGTCTCTGCCTTTAATCTGAGCACTTCTAATTTAAAAATGTCTATTATCATGATAAAATTACAGAGTATTGTTTTAACTTATTCTTCTAAATATGGCTTCTTTTTTTTAATTATCAGCATCTTCTATATTTTAAACAGTAATGTTGCTATTAAAAAAATAATTTATACAATATAAGAAAATGTTAATATACATATAAAACTATAAAGATTTTGTGAGTACTAATGGGTAATAGGAATTGTAGACTAATCAGTGAAGTATTGAATAGCTTCACGCTCTCAGTTCTAACCGCTTCAGCTTCATCTATTTATATAGAAAGTAGGTTGAAGTAAAGAAGGGTTCCCCTCTTTTCTTCCAAAGAGTAAGCTTGTGGTTATGACCTGTAGAGGTCCGTACCTTCGTATTTTCAAGTGCACATGCTTAAAGGTTTATTGCCTTAGTAAATATTACTTACGTAATCAATGTGCGTTAAATAAATTTATAATTAAAACTATAAATAATAAAGCTAATATTTGAATAAATTTCAATAGAAATTTGGGTTTATAATGAGAAGCTAAAGATTTATTATTGAAATTTGAAAAATTCATAAATTCAAAAAACCTTGGAAATGGAGATTTTAGATTAATTTCTATCTGAATGTAAATACAATGCAAAAAAAAAACCTTACAAGTCATATATACTTTAATTCATAGAGATTTGTTCAAATATATTTACAGCAAAGTAAATATATATATATTTAATCTTAAAAGTTATTCAGTAGTGTGAACTGTAATGTTATGATAAAAGATGTTATAAAAAAAATATTTAGCCTGAAAAAAGTTTAATATAGAATATGAATAAACAAGGCAAAACTTTCTCCATACAGTAGTGACACCCTGTGCCAACCAAAGTAATCAATGGATGCCAGAAGGCTTGTGCATAAAATACCTATCTAATGCCTACTCATCCAATATCCCCAGACTAGTTTCTGGCTTATGGCTTTTGTCAGTGAGGAGCTACCAAAAAATAGTCTGTGGATATTGGATGAGTAGGCATTAGATAGGGATTTTATGCACAAGCCTTCTGGCATCCATTGATTACTCTGGTTGGCACAGGGTGGCACTACTGTATGAAGAGAGTTTTGCCTTGTTTATAAACAATTATGTGCTAGTATAAGAGATGGTGATCAAATGATGCTTAATGATAGAATATGAATATGTGCAGAAAATATTTTAAAGACTAGTTTTTAAATATACGGATTATTATATACAAGAGGAAAATAATATTGTTTACATACAACATTGCTTAATTTTCTTTTTTTTTTCTTTAAAAAAAAAAAGCACTAAATGTTTAAAGAAAGAACACTGGAGCAAAAAAAATAGCATTTTTTTTTTACTTTATGGATGTGCTGAAATAATTATGAGTTAGAAAATGATCATAATGATATATATTGTAAAAAAGTGAGAGGCAAATAAATTCAAGTACCATTTAAACTGTGAAAGAATGCATGATTAAAACAGTCAATTTATTAAAGAGTGTTTAAGCAATTTTAATACTTCAAATATTTAAAAATCTAGTGAAGTAGTAATTGTAGTGTTAAAATATAAGTAAATATACTAACTTCAATGGCTAAACATGCTTTCATGTTGGATACTACTTTAAGGGTCATTGAATTGTTAAGTATTTTGTTTTGAGTTATAAAAGGAGATAATGATAAGAAAAAATAAAAGTGATAAAAAGTTGTTAAGTAATAAATTTAAAATAAAAACAAGAAACAAAATAGCTGGATATGATTAGCAACAATTATGTACTAAAATCGTCAAAAATATAAATAAGTATTTATTAGTAATAATAAAAATCTGAGTTAAAAAAAATATGAAAAAAATTTAAAAAAACTGAATGAGTTAAGTAGGCAATTAGATTAAAAGCAGCTATATTTATATACATGCAGAGAGACTGGATAAAACATTAAAAATAACTGTCACCCTAACACTATATTTTTTATCATTTAACACTGAAACAAAAACACACATAAAAATAATATATATATTTAAAACTTGAGCAAATATGACTTTTCTTTTTATAGATTTAGGACAGTACTAGCAGATTTTTAAAACTCTTTTAGGATTCTATCTATAATATATATCATTATTATTGACATATATATATTATAGATAGAATCCTAAAAAAGAGTTTTAAGAATCTGATAGTAATGTCCTAATAATCTATAAGAAAAAAAGTCAGATTTTCCCAAACTTTAAAAATATCAAATAGTTGTGTCCAATTAGATGGAAATCTGTTGTTCAAAAGTCCCAATTATTCAATGTTTTAATACCAACAGATTTTGTTAATGATCACAGTGTAAAATTGCTAAAACCAACCATGGTTCAAAATCAGTGTTTATTAAAGATTCTAACCAATCTTGATCCAAAATCAATATAAAATAAATTATTGCAGAGATCAACAAACATATAAACCCTAAGTAAGATTCTGAGATCAATATTCATACAAACATTAAATGAGCTTCAAATTAATCCATTTATTTAAGTAGAACATTTATGGTTGGGTTCTCATTTCAAAGCTATTTTTGTTGCTAAGAATCCAATGTAGCGAAAAATGGTAATTGAGCATAAAAAATTAAACAATGGACAATTGGAAGCATGCTCATGAGCCTGATAAATTATTTGTTTACACTTTTGCTATCACAGGAAGGGTTTATTCTGGTAATTCCCAAAAGAAATATGTCAGGCATATTGATTTTTCAAACACTGAAAGGTGATGGGCAAAACTATGATAGTTTGTGTAGTTATAGTTTCGTAGTTTTATTTCATAGATTACTTGAACATTTTGGAGATCTGAATTGGTCTCTTGGAATAAAATACAATTTTCAGACAACTTTGGCACCTGTCAATATAATATTACTCCAATCCATGCAGCTAATATAAACAATTACCGAGTGAGAAATATGAGAATGATGTTGCATATAAAATTAAAAAAATCTACCACTGTTTACTAGAAAACTTGAAGCTTTTCATCAAGAGAAAAGATAATATTCTTTTAACCATTGTCCAGATGTTATATGTTTTCATCCCACATAGAATACAAATAGTTTTTAATGCAAACTGAACCCCTGTACCATATTATCACTAATATTCTCATTATTTTACTCAATTACATAAGTAAAAAAGATAAAACAGACTTTTCTATAATTAGTCTACTGCAGAGAAAATACCTTTCCGACTGTCTTCCATAGGGAATAGTAAAGGAGAAGACCATACTTACCATCTATGCTAATTTTTCAATGATGATGGCTTCAGTACTTTTCTATTCTTGTTTTACCTTTAAAGATACCCATTTACTGGCCAATGTTGATGATTATTTTGCATCAGTGTGGGGAACTACCTGTAAGAAAATCCTACATTTCTTAAAGAGAATTTCACTTAGCCTAGATTATAGGCATAGCAGGAAGATACCCTACTCCATATGTATAACAAAAATTACATCTATCTTTGGAATTTACACCAAATAAAAATATCTGATTGGTTTAAGAGAAAATTACATTCATTGAAACTGGTAATAGCATATTTATTTCTAATGAACTTTTTCAATATTTCAGTCTCAATTTGGAAATGCTATTTAAAAGCCATGTTAATTTTAAATCATTATTCCAAAAACTCAAACCTATTTTTATATATAAAATTAAATCTAGTCCACTTAAAAAGCAAGAAGTAATTGGTAGGAATAAAGTTATATATATATTATTTTTTCAATTTCTTTTTATTAAGAGCTATTTACTTAGTAGCCCATCTGTACCCATTACCTCATCATCCATGATTTCAAGAATCCACAGTTTGAAAAAATATTAAATAAAAAATTTTTAAAATTAAAAATTCACAAATTTAATGCACATGCCTTTTTATATGAGCACCGATAGACCACATCTCATTCACTCAGTCAGTTATGCAATTGTTTTCTTTCTCCCTCTCTGTCTCTCTTTCTCAATTTATTAATAAACTGTTCTTTACATAACTGCATTATTCTATTTTTGTTAATTATTTTTATTGCTATCTTGATGTATACATTTTTAAAATTAAAAACATCCTACATACTGAATGGGAGGAACTTATTTATATTTAACAGCATTCAAACAATCTCTTTCTGGCATAAAGTTATTATTAAACAATCATAATACTAAAGATATTATCAAAATAATTAATTTATAGCTTTGATTATTTTAATAATTAGTAAGAATCACCCAAAATAATTGCTTGTCTGTAAATATCTTATTTTGACCAGTAGCAAAAGACATCCATTTTATTAAATACATATTTTTATTTTATTATTTGTAATAGATGCTGTATTTAGATATTCAGATAAAATACTAATTATTTTAATGAACAGGTAAATAATTTTATGGCATATCAAATCTATAATGTTAAGTATATAAATTAATTTTATGGAACAAATAAATCTGAATACATTACTAAGATAATTTTACAAGCCAGATCTGCAGAGGATCATTTTAATAAATCAATCATTAATTACAGGTTATTTAAATGATTCTTTGAGAATGTTGCTTGTAAAATTATCTTAGTAATGTATTTGGACTTGTTAATCTGTAATATTGATTAGATATTCATATATTAACATTTAAAAATATAAATTGTGCCCAAAATCAATTTATCATTTTAAATTAGAGTAGTAGTAACAGCAGCAGCAGTAGTAGCAGTAGTAGTAGTAGTAGTAGTAGTAGTAGTAGTAGTAGTAGTAGTAGTAGTAGTAGTAGTAGTAGTAGTAGTAGTAGTAGTAGTAGTATTTTTATTATTATTATTATTATTATTATTATTATTATTATTATGTTTCAAAGGGTAAACTTTATTGAGACTCAAAAAGGGTTACATAAGTTACATTTGAAAATGTGGGGTCTTAGATATAAATTGATTCATGATATTACATATGTAATAAAGATTTACAATCTTGATAGGAAAGAAAACATTATTTACAATAATTGAAAAAAAAAATTACATAACAAAATACATGTCAAATTAGATTTACATAGGATTTTTAAATGTGATATTGAGAAAAATACATGGAAACACATAATAGTATGAATGAAAAAATATAGAGGAGGGTTTGAAGTTGCTGTTAGATTGACATATGGTCCCATAAAAATAGAGCTCATTTGCTGAGAGTACCATAGTTTTCATAGCTAAATCTTATTATTCATTTGTTATATAATTTCCATGTGAAAAATTGAAAAATACTAGTCAGTATGAATTGGAAAATAAAAAACTACTCATTCAGCATGAATTGCATCTTGGGAAAATAGAAAAATACTATTTCAGCATGAATTGCATCTTGGGAAAATGGAAAAATACTAGTTCAGCATAAATTGCATATTGAAAAAATAATAGTCAGTCAGAATTGAATCTTGGGAAAATGGAAAAAAATTAATCAGCATAAATTGCATCTTGAGAAAATGAAAAAATATTAGTATGCATAAATTGCATCTTGGAAAAGTAGAAAAATATTAGTTATTATGAATTGCATCTTGGGAAAATTGAAAAATACTAGTTCAGCATGAATTGCATCTTATAAAAATAAGTACTAATTCAGAATGAATTCATTTTGGGAAAATGGAAAAATACTAATCAGCACAAATTGCATCTTGGGAAAATGGAAATAATCTTAATTCAGAATGAATTGCATCTTGGGAAAAATACTAATAAGCAGAAATTAGATCTTGGGAAAATGGAAAAATATTAGTTCAACATGAATTGCATCTTGGGAAAAAATATTATTATTATTGACAATGGTTGAAAATGACTGATTTATTCACATATCATCATTACTACCTTATAAATATGCTTCATTGATAAAATGCAATGTGTAACTTTTAATTAGTGCTTGCATTACTGATAAAATGAGTATTATTAACTATATATTTGAGCAAAAATACTGAGAATAATATTGGAAATATGGAAAAGTAAAGAAGTTTGGATTGAATAAATATTTCAAGGCAGAGAAATCACAAAAAAATGTTTTCTAAGAGACTGTAAGTAGAAAGAGAAAAGAAATGCATTACAAATTGTTTTAGGCAAGGAAGTAGCTATGAATAATTGAGAAGTAAAGAAAGAAAAAATTTGAGAGGTGATCCACTTAGATATATGTAGCATTTTGTAGTATAAGTGATAAGTATATGCAGAATGTTATAAATGGAATTTTTTAAAGATAAAATCATTTTAGTATATGAAAAGAGTTTATCTCTTGGCAACATATTAAAAGAATGGATTCCAGAGAAAGAGTCTTACTTGTCCAAGAGTTATAGAAAACATGGAAAATTTTAAAATCTTTTAATCACTAACAACATACCAGATGATTCTTATTTATAACATTATTTTTAAATAGTAAATCTATTTAAATCCCTATTCAACGTTATCCTATCCATCTTCCCAAATTAGTTTCTAGCTTATGGTCAAAAATTTAGGTAGCCACATATTATTAAAAAAAAAAAAAAAGAGGAGGCTGTACTAGAGTCAGATATGAATGGGTTTTGATTTTGGGCTTGTAGTTTAGTAGTAGAAAATAGAATAAAAAATATGTGATAAGAAAATTGCAATAAATCCACCTGTATTATATACAAATCCAAAACTCTTCACTGATGAAAACCGTAAGATCGAAACTACTTGGAAATATATATAGAACAACACTGGATAAAGGTTTAATAAGCATCATTATGTGGCATTTATTAATTACTTACTATTACTCACTAGATGGCAGAACAGGAGTAGAAAATAGGTTTACCAGAGATATTTGATAATGGTTTTTGTTGTTGTCGTTGTTTGTGTGTGTGTGTGTGTACCGACCAAATATTAGTTAAAAAAAGTTCTCCAAATTCTTGCTTTTTCGTTCATTCTTTACGAGGAAATAATTAATCGAATGGTTCGGGGGGAGGGGGTCATGTGACTCTAGTGATAGATAGAGTAATTAATAGTTCCATCCATTTAATCTTTTACGAAGTCTTATACATAAGTACAATGACTAACCAGGTTAAATATCTCTAGTCACGAGCGTATATATAAAATAAGATTATAAATTTTCTTGAGTTATGCAAATGTCTTTTTAACAACTAGGTGTCAGAAAAGTAATTGATTTAAGTCGATGACATACATCTATCAATTATCTTTGATGTTACACAGGAAATAATTTTTAGTACTCATTTAGTTAGACTAAAATGAATACCTCTAAAATTTCTCAAAAAGGCATAATAAAAGAATGGCTTAATTAAATTAGCATTAATATAATCAAAAAAAGAAACCTTTTTTGCTAAATAGCAGTTAGTGAAGCCAGTAAATAATCCTCTCCACTCTTGGTCTGAACTGTTCATTGTTGAAAGGGAGTTCCCCAGACATGTCCTGAAAATGTTAATTAGTTAGCCTGGGTTTTCATCATGAGTGGTGCCTCACTCCATTAATCTCGAGTTGACAAGTTGTTTCAAAAGATAAGAGAAAAATTCATTTGCAAAAATCGAGTAATTATAAACTGCTTATTATACATGTATGTGTACTGTGTGCATACATATTTGATCTAATTTTGAGCTTAAAGTAATGTAACAAGATTTAAATGACCTTTTTAAATGTTTAATTTATACTTGTAAATATTTTTTCAGACTATAATTAATTATAAAATTTCACATCTTAATTACATTTTTTTTCACTCTGTCTGAGAGCAATTTTGGAAAAAAAGAGAAACCTGTCTTAGTTAACCTAATATTTTAATTTAAAAATTTATGTGTAGTACATTTTTACTTCCTTTCAAAGAAGAGAGAAAAAGATAAAAATTTTGCAACAGTAATGTTTTAAGTGAATATCATCAACAAAAAATATTAAATCTATTCAGTACAGACATTCTTTTAAATAAACAAAAATATTTAAGTAAATTATACAAATTCCGAATATTAGCTTCACATGAATTCATTCTATTACTATTCAATAGTTCCAATAAATAGTTCGATAATACATTAGCATATGTCTGACTCCGCAAATGCAAGATATTATAGTTAGTGGTTTTACTACTAAAAGCAAGATTTTTGATATTTTTTTGAAACAAAAAGAACGTTTCATAAAAATAAAAATAAAACCTCCAAATTGTGCTCAATAACTTAGTTGCCCTCGCAGTTTAGCGCAGTGATGATTGGAGAACTTTGCGCTAAATCATATTAAGCAGATTCTCAACTGAGTAATGTATTAAAAATTGAAAAAAAAAAGTGTAATTTCAGGCCGACTAAATAAAATTGTTAAATATTCAGACTGCCGCTAGGTTATATGAATATCACGTGATCTCCCAAAATACTACAATTATAGTATTCTTGTAATTCATAGAAAATGTTTTGGGGTATAGAACTGAGATATGCCATATCACATTTTTTAATTTATAATTTATTAATTTACAATATACTAAATAAAAAACAGTTGTAATGAATATCCACAATCAAAGATTGGAATATAAGCTCAGTAAAGCAAATAATAACGAGGGTTGGTTTTCTCCATGCACCCACCTCCAGATTTAGTTAACCTAGCTAGCCACACCAATTAATCAACAAGTGGATAGTCAGAGAATTAAAAGTTTCCCTGCAAGTTGGGAAACCTGTGTGCCATGCCTTCTTTCTTATTCAGCAACAGGAGGAGACATTGTTGGAAAGGTCTTTTAATTTCAAGTGAGCTATTTAAAAACTTTTACCTTTTATGAAAATAAATACATATATCAGGGGTGAATAAAAAAAAATATGGAATTGCATACATTTGATACAGAGGAATTACTAAATATCATTCCACCATTTTGTTTCTTAAATATTATTCATCAAACACCTTATCTTGTAATAATAGAAAATTAGATTTGATGATTTTAAAAGTTTGTGAACAGTATATCGAGTTAAGCCAATAAACAAAAGGTATTGATCTAGTATGTGGCTGCAGAACAGTTTGTTAAATGAAACGAGATCCTTTGATCCCTCTTTGATGCCTTAAAGGAACCAAACAATGACAATTTCTAATGTCCACTCCATATAGTCTTGTCATTGCAGCTGTTATTATAACTACATAATAATTCATATAATGTGTTGACATGGATGGGCTTCTCACCAATATGCTTAAACCAGTGAGGTGAGTTTATATGCTTTTTTACCTTGGGGTTTAGGATCAAGAAACACCTCAATCTTTCACCTTAGTTGCCTGATAACTTTTAATTGAAGTATCAGGTAAGTTTTCTTGAAAGCAGATTGAATCTTTGTATGAATGAACATTTTTAATAAACACTCAAAATTATATCAGATAATACTAAATCATGCTCCTCATTTCCCTTTCCATATCTTCTTCCCATTTCATATGTATTTCCTTCCCCTTCACCATATTGCACTTGAATTTCATTTTGCTATGTAATCATCTCTTTGTAAACCTTTTTTAACTGTTATGTATTTTGTCTTTTTGGTGAATAAAAGCTTTCATAACTGAGAAAAAAGGAAGTGTTTTGGGATGATATGGAGAAGAGAGATTAGAGATCAGAGAAACTGGGTTGAACTTGGAGAGATCTTTATCCTGCAATGAATTAATAATAATTGAAAATGATGGTGATTCTAGTATATGATCTACTTGAATTTAGATGATGTATCCACTAGAGGTTATCATATAGGAGAACAACATAATAAAACTAATTCATGAGAAATAAAAAAAAATTCAAAATAAGATTGGTACATTTTTGTTTCTCCCCTCCCCTCTAAAAAATTTAATTTATTCTATTGTAACAATAAAATTGACAAATATTTGATTCTTACTAATTTTAAAGTAAAGAACTGACCTTTTAAATATTTTTAAAGCAGCAGATTTGTTTTTTATTTGTCTTTACTAAAGATAAGAACTGAGAAGGTAACTTGAGAAATGATTTTTAAACCTCTAAATATTTATTATGCTTTAAGAAACAAAAAATGGAAAGCATCTATTTCATAAAATGTTAGCAACCATAAATGTTTTCGCTAGTCTCATTAAATTTACCATAAATTATTTTCATGCTTCTATCTAATGCACTTCATAATATAACTGGATTACATTCAATAATAAATATGTACATTTACTTTTATAGATTTCTTTTTGTATTTCCTTTTCAAATTTATTCGACAATTAACTTATTGTGGAATACTTTTTATATTGCTTTACTTGCTAAAA
The DNA here is from genome assembly GCA_028023455.1 of Epiperipatus broadwayi. NCBI lineage: Eukaryota > Metazoa > Onychophora > Udeonychophora > Euonychophora > Peripatidae > Epiperipatus > Epiperipatus broadwayi. The sequence continues at coordinate 16,760,659 of JAQFVV010006207.1, forward strand.
GGCTACTTAGTGTATTTAATATTTTTTATGGATTAGTTCTTTCATGCGTTTTCTTATGTAACACCATCATGCAGGTTGGTGATTTTAGATCACATATTAGAACAGCATCTCAAATGTTTTATGGACATTGGTGATTATGTACCACTCTCTTTCATGATTTTGCATATATATATAGTTGTTGTTTTTTTTTTGTCAAAAAAAAAAACAAATTTGGCAAATAAAATTTTCACACACGAATACGTAATAGTTTCCTAAATCATTGTAATAATGGCAATGAAACTACTAACCAATAACTAACTACATCTATGACTTTTTTTAATTTTTAAAAAAATCTGAATACAAAAACTTTATTAAATGAAATTATATATTTATTATAAGAGGGCAAAAAAACGGAAGTAAATTTTTTTAAAAAAACTAACAATATTAAAAAATATTTTATTTTAAATTATACGAAAAAAGAAAATTAATCAGACGAATCTTTCAGCTGATGCTAGGCAAATTTATAAAGGTCAGTAACATTATATTCGTGGTAGTTTATAACAATCCCTTATAGCTACTTTTACATTATTTAAGATTACAGCTTTTCTAACTATTAAAATAGATCAACTGCTAAGTACGCAATCTATCTGCATATAAAGATTTAAAATATTTCTAAAAATATATCAAGATTTTTAAAATTGATCTTAGTAAACCGTCTGTAGGAGAGAGAAAAAAAAGATCTTTGTTAAGATAGTTAAAGTATTATGCAATTTGATTACAGTCTTATGTAACTAATGAAGCAAATTAAGATCTCAGCTTCTTATAAATATTTTATTACCTTGTATAGAATCAAAGACTTTTTCTAAGTAATGCAGATCAGATAAGTAGGCACCTGTGATTTAATTAATTATTGATAGTGTAGTAAAAACTTAAATTTTTAATTTATATTCATTCATATAAAATGCTAACTTTTGTAATAATTCTTTCACACATAAATATATATATACAGTATTTACATATAACCAACAAAATATATCATGACTCTATAATGAATAATAGTCTATAATGAGTGACTAATAAAAATTAGTAATATCATGATTCTAATTTACACAATATTTTTAAATAGCAAACCTATTTCTCCTACTACAATACGGCCATCTAGTGTGGCTTGAGTAACCAATAGAAGCCAGATTGGTGTTTGAATATGACATTTACTGAATACTCAAGCTTACACTAGTCTAGGTGGTAGAACTGCAATAAGAGATGGATTTGGTACTTTTATATATTTTTATACATATGGTGCACAGGTAGCACATCTTATCTTCTGTATGATTCGGTGTTAAAAAATCTGTATCAAATGAAATTCTCTTCAAGAAACTAAATAATCATTCAATACTGATCAATAAAATAATTTGAGAATAAAACAAAGATTACAAATTGGTAAACTTTTATCACAAGACTGGAAAATCTGTCAAGCCCTTAACATTGACCAATTGGAAAGCTTGATAAAATGAGTACTACATTTTTTCTTCTTCACTTATTCTTTTTTAATAAAAAGCCTGTTTCATCTTCTTTTGTATATACACAGAAAGCATATATTTAATAAAAAGGCATCACTCAATGTATCAATCTCACTCTTATCACCCCCCCCCCCACAACATTGGGCTAAAATCAAGGCAGACTTTTTAGCTTGTTAATAATTCTTAGTAGCCACTCACATTGGGTGTCAACAGCATGTTGACACATAACTGGAATCATTTCAATAATCACACTCTTAATAGCAAAAAGTTAAACCTATTTTTCAATTACGTGGTTTATCCCAAGAAATCTTTGACTGAAGTTTAACAGAATCAGATCACGCTAGAGTAGATGTCATTATATGTTACACAAGTAGGAATTTATAGACTTTCCAAAGAAAGACCACGAACTATGGTATATATTTACAAAAAGTCAATTGTACGAGACCCTTATTGGCCTCTTTGCTTTATATAACTTGGAGAAGTCAGCTCTTGATTGGTTAAGAATTGTTGGGGGTGAATTTTAATGTGCTGACACCATTTGCTAAATAAATAAATAGATCTGATTCAACCAATCTAAAAGGCAATAGTATTAAAAAGTTTGCTGATTTATTATAAAAAAGAAAAACTAGCAATAGATCATGCTGTGAGTTATTCAAAAGACACATCTACATTGTCTGCACAAATTTCTAGTCAAATCTGTCAAGTTGTGATATTGGTTGCTACAACAATAAAGGTCAAACTACCTTTGTAAAGCAACTTAATACAAATTGAAATAATTTCTGTAAGTAATAATAGTGCTAATTTAATGCTTCCATAGCCAGCTAACATTTAATATTTCATAAAGAATAAAAAATATTATGAAAACCAAGAAACATCATATCACTGCTGGCTTACACAATGCTTTACAAAGGCAAATGTGATGTGATGTGATGCGCTGTGACTTCTCTTTAAACGAAATCAGGAATCTCTCAGCAGCTGTGCCCAGAGAAACCTGTTAGCCACTTTACCTTCCTTTTCCATTATCCACCCTAAGTTTTCCCATAATCTGCTCCATCCCATTTCCACAACATAATCTTTGTCAACTCCATGACCTTCATATCTAAATCCCCCTTATCTTTTCCCAAACCTAGCATAAAACCAATAACTCACTTTCTGTATAATCACTTTGTTCATATTTAATCTTCCATAACTTCATTATTTGTACCCTTTCTGCTTCCAAACATTTACATTGAAGTAACAGATGCCTAATATTTTCTATGCCTTCCTTACACAACTTGCAGACTAAATCACCCATATTTTTCCATTTACGTGTATATTCCCTTGTTGCTAAAGATCCCGTTCAAGCCTTAAACAATAAACTACTTTTTTTACTATTATCATATATTAACTCATACCCAATGTTCCGTTTACTTCTATATATATTTAAACTCGTTTTACTATCCATACTAGTTCTCCATCTCTCCAACTCCCTATTCTTTATTAATGCATCTATTCTTCTATCCCATTCCTTACCACTATAATACTCAACAATCCTCCTACACAATCATCCTACCTTTTGTACAAGTATACTGACATAACTTCTTTATCAAAATCTTCTGCATACCACATTACCTTTCTCACCCATCTTGTTGCCTGCCCTTTACTTGTAACCCAATTAAATACTATTTTGGCTATTCTTTTATTATCCATAAACTGCAATCTACCGAACATTTTCAATTTGCTTTTTGCCTCCCTCATATAAAAACTTGACCATCCCCATTTCTCCTTGTATTGCCTCCTTTGCTGTCCACACCTCAGCATCTAATGCATACCCTCCTACTTCCCTTTGTACTTTTTCTAAGCAATCTAATACCCCTTTACTAACACATAATGCATCATTGCCATATGTTAATCCTGCTACTGCCATTCCCTTCCATACAATTCTAGCTACATCATATTTATTATATGAAAACACTGTTAATTTCTTTATCAATCCCTTTCTTTTCTTTGCTTCATTTATCAATTTTTTCTCCCATTCATCCAAGCAATTTTTCTTATTACTCAAGATGATTCCCAAATAACTATATCTATTCACCACACTTAACTTTATATCCCCCAAAAAGGAAACCTTTGTCTTTTCTTTCCTCAGTATTCACCATCATTATCCATCTATTGTAAGTTTGAGAAATCAATTAGATACTAATTGCTACTGTTTATTAATCTTTTAAGCAGATAATTCAATCACACAATGCTCTATGAATAAAAAAATACAACTTTTTTTAAGTACAATTTAAAAATAAATATTCAAACTTATTTGTATATAAAGAAAATATATCACTTAATATGTTCAAAATTAAAAATATATATTTTAAAGCATTTTCGTAAAAAAATAAGTTTTGAATATTTGCCTATTTTAAAATTATTCTCCACTCTTCTTCGGGTGTTGCTGGCCTATATGCACAGTGACAATATTCGCTTAGAGGTTGAACTCACATCTTTGGATTTTTGAATATTGAATTTAAGGCAAATGCTCTACCAACTGAGCTATGCTGTCAAAGGCAACATACAGTAGAAATTTGATATATTTATATATGAGGGTTGGCTAAAATCCTCCTGAGTCCTCCAATTTTTTTTTTGTATAATTACTAACCTGTATTGTCTCTATGTGTGTTATTACTAACAAGTTGTTTGTATTTGGAAAGTTTAAATAAAGTTTAAAATTTTCTATACATTCACTCATAAATGATGGAAATAGTCCAACATATCATATCTTATAATATACCATCATTACAAACCTTTAGTTTACCTTACATCTTTTTTTCAAAAATAATATGAACAACAAGTAACCAAAGTTATCTGACATTAAAAAAATAGTTTTCTTAACTTTAAATTTTTCCTTTTTTAAAAAAAAATTTCAGATTTATTACAGTGTTAAAATTTCATTTAGATCCATGAGTGGTTGTCAAAGTTAGATTTTAAAAATGTTTTACCATTTTTGAAATTCATTGTGCAATTCAATATCAAGAATATTAATATTTTACAACGTAAATATCATTATCTTTGAACAAAATAGAAATTATCCACTTACTGCTGATGAGGTTTTTTAATTAATTATATTTTGCAAATTAGGTATTTACTTAGTTTTGCCAATAGTAGGATCTGAGAGCCAAAGATCCATGAATCACATTTTTGCCTCTTACTTCCGGTGTTTTTAATTATATTTTACAAATTAAATGTTTACTTAGTTTAGCCAATAGTAGGATCTGAGAGCCAAAGATCCATGAATCACATTTTGCCTCTTACTTCCGGTGCTTAATGTCATAATTATTAAAGACAAAATATTTTTGATATATAGTAATCTGTCACTGATGAAAGTCACCTGCACAAACAAATGTGTATATGAAGACCGAATTAACGCCCAGTTCACATTCCCTTACACATATCTTTGTCATTGTTCAGTATATATAGATAGAGAATTACTATAGTTTAAGTGATAAGTGTCAAATTTATTGCCATCACAACTTTGACACAAACCTCTTGATGCTTTAAATAGATAATCTCTAGTCTAATGAATGACTAATAAAAATTTGTCAATAAGTAAGGTGGCTTTTAAGTAGCTCACTACTGAGTAAAGACTTCTCTAACAACCCATTCTTAAAGAGCAATGATATATTACACAGATGTGTCATCTATTATGCATGAGTATTATTTTTCCAATATTTTCCTGCTTATAGAAATGCAAAGCACATCAAGTTATTTCCAATGTACAAATTTCCAACAGTTTCATCTCTTTAAGGCAAAAAGACAGTCTAAAAATATAGGTTTCTTTTCGGTCTAAATGTGTCTAATCACTCTAATGACTTATTTTATATAATGAATTATTAAAGTTTATTATGGCAGAATACGTAAACAATCATTCTTTGTCTTTAATAATTTACTAGAGAAGTTTCATTGTTTCTTTTTTTTTAATTACTGTTTTCTTAACTAAATATTCATTGTCAATCATAAGCAAGACGTAATTGTTCTCGCATTTAGATTCTTTTTACAGCAATAAAAACTAATTATTGCTTTTGTTTTGTCAAAGCCTTGTAGTTTTTGAGAGCAGTTTGCAGTTGAAGGAGCTTTCAATACTGTTAAAGAACAACTAGACAATAACCCTTCATTGGCTGTACTTTGAATTGTAGTTACAAGCGACTAAGAATAATTCTTTATTCGCATGGAAATCTCAATAGATTAATTAGCACGTGTCTCAATAGAAATTTACTGTTTTATTAATTCTATTGAAACCGTTATAATTCTATCATTTTACTGCTAAATTGTTAATCTTTATTTTTACACTAATAACAAAAAAAGTCTTACTGGCTATTGTTTGTAATAAAACTTTTTTTTTTTTTCAATTAATTAAATAGAAATAAGAATTTCACTGAGGAAAATTACACCAATAATCTGTATTTTAAATGTGATCGTAAGGGGACTTGAGAAGTCTTAAAAAAATTCTCGGCTGCTTAAAATATAATAATAATAAAAATTCAAAATTGATTGATCTTTTTTTTTTTTAATTGAAAGAAATTATGTTTAACCAGTCATTTTGAAGTTTGAAAGTAAATAATCCTGACTGATTTATACAATCATCACCATCAATAATTATGGCCATTTTAATTTCAGAACAAAAACTAAAGACAGAGAGAAGAATAAAAATAGAAAGTTAGAAAACAAAGTAAAAAAAAAAAAAAGGGGGGGGGGAGTTGGATTGGTGCAGTTGTAAATACGATGAAAATGTAATTGACTTCATAAGTATAAGCTTACTACAACCCGGTCCTATGTGAGTGGCAATAAGGTAAACAAAATTTAAGAGAAAATAAGAAAAAAGAAGATAATTAATTCAGCTATAAACTAAGCAACTAATCAACTATCATTTTTAATTAACTCATAATGATATAAATAATAACTAATCTTTTTTTATTGCATTGCCAAATGTATATTATATAATACTAAATCATCCATGCACTTTACTACTGTTACACAATGCTTTATTTACCATCCTTTTTTATAGTTTACAGTTTCGATTGCCTCAGCAATCTTCTTCAGAAATTTTATATCTCTTAACTTCAACTGCTAAATTCAAATTTATTTATTTTTAATTTAGTATTTGAAGTTAGAAGATATAAAAGTTCTGAAGAAAATTGCTGGGGCAATCAAAATTGTAAACTGTAAAAGAGGGGTGGTAAATAAAGCATTGTGTAACAGTAGTAAAGTGCATGGATGATTTAGTATTAATGATATGAATACTTGATTTGCATTTTAGTTTAGTATATAAAATTTCATTATTTTATATATATGTAATAGCCACACAGGAATCACTCTGACACATGCGCTGTATAAATTTATAATGCTGAGGAATACTCTAACTTCTAAACACAAAATAGAATTTTTGAAAAGATTCCTCAGCATTATAAATTTATACAGACATGTGCCAGGGTAATTCCAATATGGCTATTATAGATTAAAAAACATCACACTAGATAAATAAATAATTAGTTATATACATTTTATATATGATAACAGTCTCTCAGATCCAAACTAAATACTTTCTTACTGAATATCTTATATCAGTTTGCTTATTTTAAATGGATGGCTTTTATTAACAACCATCAGGGGCAGAATCTTTGAATTATATATATATTCAAAGGATTATATTATGTATTTGAAAAATAAAAGAATCTCAATGCATGCATAAATTTATCTTACATTCACTATAATGCACAAACTTGAATATTCACAAACATGTAGAAAAAAAAAAATTGTGAAGAGTAGTAGAAAGAATTGTGTTTATAGTAAGTCAAAAAAACTGTAATGTTAAACACATTGAAAAAAAAAAAAGGCAAAACCTTTAAAATAAGAGGCAAAAAGGCAAAATATGGATAAAGAACAACAAGACAAAAAAAAAAGATACTATAAAGAGTTAAAAAAGAGGGTTTTTTTTCATATGTCAAAATATCATCCAGGAAGCGAACCCGCGACAACTATCTGCAAGCAACTGCTTATTTGCAAGGCGGCTGCCTGATCTATTGGCTACCAATGCTTGATAAAGAGGGTCTTTTGGGCTACCAATTCAATGAAATAGAAAATGATAAATCCATGTGATTAATAGTAGAAACTTTCTGTTTTATTTAAGCAAAAGTGATTAAATAATTGGTCCTGATTTAGTTTGTACTCACGGCCATTTTGAAATCTAATAATCACCGCTGACACATCCTACTGATAAATGACATTCATATTTTAGAAATTATAAGCTAGTAAAAGTAATATGCCTTATATTATTAGGGATTTTTTTAAAAATTTACCTTCATAAAATATTTGAAATATAACAGTGCAAAGCACCAGATTATGTGGGGAGGATGGTTTGGTTGATACTAAATATCGTCCAAAAGTTGCAGGAGTCTGCTCAAATCAAACTTATATTTTATTTAAATACTAAAAAATTATACTATATGCCATATGAAACATATTATGTTTACTAGCTTATAATTTCTAAAATATGAATTGAAAGTATTTTTATTCATTAATGTCATTTATTGGATGAATATGTCAGCGGTGATTTTGGCTGATCTTTAGGTTTCAAAATGGCCATGTGCGCAAACTAAATCGGGACCAAATAATTTGTAAACATTCATACTTATTCCACTTATTGTGATGCAAAAAAATATATAACATTATAAAAATTCAATTTGCTTATGTTGATCATTCATTTACGGAATGAAATGGTTATTGAGTGCATTTTCTGTGTGTGTGAGCTTCAGCTTTAGGTTATAAGGAAGAAAGAAATCCCTTCATTATGCAAATTTGAAATACAAATACAAACAAAGGCAAATCAATATTATAATAATAAAAATTATGATCAGGTGGGTCAGCAATATGAGATGGCATGGAGAGCTGAGGGTCATGTGAAAGTCTGAGTTCGAATCCCTTATATATTACATTATATATATATATATATATGTTCAGGTGTGTGTAAGCCTGTACAGTGTATTAATTTAAATAATAAAAATTATTTTTATTTAAATTAATAAAACAAGTAAAGAACGTATAGCCAAAATAATCAGTTTAGTGTACTGTGTGATATATCAGACTAGAATCAACTCCCATTCTGCTTAAACTTCTTATGACCTCTTAAGCAAAGCCAGTTGATTATTTATATATAGTTTTAAATAAATGACTGTAATATATGTGGCTAATGTAGACATATTGCAATGATCTAATTGTTAATTCTGACTTATGCCATTTAATAAATTAGCTTTTGTGAATTTATTTCAAGGTTAGTCATAACAATAAAAACATATACTCTAACAAGTGCTATTGTTTTTGTACATTTGAAGATCTTATGTTTTTTATCACTGAAGATGATTGAGTATTCTGCATTGAAGCAATAATTATTTTCAATATCTATATTGATGTGATGTGATGCACTGTGACTTTTCCTTAAATGGAGTCAGGAATCTGTCAGCAACTATGCCCAGAAAAACTTGTTAGCCACTTTACCTTCCCTTTCAATTCCCCAACCTGTTTTTCCATAATCTGCTCCATCCCATTTCCACAACACAATCTTTGTCAACTCCATGGCCTTCATATCTAAATCCCCCTTACCTTTTCCCAAACCCAGCATAAAAACCAATAACCAACTTTCTGTATAATCACTTTTTTCGTATTTATTTTTCCATAACTTCATTATTTGTACCCTTTCTGCTTTCAAGCATTTACATTCAATTAACAAATGCTTAATATTTTCACACAATTTGCAGGCTAAATCACCCATATTTTTCCATTTATGTGTATATTCCCTTGTTGCTGAAGATCCCATTCAAGCCTTGAACAATAAACAACTTTCCTTGATATTACCATAAATTAACTTGCACCCAATGTTTCATTTACTTATGTATATATATATATATATATATGTATCATATACTTATGTATATATATATATATATATTGTAACCGTCGGAGTTGTTGAATGCTGTATTCCATTTAAATTGAAGAAAGAAGGCCCAAAATGTTGGTACCAATTTGTAACTGATTGAATTGATGGATGAAGGTGATGGTTAGGATGATCAATCTGATCTGATAAAAAAAATCTAAAAATCTAATTTAAATTAATCTGGTCTAGCTCAATCGGGTCGCCGTTATGTAATAAACCATCACAAAGCACAAATAATCTCTCTTAAAGTTTAATTTACTTAAGTTATATGTGAAATGAAGAAATAATGAGACTATCTGCTCCAGACATCAACAAATCCATCACAATTACAACATAAATTGCAAAGAGCAGTGAAACCAACCACTATTGCCCTAAACAATAATATAGGATTAGGCTAACTACTAGATTGGCAATCTAATCAAAACCAAGTCCAATTAATAACTAACATAGATTCCAATATATATATTTTATTAGCCTGTTACTGTTATAGTAATTTAACTCTACTTTATTATTTAAAGATGCTGCCTTTATAACTTAATGGATAAGCTTCTAAGTACCTGTAATAGCACTTTACAAAACATTTGTTTACATACAGACATTATTTAAACAACAAAACAAAATAATACTTGAACCCAAATATACACATATCTATTTTAATAAACGCTAAATAGAAAGATAAACACTCGTGTCAATAAGCGATATACAATTCTTTCTACTTCAATCTCTAATTAATAATTTTCTGTGGGTATCAACTGGTTTTATTATAATTTTATAAACACTTTGAAAATTTATACACTCACTTAAATGTTTAAACAAATTAATAGACGTCGATGGTTTACTAAGAAGCTACAAAATAATTTATAAATAATTCACAAATATCTTCTAATAAAATGATGCTTAATTAGTGCTTCGTTTAGGTTTTAAAATAGAATACTTCATTGGAGTTTAATATCAACACTCTATTGGCTCATCTCTAACTTTACAATGTCCAACCACATTACATAAAAGATATATCGAGCTTCTATTGGATGTTTATTCACCTGTGAGTATTAATACAACTTGTTTGAAATTTTTAAACAATTGAATAAAAATTGATTGGCAACAATTAAAACATATGATTATATTTGATATTTATATAAATTAAAATAATATTCAATTAAATCGGTCAATGAAGTTTATTCTCTTCATTTTATAGGAGTTTAAGAAAAATATCCAAGACGAATTATTCTGAACCAAACGATAAAGTATAATCTATTTAGATTTTTATGACGGAATCAGACAAACATGAAATGATTGACTTTGTAATATTAACTAAGATAAATGATAATATGTATATATAATATTCAAATGCAAATATAAATATGAAATTCATATAGAAACAAAATAAAATACTAATAAGCAAAACATACCTTATCTTATATTCCAATTCGCTTACCAAGCTGAGTTTGAATCCTGTTACTTAAATAGCTACGCCGTCTTACGCAATCCAAATAAAACAAAATAATTAAACTAGTCTTGATATTTAAATTAACTCAATTTATTAGATTATAGAAAAGAAAATTGACAATATTAATGATAAAATACATCCGAAATGACTTTATATTTTAGATTGGTTGACTAAATAAAATGATCAAATTGCTATGTGTATCTCTATATATGTGTTGCAATAACGATAACGACAAAAAAAAATGAATGAGTAAATGACGGGAAAGGCTCCTAGATATTTTACTAAAAAAAATTTACATATAACCGATACCAAAATGTGAAATAGGAGGGTATCAAAATCTATTTGTTTATCAAAATAATTACGGATAAATGAATATGAAATAATAAATATATTTGAGTCTTTCCGATCATTTTCATTTAATAAATTATATTACTTTTAGAGATAGTTAAAAAAAAATCATTCCCTTTTTATTACATATAAAAAAATTAACACACGTACATTTTATATAAAAAAAAAAATCATACCATATATATATAAGTCTGTTCGTTCACTATTTATTTGCCGATTGATTGACTTCAGTTCTTTCAGTTTCTCTGTCAGAAATAATAATCGCAAACTTTAATGATACTTCACTAAAAGTTTTTTTTTTTTCATCCGAAGAGGTGAGTGCACTTTGATTATCCCTATTATGATGTGAATTGATCCAGTCGGCCTGTTTCTTTATTCGTGAGACGATATTTACGCAAATCCATTTTTTATTTATAAAGCATTTTCCTTTACTTCATAGGTTTTTTTTTTTTTTTTTACTTTGCTGTCGCTTCCCCGAGGCCTTTCAACTGCCCGCTGAATGATTGAATGGGCAGATAATTCCACTATTTTTCCATGTTTTATAGTTTTACACACAAAAAAAAATATTGAAAAAATTTATTTGTTAAGACACAGAAAGTAGATCTATCCTTTACTATTGCAAAATGATAAAGAGTCCTCTTATATTCTGTCGCGTCCTTTTTATATGTTCTCTTTCTGACGTTTTTCGTATCTTGACGACCACACAAAATTTACTCAATTCTATCAATTTTCTTATAGTTGTTTTGGCGCGGTTATGGGTAAGTTCGGATAAAAAGATACATGAAGATTAAATCCAAATTCGATTACAATTTTTTTATTATTTTACAAACCAAAATACAAAATTGATATAATAACCTTTTAAATTATTGATAAACATCAATAATTTACACATATCTATATTTTTTTTATAATAATATTTTTTTAAAATTAATTTATAAACACATATACACAACACAAAAAAAACATTGAACTGTATATAATAATGTTACTATGGTGACTGCATTCATATATGAAATATATAAAATAATATCAATCCTATTTAGTTAAACTTAAATTGTACTGAATTGTTTATTTATTTTTATATATATATACCTGGATCATCAATTTGAACATTCACAATATATAATATATATATATATAAACCCTTTTTACTCTCCATACTAGTTCTCCATATCTCCAACTCCCTATTCTTTATTAATGCATCTATTATTTTATCCCATTCCTTACCACTATAAAACTCAACAATCCTCCTAACACAGTCATCCCACCCTTTGTACAAGAATACTGATATGAATTCTTTATCCAAATCCTCTGCATACCACATTACCTTTTTCATCCATCTTGTTGCCCATTACTCATAACCCAGTTAAATACTATTTTGGCTATTTTTTTATTATACATAAACTGCAATCTACCAAACATTTTCATTTTTCTTTTCGCATCTCTCATATAAAAACTTGACCATCCATTTCTCCTTGAATTGCCTCCTTTGCTGTCCACACATATGCATCTAATGCATGTTTTCCTACTTCCCTTTGTACTTTTTCTAAGTAATCTAATACCCCTTTACTAACACATAATGCATCATTGCCATACGTTAACCCTGCTACTGCAACTCCCTTCCATACAATTCTAGCTACATCATATATATTATATATATGAAAGCATTGTTAATTTCTTTATCAATCCCTTTCTTTTCTTTGCTCCATTTATCAATTTTTTTTCCCACTCATCCAAGCAATTTTCCTGATGATTCCCAAATAACTATATCTATTCACCACACTTAATTTTGTATCCCCCAATAAAAATTTCTATATCTTCTCTTTCCCCAGTATTAACCATCATTATATTTGATTTTTCGGCACTAAATTTAATCCCCATCTCTTTACCCACCCTTGCACATGTCCTCAGCATAACTTCCATATCTTCTCTTCTTTCTGCACACAAAAAGATATCATCTGCAAAAAAAACCCAACAAAGTATATACTCCCTTGCCACTTATTAACAGTAACTCTATCCCTCTTCCTAGTCTTTCTATTCCTCTCTCCATTTCACTCAAATACAACAAAAACAAAATAGGTGAAATAGGGCATCTTTGCCTTAGTCCCACACCATTTTTAACTTTAACTGATTCTATATCCCCTAATTGATATATGTAGTAATTATTTTCATATAATTTCTTAATAATATCCTCTAAACCTTCATTCATTCCCAAATTTACTAAACTTACCCATAATATATTTACTCTATCATGTGCCTTCTCTATATCTATAAAACTCATATATAATTGTCTACCTGAATTCCTACCCATATCCATAAGTTGTGTAACTACAAATAAACTATCTCCTATATGCCTATCTGACCTAAAGCCTTCTTGCATTTCCCCCATTACATTATTTTCTTCCATCTATTTTGCAACACTTCCAGCCACCATATATGAGAAAACTTTATATAAAACTGATGTTACTACTATCAGTCTATAATTGTTCAACTTTCTATAATCCTTTCCTTTAAATAATAATTTTACTTTTGTATTACTTCAACTACCTGGAAAAACTCTCTTCTGTGCCATCTTATTAAAACATGATAATAACTTTACTTTTGCCCTATGCTCTAAATTCTTTACCATCTCTGTTGCCCATCCATCTAAACCTCTTACCTTTCCACTTTTCAATTTCTTCCCTGCCTCATTCAGTTCATATTTGTAAACCTAATATTCCCATTACTGTAAGCTTTCATGTTTTCTATCACTCTGTCCTTCACATCTAACATCTTTTCTATACCCATTATATATCTACAAACGATTCTTCTCCAGAGCCACCTATTATACGCTTGAATAATTAATAGATATTAGATGGCAGAGCCCTTTCAAAGTTCCTAGACCAGTTTGTGGCTATTGGCATTCATCACTGGCAATATATGATTCAATTATACAAATAATTATCTTTAAACTTTTTACGAGTTTGTACTTATTAAGGTGTATATATATATTTACATATATATGCATGCACAGTTATTACATTTTATTGCATAATTTGGTTTACCGATAATTTTAAATGTTTCTGTATCAAAAGTAGATTACATTATGGTGCTAAGTTGATACTTTTTTCAAATAGAAATAAATTAATTTTTAAACAATATTTTTTATTGTTTGCTGGCAGGATGTAAATGTCCGAGTGTTTTTGCTAATGGCTGCCTTCCAACTGCTAATGTTAATGGTAATTAATTAAATAATTCATGAAAAAGTAATGAAGTCATCACCCTTTGTTGAATAATGAGATTTTAATTATAACTGCCAAGCAAAATGATAATAAAATACCATTGTGATTAGAGTATTATAACTATTAAATTGGTTTCTCAAAAAAAAAAAAAGATTAATCAACCTGTTGATTAAATTTTTAAGCAGCTGGTCTTTAAAAAATAAATTAATTTGTCTATAATAAAGTAAAAGAATTATATTCATTTATAAATATATAACCAATCAAATACATTTGCAGCTCTCTTACAACTGCTCTTCATATTCTTGTAAGCCATTGAACCAGTGAAAAGATAAGTGAGTGACTTTTCTAGCTATATGTATGTATTTCGTTAAGAACCTCCAATCCTTAGGTAGGCTCTGAATCTATCTGGTAAAAATGGTAACCTGGTGTTCCTTTTTTAAAATACTGCAATTGCATACCCGAATATTGGGCAATTATTTGATCGGTTACATACTTGTTTCCAGCATATATGAAAGTAAACGAGTAAATAAAATAATCCAATCATTCACTTCTAAGTGACAGAGTTTTGATGTGGAAGCCTTTATCTCCAAAATTCATCGTTATATACTACACTAAATTACCAAACTCTCCATACAGTAGTGCCACCAAGTGCAAGCTTTCATAATCAATGGATGCAGGAAGGTTTGTGCATAAAATTCCTATTTAGTGCCTAGTCATCCAACATCCCAAACCGGTTTCTAGCTTGTGGTTTTCATCAGTGAGAATGCTTTGATTTGAGAGCACTGTTTAGCTAACTATAAAACACCATAATGTTTCCAACCCAAGATCATTTGCTTGTATAGTCATGTAGATGTGAACTCAATTCAGCATCTATACATTTTGGTGTCTTTGGTTTTTCAAAAATCACAGTCACCATTATTCTATATGCAAAATGGACTTATCTTATACGAAGTATCTATCCCAATAAAAATCACATTAGATTGATTTTTTTCTGCAATCAGCAGATGGACCTTCATGTGAACAGTTCAAATTAACACATGATCTTTACTTTTCTATTTATGAGTAAAATTCCATTTACTAGTTAATTGGATTAACCATCAATCCTAAAACAAAATGTCATGGTTCACCCAATTCAGTTTGAACTCCAAATCATGGATCTGGCAAACAGATTTGCTAAGCATTAAGTCATTTGGCTTTTATAGTCAGTCGTAATAATGTGTTAATAATTGAGAATTAAGCTTATAATTTTGATTTAAATTAACAGCATTGTTTTATTGTTGTAAGTTTTAATTTCATTGTCAGATTAATAAATTAGTTATTTTTTAGCACTCAAAAGACTGTCATCAGTTATAATTACATATTTATTTTTAAAAATGTAATTAATCACTTTAATCTTCATTAGAGTATTAAACATAATAAATCGTGGTTTAACTTATACAATTAATTTTTCTTATAAGTAATCTTCAGTATAAATAGGCTTTGTACTAAAATTGAATTATTTTTTAGTATAATTATTATTTAAAACATTTTAAAAACTAATTAAATTAACAAAACTATTTTAAATATTTTTAAAATGTTAAAATTATGATGAGAAATTTAAAAAATGTCTCCACTTCTTTACTAAAGTGAAGTAAAAAAATGTTTATTTTCAATCTATGTGACTTTTCAGTGCCCCCCAAAACATTAATAATTATAATAACTGAAATACAGACTTATTATATACCTATATCAATTTATGTAATATATAGGGTATGTGAGCACAGACTTTCACATGACCCACCACTCTCCACTCTATCTCATAACACTGATACACTTGAACACTTATATGTCAAAAAGATAAACAACCCCCAATAATTGTTAAAAATATCAGTACTTATGTATTAAACCTGCTGCCAATGTTTGCAGTGGCGGTGTCATACCTTCCTCCAGTGGGGAGGGGAGGGTGTTTGTGACAGCAGAATTCCATATTAAAAATTCACAACTATGTGTTTTTATTTAGTATCATAATGTTATATTAGTAATGGTAGCTGTCATTATGGTGTATCCATATGGATCTAGTTGAGAAGACCGGCCATTTTTGTGTACAAATTTATACTTTTCGTATTGTTAAAAATTTGTCCTTATAATATGGCATTCTGTACATTCTGTTATCGCTAATACTCCCCCTCCACTGGATAAAGGTACAGTGTTCTGCCATTGCAAATACCCCCTCCCCCCACTGGATAAAGATACGGTATTCTGCCAAGTACCAAAAATATCTTTTAAAAAAATGAAAATAATTTTGAAACTAAAAAATTACTTTTATAAAAAAAAAAAATCTATGAGTATAAGGTAGAAAATTCCCACAGAATTGTGCCCAATTCACATATACTTAAGAATTGTTCTTTTCTCTGATTATATTTGCTGTCTAGAAAAAAAAGAAGAAAACTAAATTATAGATTCAGAAGACTAATATCAATATAATGCAGTTCTGTGTTATTATGAATCATACAATATGTGGTCACAATGCCAGTCTGAAGTCTCTCCAAAATAGACAATACAAAGGATAATATCTAGTATAATTATATTACCTATCTATTGATTAAATTAGGTTTTAAAAAATTTTAAAACTCTGATCAAAATATTTACTAGCTCTAAGAGTTTAGTAGAAAATAATTCACTTAAAGAAACCAGTGAAAATATTACTTTCTGATTGTATTGCTTCATTTATAATGTTCATGCAGAAAAGGGTTTATTATAAACTTTTCCCAGTATTAATATTTCACATGCTCAATAAACCAATATCAGGGTATATAATGGATATTGTTATGTTTTAACAACTGAACAATAAAAATCACCCATTTAAATTAAAAATTTCATTTTAAATCACAATATTTTTTTAGGTTCAGTTTATTATTTGATTTTTTGTGTAAATAAAATTTGTAAATAAGAATCTTCATTATAATCATTTAATTAATTGGTCAGAAAATCATATGATGTTTAAACATCCAACAATTTGATTTACTGAATTGAGATTTTTTTCTTTATATTACTTGGCTGAGAATTGATCTTGGATTTTTATAACTCCAATGTTGTCTCCACAACTATGTTAAATTGCACCAAGCCATATCTTCATTCTAAGGATATTATAAAATGTTTTCCATTTTAAATTATAGCTTGAATTATAGAAAATAAAATGTAAACAATATGTAAAAAAAACCTTTTTTAAAACAATGCTTTTATGTAAATAGCCAACTAAAGAGTACAAAATAACAAAATAATTAACAAATTAATCTGTCATTTTGTTAATTTTCTGTTCTTGGAAAATATCAGAGATCTTAAAAATCTGGACTTGTTATAAAACAATTGGAAATTGGGAGGAATATTGTCATTTCATAAAAGCATTTGAGGCTCAAATAAATCATAAAAATGAAAAAGGCCTCAAATGCTTTTGTGAAATGATAATACTCCTGCAATTGCTAATTATTTTATAACAAGACTAGATTCTTAAGATCTCTGATATTTTCCAAGAATGGCAAATTAATCAAGAGGGGATTACTTTGTTATTTTGTGCTTTTTCATTGGCTATTTACATAAAAGCATTATTTTAAAAAAAAAATTATATATTATTTTTTTACTTTTTAGTTATACTTACATATTATTCTAAAAAATGGTTAAAATTACAAAAAAAAATCTATCAAAAATTATAGTTCAATAATAAGACATGAAAATAAAAAATATGCTCTCTAACAAATTAATTCTAAATTTAAATATCATGTGATTGTCTACTGTATAAAAATATTTACGTATTGACTTTTTAATTAATTTCCTAATCTTTTTTTACATATTTTTTTTTCACGAAATATTTATGAAATATTAATTATTGCAGAAGAAATAATTCAGATTGTAGTAAAAATTATTTACTTTTAATTAATTAAGTATGAGTTAAATGAAAATATTAACAAAATATTACTCTACAAACATAATATTTCCACTAGTTTAGTTGCTAAGGATTTTTCCTGGTAAACATTAAGTTATAAAGGGGCACAATTTTTTTTCATTGTTAAAAATTCAAAAATGTGGACATTCTTCTGACAGATACACAGACAGTGCAAGTCAATATAAAATCCTTTAAAATACTGAAATAATGAAACAAAGAGTTTGAAAAAAAATTCTATCATTGCCTAAAATTAATGGTTTAACTTTAAATATTGCGATACTAAAATAAATTGGTTTAAGGAAGTAACAAGAAATGGTAAAATGCCATTAATAATGATCAAGTCTTATTTTATAGTAACATTTCTTAACAAATTCTTTCAGATTTTCTCTTTTATAGCTGTTTAATATGTCTAAAGGTATGTAATATGATTATGACATAAAAATTATTTATATAGCAATTAGTCAAATTAAATGTCAGTATTTAAAAATCTAGTTATTTCCATAATATATTTTAGTTTGTGATTAAATTTTGCTTCAATTAAAAAGAAAATGAATATATATATAAACAGGTAACTATTTAATTAATCATAGGTAAATAATTATTATTTGTTTGTTGTTGTTTTTTTTTAAAAATATAAACTTATAAAAAAATTCCACTGACTAAATATAATTACCTTTATTCATTAAAGTTCACTTTAGTGGTACAATTAATAGATTCGACTTTTTGATTTATTTATTTCCATTTGATTTTTATTAATTTTGTTGTTTAACCATGATTATCAAATCAGTTGAGATGTTATTATAGCTTCATTTAAATCAATAGCCCAAAAATGGATGACTTTGATCTTAAAGAAATAACATAAATATAGCTTGGAAGTTTATCACTCCTAGTGAAACTTATATATCTATATGTGTGTGCATGTATACCCACATAATTAAAAACATATGGATTGGCCAGTTGCATTGTTTTGCGTGAGTAGTAAATTACTTAAGTAACGGTTGTGGATTATATCACCATTTTGGATAATGACGATTTTTTTTTACTGTTTAACAAAAACAATCTTTAAAAGGCCTAAGGAATCTATAATGTTATTTTCTACCAGATTATTTAACGTACTTCCCTGAATAATTTAACCCAGAAGTAGTGACAGACTCATGTGCTAAAGTTCTTTAACCAATCTGTTATTATACTATAAATATAGGGGATTTGAACTCAGACTTTCAAGCAACCTTTAACTATCCACACTATCTCATACTACTGATACACATGACCACACACATGTAGAAAAGATAAATAATCACCAATATACATCTTTCATGCTGAACCAGCAGTCATCAGTTGGTCCAGATTATCATCTCCCACACATACATATAATCAGTGCTCAGTTTATATGAAGATAGCAAATCTTTATATTTTAATGGACAGGCTTCAATGTATTCCAACCTCCAACTGTTCAGCCATCCATACCATTGAAAATCTGATGATAGAATGCCCAAATCCCATACTGATGCCAATATTTTTGTTATGCCCATGTTGACCTCACTCTGATCTCTCATGTATAGGAGAGTATCTGGACCAACTTATGAGTGCTGGTTTAGCATGAAATACATATATTGGTGATTATCTTTTCTACATGTGTGTTGTCATGTGTATCAGTAGGATGAGATAATGTGGATATTTGAAGATCGCTTGAAAGTCTGAGCTCAAATCCCCTATATTTATAATTAAGTTCCAGGTATAAGAATGCCTATATTTCAAATCTTATTATACTATGTAAACTCTATTCCACAGTTTATTGTAAGAATATTCTTTTTTAAAATATTTTTAATTCTAATTTCGTTTTTAAAAAAACATGTCAATTAGAATATAATTTACCAATTAGTTTTACTTTAAATATTTTCCCCCCACTGGCAATATAAATTAAGTACAGTGGTTTAAAGTGAATTAAAAAGATGGGGGGGGGGGGACTAATGAAGAAATTTTAATAAATGTAATAATGTCTAATTAAGATAAATGAACCACACAATTAGTTTTAATAAAATAAAAACAGAAAAATTAAAATTGTCAGTAAATTAAATATATATACAATAATTAACTGAAGTCGTCAGGTGATAGCGAAATAAGAGTTTAGTAAAGATATTGATCAGTCTCGTACAAAAGTAAATATATTCAATGATTTAATTAATTTAATTAAAAACAATTATAATAAAAGTGATTGTAAAAAGTACGAATTTTAAACTGCGTAGTCTGTGGACTTCTGTGCATGTAAATATGTTTACATAGATTTATATTCATACCAGATTTTTATAAATTCCAAAGAATCTAAATCTTAGATATGATATGTTCGATTATTTCCATCATCTGTTACTGAATGTTGAATGTATAGAAAATTTTAAACTTTGTTTAAACTTTCCAAATACAAACAACTGTTAAAAATAACACACAAATAGATGACACAGGTTAGTAATTACACAACGTTTCGAGTAGTATTATTCTCCACTCTTCTTCAGGTATTGCTGGCCTATATGCACAATGACAACATTCGCTTAGAAGCTGAACCCGCACCTTTAGATTTTTTTTTTTTTCCATATGTCACCTTTAGATTCTTGAATATCGAATTTAAGGCAAACGCTCTACTAACTGAGCTATTCTGTCAGGCTTATATGATACTGTTTATATAATTGTTTTAAATTTTAAAATTTGTTAAAAATAAGTAAAAAAAACATAGATTGTTTATATATATATAGATTAGTTTCATTCCCGACAAGAATATCAACTCATAATCATAACTCAGTTATTATCTAATCAGTGTTGTGGCAGCATACCATAATAAACATTTTGGTTGACAACATTAGCTCAAAATGCATATCAACAATCAAAACATCCACAAATTACTATATAATATTATTATAATTAATAGCATTTAATTATCCTCTATTAACTTATTATTTAATAATATTAGTTAAATAATGAACTAATAAAGCCACATAAATAATTGGATTCAAAATAATGTTAATATTTCACAAATTTTTATTACATGTTTCTTCATTAATTATTAAAATAAAATGTTCCATGTTATATATAACTCGTATTATCACCAAACTATTTATTATATCAAATTAATATCTGCATCACTAGAATTTAATTTTAAATATTGTATTCTTGCAATAAACCACGTGCTCAACCATAGTATGTATACTTTATTTATTCACAAATGTATTTCATAAAAACTTGTTTTGTAATTAACATTAATTAATCTTTATAATATTGTACTACTGCTTGAATATATTCAATATGATTAATAATTTACAATATCACTCTTTTACCCAGTTTACAGTAGAAAGATCAAAAATATTATGTAGGCATGCCATAAATGCAAATTGTTGAGAAATATTTATCTGATAATTTCTCACAAACATTTTTTCAAAAATAAACATTTATGGATTTCCATTATTTATAACAAAAAGATGTTTTAAGCCAATAAACATCACATGACTACCTCCTCTTATACTTGTGTATAACTGTTGTTAAAACAGGCAAAACTCACTATATATATTGCCACACACAGCAAGCTAGAGTAATCAATGGATACCAGAAGGCCTATGCATAAAATCCCCATCTAGTGCCTACTCATCCAATATCCCCAGACTATTTTCTGGCTTATGGCCTTCATCAAACCAGAAACTAGTCTGGGGATATTGGATGAGTAGGCACTAGATGGGGATTTTATGCACAGGCCTTCTGGTATACATTGATTACTCTAGCTTGTTGTGTGTGGCAATATATATAGTGAGTTTTGCCTGTTTTTAAAAAGATGTTTTCTAAAACCAAAAACTTTATAACTACTTCTACGTGCTCAAAGATTTTAAGAATTCGGTTTAATAGCTGATACCACAAACCATTATTTAAAGCTGTACATTTTTTTGAAACATCAATGCTATTATAAATAGCAGTATAATCTATTATAAAATTTGATTACTGAAGATTTTTAAGAACTTGGATAAAAATAAATATATTGCTCTAAAATGAAGGAATGAACATAGCTTTATAATTTAACTATATATTTGATGAATGTTATATATTATTTTGAGACAAATATTAAGAGAAAATTGTAAAGAATAAATAGGAATCAAATTCTGTCTCAGTTGCTTTAATCCTGCTACATAAAATAAAACAAAATACTTAGTTCTGTTTACTTTTTTTTTTAAATGCCATATCGTACAAATTAGTAAAAAAGTAATTCAATTTATAGTGAAATTATTTTTGGATTTTTTGTCAAAAACAAAATTATAAAAGTACTTGTGATATATATAGGCAATTTAAATATATATTAATGCAAATAAACATTAATAATCTAAAATGCCTAGTTATAGGACTTGGGAGAGGGGGTATTAATTTTTCGAATTTCAAAAATAAATATTTTACCATTTCATTGTAAATTCATTTTGCTACAATTTTATTAACTATAGTTTTACTTATATATAAACACTTATAATAATAAATCGTGCTTTCACACTTCCAACATAAAGCTATAATAACAAATTGAAAACTAAATTAAATGGCTAAGCGCTTTCAAGAAGATGTACTTCTCATATTCATAGCCAGTTATGATCCTTTCTTTGAAATCATTATATAAATAAATCTGATATGCAAATTATGTAAACTGTTTGCCTAAAGGTTTGTGATGGTGGTGTTTTAGGTGTGATAATATGTTGGAGTATTTCCATCATCTGTCATTAAATGTTGATTTTAAACTTTATGTAAACTTTTCCAAATACAAACAACTGTTAGTGATAACACACAAGTTAGTAGATAACACAGATTAGTAGATCATGTAGGATAGTGGATTATACTTACTAACCTGTGTTATGTACTAACTTGTGTATTCTTACCAACAGTTATTTATATTTGGAAAAGTTTATATAAAGTTTAAAATTTTCTAGACATTCAACATTTAATGATAGATAAAGAAAATAATCAAATGATACTCACACATAATTTCTTCACTCTCTTTGCAAGAAGCTTATTGGGTGTTTTGATTAATTATCATCTTTTAAGCAGTGTTGAATTATTTGTTTTGGTTTTTTCCTCAAAATTATTTTATTGAACATATGTTATTTGTTAAACTTAAAAAAATGTTAAGAAATAAAATATAAATTTGTGTTAACTTTAAAAAATAATATTTTTTTTATAAATGCCATTCACAGCATTTAATAAATTATTTTTTTATGTATATTATAATGTACAAACTATTAACATGTGAAAATTATCGTGATTTTTTTTATGATTAGCATAGCATTTTCTTTCAAGCTGTTGGTTCATTATTTTTCATAACCTTTTGCAAAAATGATTAAAATTTGGAATCTACCAATGACAGAAGAAGACACAGTGAAGTATTTTCAAAATTATAGAATAGTGCTTGCTTGAAAAGTATGTGCTAATGGGCATGATATGAAATTTTATGTGTGAACGAAGATCTAATCTCAAAACATGTTTGAATCAAATATTCTTTCATCATGTTTTTTATTTTGTTTATTACAATTATATTAAATATTATTTAATTACAATTGATTGGAGTTTTGTATAATTTATTGTGTTTTTATAGTCATCTTTAAAAAAAAAAAAATGAAATATTTAATACAATAATCATCTTTAAAAAAACATCCATATTGTTTAAAACATGACACTTCTGAAAATGGATTATTAATAAATAAAAAAAACCATCTGCCAAGTTTCCAGCGAAGAGAATGAAGAAATTATATTTAAGTATCAGACATATTATCACACATGTGTATACTGTATAAATTTATTTATTAATAACAATCTAAAACTTTAAAATATATGTTTATTTTTATATCAGTATGAAAAGGTTTTATGACATGAAAACAAATCAAATCAATACTTTACTTTTATCAGTTCATTTCCATTGTTTTTAATTATCTATTTAAAATGCAAATTAGCTCTATTCTACTTAGCAGTTCAATGTAATCTTTTAAAAAAATGTAATAGATTTTATAAATGTATTCTTTCTTCTATTTAGCAACTGAATGTATTTTTTTAAGATTAATTATGAATTAAATAGAATTATTAGAGTGAGACTTAAAAAATAGGCACTTTAATGAAATTAAGCTTAATAATTGGTAGGTATTTTTTTATTATTATTATTTTCTTTCAAAATGTGTATAAAGGAGGTTGCCTTGACAACAGAGTGAGATTGTTGATTGTTATTGATATTGGGATTGTCTAAGTATTGACTGATTTTAATGAAAACTAATTTATATGTTATAAAAGATTACAAATCACCTTTAAAATTGTGTTTGTATCACTTTTGTGTTAATAGTATCAGTGTTTTATCTATATATGTAATAAAATTATCTTTATCTCTTAAAAAAATTAAAATAAAATTGCACATATGCGTGCTATGTATGAACAAGTGATTAGCTTCTCAAAAGAGAATTATTGAAGAAAAAAGATTTCCATCTTTAATATATGTGCTCTATTGATCTAAAAATAGCATATATTAAAGGTGGGAATCCTTTCTCTTTAATTACATATCTCTGTGTTTAGCAAATAAATTTGAATATTAAAAGAGAATTATGTAAATCAGTCATAAATGACTATCAAAATTTTTTTCATTTTTTGCTTAAATAAAAATAATTAATACTTACAATCATGTGACTTTTTATCGATAAAATACTTAATTTGCATCTAATGTATATGAAAAATTAGTAACATTTAAATATTCGGGTTTAAATTAACTTATAAAATAAATATATAACACTTGAGCACCAGATAGGTTGAACTTTAATCAGAAGCCTTCAGCTCCAAGGCCTTTCTCTACCACTGTGCTAAACCATATGGATCATAATGTGATTGAATAAAAATGAATTATAATTTTATATAAGTTTAAAAGATAACATTATTGCTTTTGTTTCCTTGTTTATGATTGATACATATATATATAACATTAGAAACCAGTCAATACTTAGACAATCCCAGTATAGATAACAATCAACAATTTCAAACTGTTGTCAAGGCAACCTCCTTTTAACAATAAAGATGGAATCCCTGAATAAAAAATGAAATCATATCTTTATGTTGATTGTTATCTCTAGCGGGATTTTTTCAATGCTGACTGTTTCTAATGTTACTTATAAACCCATGTAGCCTTGAGCATTATTACTCTTATTATATATATATATTACAAATGTATTTTTTAATTTAAATAAAAAATAAAAATTAAATGAATTTTAATTGATATGTTGACTTGGAATGATATTATTAGTTGTCATTATCCTTTCTCTATTTTTAGATCATAATCTCTTTCCAATTGAAAAATTAAGTTAACATGAAGCAATTGAAATTTTAATATTTTTATTCCAATTGAATGAAAATATTTTTTTAATGTCATGCTTCAAAAAATAAATATTAAAAAAATAAATAAACACTATTAATTCCATACATACATACATATTTATGGGAGTCACTTATAAATGAGTATGGCCCTTTCCAACTCCAAGGAAAGAAAATTTAAAAAACTGCTCTGTAAGAAAATTTTGCAATCACTATATGAACTAATCTACAAATATGTTAAACATATAGAACGTACTGTTCCATTTGTTCTATTTATGTGATATTTTGTGATGTTGTCTTTTAATTTCTTCAGCAGAAAACTTTTCTTTCTGAAATACTTCACCACATTGTCTAATTGTAGCTTCTCAATATATTCCATATGGAATCAATCAGTATTGCACATTTTTAGAATGTCTTTGAGATAAATCTTATTATGATCTATCTCTCCCATAAAAAGTATATTCAAGTTTCTTCCAAAAATATCCTTTTATGAAGACTTACATTGTTCATTCCTATTATATGTTTAATCCAATTAAGATATGATTTTGCAATAGTGGACTTAGTATTACATTTAATATTGTGAAGAGCATATTGATTGGATTTATGATCTTGACAGAACATCCTGAGATGCCTTTATATTGCACTGATAAAATGACCAAGTTTCACATCCATACAGTAAATTAGATAATAACTTTATATACAACTAACTGATGAAATACTCCACCTTTTAATTTGTTAAAAGCAGAAGCACATTGGAATCTGTATTGGATCTCATCATCTAAGTCACTTAAACAACTACCATGGTATTTAAACTGGTTTACACTCTCAAGATGATAACCTTCAAAGCTGAAAGTTGCTGAGGATTTTTCTTCCTTCACTAGTTGATAAAGAATTTGAGTTTTTTGAACATTAATTAATAAACCAAGATCTTTATAAGTTGCATTTAAAACATTCTGTAAATTGTTTTTTGAACTAGCAAAAATAACACAATCATCAACATACTGTAAATCCAGAATCCAAGATGATGAGGTTCTTGTTTTGAATTTTAATTGGATGTAAATTTAAAATTCCACTATCAAATCTGTATCACATCTTGATTCCTGTTTGATTAATCTGACTGTAAATAATTTCAAAATACACTGTCATAAAAATTGAAAACAATTGCTAGAACAACACATTCTTATTTAATACCAGTTTTAATTTTAAATGTATCACATTTTCCACTTATAGTAATAACATTTCCTCTCATTCCATCAAGTAGAAGTTATATAACTCATCCAGAAGGCTTGTGCATAAAATCCCCATCTAATGCCTACTCATCTAATATCCCCAGACTAGTTTCTGGCTTGTGGCCTTCATCAGTGAGAAGCCTTGGATCTGAGAGCACACTAGTCTGGGGATATTGGATGAGTAGGCACTAGATGGGGATTTTATGCACAAGCCTTCTGGCATCCATTGATTACTCTGGCTTGCACTGAGTGGCAATACATATAGAGAGTTTCGTCTGTTTTAATAACAGTTATAAACAAGCATAAGAAATGGTGATCATGAGATGTTTAGAAGTTATATAATGCAAGTAAATTTTATGAACAAACCAATGAATTTCAAACAGTCAGAAAACTGTTTGATTAACTGAATCAAAAACTTTGACCAAATCATTAAGGGCAAAATATAAATCACACTTTTGTTTTTGACACCTTTCTTGCATTTGTATAGCAACAAAAACCATGTCTCTAGTGCTTCTTGGTTTTTTTACAATTACATTGGATATCCAGAAACCATTCATCTATGGCTGAAAGCAACCTATTCAACAAAATCCATGGATTATAGCTCAATTCTGCTACTGATAGGATTCTAATATTGTATGATCTTGCAGTGAGATAAACCATTTGATTATTTCTTATTTCTCATTTGATTTATTGATTATATATTTTTGCATAAAAACTATATATGTGAAAGAGGCTGTTATAATACAATATATTAAATGCATATTCTATATAAAATATTTTTATTACGATATACAATTATTCCCCATTTGATTTATAACACAAAAAATGTTCAAAATATATTTTGGAAAATACTGTGAAACAAATTAAAACAAAGTGATAAAGAGCCCACAAAAATCAGCCTTTTTTGCTAGAAGAGAATATTATAGTCTAGTAATTAATTCAAAAATCATTATTTTAATAATAAGATATATATATATATATTTTTAATAACTTGAAAAATAGGTTAATTAATATTTTGATATTCATTGCAATATTTTTTAATTTAATTAAGTTTGTATTAATTACACATTTTTAATTATAAGCAGCAAATATATTATGTCATTTTTTTAACTATTCAACTAGTAAAAAATTTATAAGTTTAATTTATATATGCAAATTATGTTCTTATAAATTTTGGTCAAATTTAATATATAAAAAGTATCATCATCATTATTTTCATCTATATATATATAAACATTAAAACATAAAGCTAAACTAGTCAATAAATAATCAAAATTTCCCCAAATCGAAAACTCAACCAGACTAACCAAGAGAGTAAAATCTAAAACACAACCAATGTTTTCATTGCTACAAGCAGACTTCTCAAGTAGTTTGAGCTTAAATGAAAAAATAAAGGTACATAAAAGTAGGGTTAGAAATAAATATCTTAGTTCTGTTTTGTATGTTCATGAAAAAGATACAGGCCACACTATTAATTTTGAGGAATCTAAGGTTGTTGTCGTTTTGTTTTGTTTTTTGAGAGAGAGAGAGAGAAAGAGAGAAATGAAATAAAAAGAAGAATTAAAGAATCTTTATTATTAAAAATTTATGATTCTGAAGTAATTAACTTATTCAAACGTTCTTTTAATATTGAGGGTGGATGGGAAATAAATAGAATCGTGGGCAATGTTTAATATAAATATGCTGTTGTTTTGTAGTTCTTTACACCTGAGAAGTCTGCTTGTAGCAGTGAAACCATTGGTTGTATTTTAGATTTTACTTTCTTGGCTAGTCTGGTTGAGTTTTGGATTTGGAGTAATTTTGATTGTATATATATATTGTTAAAAGGAGGTTGCCTTGACAACAGTTTGAAATTGTTGATTGTTATTGATATTGGAATAGTCTAAGTGTGCTTAAAACTTCTGTTCCACCATACCTACTCAAAACATATAAATAAAGCTATCTAAAAAATATAAGTAATCACTAAAATTTATATCTGGCTCAACCAGTATTGTTGTGTTAGTCCAGGCCACAACCTTTCATGTATCATCATCATCTTTGTTCACTATTTTTCGTTATCAAATTACTATAAATGCTTGATCTTTATTGAAAAAGATAATCTATTTTTATTCTAATTTTAATTTGAATCTTTAATGAATGCAAATAAAATCACTAAATATTTTTATTATTAATATTAAATATAAACACAACATCAACTTACAAAAGGTAAAAATAAAATAATTTTATTAATAAGATTACTAATATAGCAGTATACATTACTTTTATTAATATTTATTACAGTTTATATGACTTTTGTATTTTAGGTCATTTTCTAGAAGTCATTTACAATGTCAATAAAATTTAAATTTTTAACAGTTTTGGAGATTTCAAGTATAGCATGATTTTAAGTTCTAAAAACCGTAAAATGGTGATTTTAAAGACACAGCAACCTATAGAATTTTCATATACAGCTTGATCTAGAAGTGTTTGACTTTTCTGTTTGTATATTAAGTTAGGTAATGAAGATGAGATGTGAGAGAACCTGGACCAAGTGAAGATGCATGGGTCAGATAAAAATTCATTTTGGGAGTTGTTTACTTTTTTCATATCTTTATTTTTGTGTTTAAAATATATATAGTGAATAAAAAATTTAAGAATAATAAATTATTAGAAAAAGTATACCGTGTTTTTCCGATAATAAGACTTAATCATAAAATAAGCCCTAGTATGATTTTTTAGGATATTTGTAATATAAATCTTACCCTGAAAATAAGCCCCAGTTAGAAATAGGAAAAAATACTGTACAAACATTACTTCATTGTCTTACAAATGCGTTTTCATAAAATAACAGCAGCAGAACTCTGGCAATGTAAAAAATTTCTAATATTGTCCAATCGTAAGCTTGCTGAATAACCAATCAGAATATAGGCACAACACGTGTGAACCACTGGTAATGGGAAAATATGTACTATATTGTCAAATGCATTTGATTTTTTTTCTTTTAAAATGAAAATTAACCAGAAGAGCTTACGTTTTGGAATTACTAACTTTATTATTATATACATCACGTGTTATAGCAGACTTGCTTACAATTATATACTTGTGTGAAATAAAGAAACGATTTCAGAATTTTATTTCCAGCAATTTTTTGTTACGTATCTCGTAATTCTTCAATTACCATTTTGAATAAATGTGGATTCTTATACATAAATAGATATAGACTTGTGCATGAAAAAATAAGACATTCCCTGAAAATAAGCCCTAGGGTGTGTTTTGGAGCAAAAATTAATATAAGATAGTGTCTTATTTGGGGGGAAAGATGATATGAATGGATTTTTAAAATGATTACAATTTATTTTTTTTATTATTGCTGTTTATATTTGTTAGCTTAAAAATATTATCCTTCGTTAGTGGCCAAAAATTGGTAACAAAACTAATAAATATATATGAATACAAATATAAATTATTACAATATAAATTGTTGACATGACATTAAGTAAACAAATTAATACAACAAAAAACAATAAAATTAATAAAATTAGTATTAAGATAAAAAAATTGTGCCCTAAAAAAATTAATGTTATGATCTTATGTATTAAATGATTGTTTATTTATTTATATGGATAGTTGCCTAGAAGATCAAATGACATTCAAGCACCGTATGTAGTATATATTTTATTCACAATATATATATATTTGCCTTCTTATTTTGATTTACTCAATCAGAAATTTTAACCAGGGTCTTTTGCTCATAGAAACCCATTTTCATTAATAAAATACTGAAATTTTTCAATGTAGTTATTGTTTCTACAGACTTCGTTTTGGAATTATTTATATTTATGTATCATTTATTCATAATAGATCTCTTCATTTTTTATTGCATTATTTGAGAAAAATTTTGATTAAAATAACACTTCCTTTTATTCCCAATTTGACTAAATTTCTGCCTTTTTTTTAAAAAAAACAAAACAAAACAGAATTATACATTATCTGTTTGCCAAATATTTGATTTTAGAAATGATATTAATTTTATATGTTTTATTAAGATATATATATTAACAAATATGCATATTCAGATTAAATGTAAGATAATGGAAATGAAGAGAAATGGCTCTTATCTTGTGTTGGCTGTTTTAAATAAAAGTTTGTTTGTATCTAGTGTAAATTTAAATTTGATTCTGAATTAAATCCCTTGAAGATGTAAAATTGCAAAAATAAACAATCATTTTATTCTTGTAAGGCATTCTGGCAAAGAGAAGGGGATGGTACAATTATATTGACAGCATCCAGAAAGAAAAAAACATTTCTATTGTTATATATATATAATGGTAAATAATATTTTAACATTGAATAAATATAATGTCATGTGAAATTTAAATAATAATTGAACTGACCTCTAGCTGCCACATTCAATAATTTTTTTATAATTGAACTGCCCTCTAGTGCCGTGTTCAATAACTTCTTACACTGAAGAGTTATTGAACATAGTAGCTAGAGGGCATTTCAATTATTATTTTTCGGGTTAATTTCACCTAGCATGCATATTAAAATGTATAAAAGAAAAAAAATCAAGGTGGCCCAAAATATATTAAAAATTAAGTTAAAACATTTTTAGAATTTTTTTTTTCTCATGTATCGTAGCATCAGCTGGGAAGCGAACCCGCTAACCCGGGACAATTGCTTGTAAAGCGGCTGTCGCTGACCTCTCAACCACCAATGCTTGACATCTTTAGAATTTTTTTAATCCAAATATACAATTCTCATAAAAATACAGTATAATTAGTTTGCTGAGTTGTAAAAAATATTATTACTAAATATTTACACTATTTATAATAAATGAAAAGTTTCATGCTCTTAATTCAAAATGCTTCAGTCTGACTTATTTATATATAAATTTAAGTAGAGAAGAATGTGGTTCCATCTTCTTCTTGTGAAATCTCTGCCTTGTGTTTTTAATTGAGAGTTCCTTGTGCAGTCATTATTACTATCTCATTGACTGTCATTTAAGCATTTTTAAGGCACATCTGCCAAAGGTTTCAACCTTTCACATTATTATTATTAGCTCATTTTAAAAATATGACATATAATACATTATATATGATAACTGAATTGTTTGTTTTGTTGTTAGATATGTTTATGGTGTGGTACTTCTGATGAAAAGAGTTCCCTTCAAACCAATCCTATGAGTCTCATACTATCATAATTTACAATTCTGAATTTGGCTATTATATATTGTAACGATATATAAATATGTCGTTACATTAATTTAAAATAAAAACTTAAAAGTTTGCAAATAAAAGTAAAAAAAAAAACTAAACGCTAAAATTAAAATGTTTGTTAAATGTATATACATTCGCACAGATGCTAAACTTTAAAAATATTTTTTTTTAATAAATAAATAAAGGTATTTGATTGTATTTTTTTTTATAAAAAAAGATTTAAATATAAAAATAGTTTAAAAAAGAAATAACGTAAGTAAAAATAAAAACAGGTATTAATTAATTCCTGTAATCTGTAAATGGAAATGATTGTTTATTAATTATCCAAAAGCTGTCTAATTAAAAAGTCAGAGAGTAAATTAGATAAGAGAATAAAGAGATTTTAGCTTGACCAATGGAAGCACCAAGCCTCAGCCCGGACCCGAACGAAAATTTGGATTAGTGACGTCTTTGTTCATTCAATCTGGAGATTTACTATAAAAAGAGAAATATTGAGTTCCAGACAATTTTTTTTCGGACTTGATTTGATGAGAACGGTAAGACACACTTGCCGTTCTCTCTCATTTTTTTTTTGTTTTAAAAAAATATAAAATGAAAAGACTGTGATACAAGAATGGAACCAGCTAATGCTACCTCCAGAACCTTATCTTCCAATGGAGGCGTCGCGGGAATTAAAAGCAGAAACCTGGACTCTTCTACCATAAGCTATATGAAATGAACAATTATTAAAATCAATTAAGAACTTTCGTCAAGTTTTACAAATTGATAAACAAGCCAACTTAAATGTTAAAACGGACTCTTATCTGACTTTTGTAAGTTTTTAAATCAAATTAATAATGTTTAATTTGATATGTTTTCCGAATGATAAAAATCATTTCCATTTTTTTTTCTCTTATTGTATAAATTATTTGTTGTTTAAATTTTAAATGATGAAATTTAGGTTGGATATAGACGTTGCATAGATTCTTTAGCGGTTGATTATGTTGTGGTTTTCACATTCGATTAGAATATATGGGTCAACGATATCATTGCGGCATCTTATGATGAATGCTAATGGGATTTGTATATTCCCTATGCAAGTGACGCTTATCGATGACTTTGTATTTTGATCAGTTATGTTTAATTTGGAATGTTTTTGACCGTGGAATCTGTGCAGCTGATCTATACTCAACATTTTAAAACAAATTTTATAAAATTCATTTGGGCGAACGTATCTAAATGTTAAATTTAAGTCGGGCATGAATGGCTATATAGTTTTGTAAAGTTATATTAAGGGAGGGTAATCTTAGGTTATTCATTTTGTAGTTGAATTGGCTCAATGGATTGGATATATTTGTGTAATTAGTAGATGTAGTATGAGATCCGCTTTGGGCAGGATTGCATATATACGCCACACACCTTCTGTTTGCCTATGGATGGGTTTGTAAGATGGCAGAAGACTGCAGTCCATTCCTATGGAGTTTTTTGTTTATTGTTCTACTCGCCAACAGATGTCACATTCCTGTTGGTGGAGAGACCATGTCTTCTCTAATCTACTTACTGATCAGATGTACTTTCCTGACAGTATAGTATTTTGTGTTGTCGTATCATGCTACATTGAATACATGAATGTATCAGATGGATTGGCGCCAGTTTGGTTGCGAAATTTGTTGCCTAAGGTTAAATTAGGGAAGAATATTTTCTTTTCAAATGCAGATCTATGTAGTCTATTCATACTTGACTATCTAAATAAAATATTAAACTCATTGAAACTTAGTTAAATGTAAAATTAAAAGTTAATATAAAAATCTAAAATGTTAAACTTATTCCTCAAAATTTAAATGTTATTTTATATGTGCGTAAATAAATATTTTTATGTATTAATTTCTGGCAGTGGCTTTTATTTATTGATATTTAAGATATAAATTAAGATATAGATTTTTATCTCTGTGTCTCCGCTGAGCTAGTGACTTGGGCTAACAATCGGAATATTTAAATAAAGTGGAATCTTAACAGCGTGTATCTGCCTACTCTATAAATTTTTCTAGGTTTAAATGCCTAGATGGCGCTTTGTAGAGCAGATATCGTAGTTTGCGGTTAGATTCGATCTTCACTTTCATTTCGATCGTTATAATATGTAACATCTTACTTTAATAATAAGTAAATAGAAGATGCTTAAGTGTATTCATTCTAATAATATTAAATAGTATGGCTTTATAATGTATTAATATCATGACTTTTTATGTTATAATGTTTAGTATCTTGATGAAAAAAAGTTCTATGATTCTTCCTTTCAATATAAAATATCTAAGATCTAGGTGCAGTGTTTTCAGATCCAAAGCTCCTCACTGACGAAGGCCACAGGCCAGAAACTAGTCTGGGGATATTGGATGAGTAGGGGCTAGATAGGGATTTTATGCACAAGCCTTCTGGCATCCATTGATTACTGTGGTTGGCACAGGGTGGCACTACTGTATGGAGAGTTTTGCATTGTTTATAAAATATTTATGTAATTTTTTTTTTAAAAAAATAAAGTTAATCAATCCACATTCCTTCAAAATGATTCTGTCCGAATTATTAAGCATGTGGGCAAAAGTTATTGTAGAAATATCAATGTGCTGAAAACATATTCAAAAGCATTTATTATGTGATTTTATAAAGTGTTTTTATACAAAATTATCATATATGTGCCTGATTTAAATAAAGCTAAAAAAACATCTTTAAATTTTGAAAGTTGTGTTTTTCAAGATACTTCTGGTGAAAGTGAAATTGACAACAAATTATATGTTATAGTGAAATAAATTTTCATTATTAATTTCATCTGGTGACAATCTACTGAAAGACACAAGTATCTCCTGTACAAGCCTTCTTTTTTAATAATGACCCCCCTCCCACTTCAAGGTAAATATTTTCTGATGATGATTATTATCTTTAGTATTCAGTCAAAGCTTGTAACATATCACCATTCAAATTTTTAATTTTTATTATGATATCACTAATACCAGTTTAAGGTCAAACTCACTCTTTTTTTTCTAATATCTTATTCCAAATCTAAGACTTTTCCAGCTTATCTCTGATACTCATAATCTTTGATTTATTTTATAATTCGAAGTTCATATTTCACTAATATAAATCAAAAAAGATGTAACACTCTAATAAAAACCTTTAAATATTAGGGTGTGCTTTATTCTAAATTAAATATTAGGTACTTTAGTATTATCCAACCGATGACATTTTATACTTACCAATTTTTTTTCCGGTAGACATCATCATGGCAACCAAGACATTGACATGATTAATCCAATTTTTGGATTTTTTTGACCAGCGAGATTTAAAAATCGGAGAGAGCTTTGGGAAATTTTGTCATTTGTCTGTCTTTTGTGATTTTGCTACTAGTCCACTGCTGTGGACGCTATTTGTAAGTAATTTTCATTTTTGTTTCTAATAAATAATGTCATTTTGATGTATATTATTTTGTAAATTCTTCTGCAATTATAAAAAGTACAATTAACCCTTAAACCGCTAATTTTATCATTGGTTGTATCAGATAAAAATCAAATCTTTTAATTGGCCAACTCACAAACTGAAGACAAAGCCTATTGTTAAAACATATTCGCCTATAATATTAAATTCAACTCAGATACATTTATAAAAAGTATATAATTAATTTTTAAGGTTGTGAAGACAACGAAAGTTCTTTCAAAAATAAATTGCTATTTATTTATTCTAAGATAATCAATATCGGCAACATAAAAGTTATAATGTAAACAAAAAGATCGACTTTTACGTTATAGAAAAGTAAATATTTCTTTTTATTACAACTTCAACATTTGTACTAAAATCTTCAATATTTTTCGAAAATAATTTTGTTTTTTTATTATTCTCTCTGAAAATTATGTTTAATTTCCATAAATATTATTTAATAATAATTTAAATCGTATTCGAAATGAAAATCTCAGCGTTTTTCTTTATTTTCTTTGATCAGGCAGTTTCTTTGTTCTTTCCAGCCAATCAGAATGTCTTTTTTGGCTGAGAGCATGCTAAGAACCAATCACAAATAATGTTCCTTCTTTGTTTAGGTTTAAATGCGTTTTTTCTCTATTTTTTACTTCTAAAATAAATCGGAAGATGTCACCATCGTACAGAACTTTTAAAAACGAATTCAATACGTATTTAACGAATTTTTTCGTATGAAAACGAACTGAGTTAGAGTGATTTCAGATGTCGACGAGGAGCCTCGTCAAAAACAGTCTTTTGGTTAATTAATTTTATTTTTAATTTCTGAATTATATTATACAGAAATTTTTTTTTTTTTAAATTCATCCGCAATTATAATTTTTTCCAACCAATGATGTATTACCCTGAAGCCATATCAGTCTGATTTTGTTGTGATCTTTAATGTGCCAGGTCCACATGATTTGCGGACAAATTTTAGCGATTGCATTTGTTCACAAATCACTTGGAGACGTTATCTTAAAGATCTGAAGATCAGACTGATATGGCTTCAGGGTAATATGTCATCGGTTGAAAAATACTAAAGAACCAAATATTATGCCTACCAATTATAAATAGCTTACTTACTAATGAATTTAAATATAGATGTTTTTGCATATTTTATTAATAACTCAAAAAACTATGATGAATGTTCACAGATAATTATATAGGTTTATTGATTTATTTATTTTTATGAATATGTGTATATGAATGAAATGAATTCTTACCATTCAACAGAAGTCAATTTTGTTATATTAATATGATACCAACCTTTTTTTAATGTTATATTTCTAATTGGAAAATATGAAAATCATTTGAGAAAAGGAAAATATAATTGTATGAAAATGTTGACAGTCACTTTATTTCTTTGAGTGTCAATGAGTCTGAAACTAAAAGTTGACTTATCCCTTAATCTCAGCTCTCTAGTTTACAATGTGTTTACTGTTCGTTGCTTCTCCTTAATGCAAATTTTTTTATATGTGTGTGTGGTCATTCAGCAATACAATTTCTTAGTGTATTTGGATTTTTATTTTTTTCATATGTCAAAGTGTCGGCAGGGAAGCGAACCCGGGACAACTGCTTGTAAGGGTGGCTGCTGTGCTAACCACTCGGCCACTAACAGTTGACGTTAGTGTATTTGGATTTAAAATATATTTTAGCACATTTTTGTTATAACAATGTGATAAATTATTTATTTATGCAAAGTACATTGCATGTTTCCTTTTTGAATTGTAATATTTTCAAAACTTAAAAAAAGCATAGTATATGGGATACAAATATTTCTATACACATTTAATAAACCAATAATGAACACTGAATACCTTGAAATAAAAAAATATATACTTTTTTTCTTTATATATATAATTTTTGAATATGGTTCCAAACAGTTGAAGGACATCTCAAATAAAAATTTTTTAAGGATATATATTTTTCTTAATTATAATTAACTAAGACTGATAATTCTGCTTCATGAGAAATAGTGAAAATCGTACTTAGTTAAAAAAGTCAATTATCTTGTCTATAGTATGTTCTACGCATGCGCAATTTTTTTTTTTTTTTTTTAAAAAAATTCGCACGAAAATAAATATCAACTAAACTTTTCAAGTACTATTTCTGCCCTTTTAAGTTAATAATGATAATGTAATGATAATCAGTATTCAAATATATATATATATGTTTGTGTAATATAAAAAACTACTTGTCAAATAAGTTAGTGATTATAAAAAACATAAATGATTAACATTAAAAAATCTCAATAAAATCTTGTTCTAAGTCGGTTGAGCAGATTGATTTAACAGACCATGTAATTTGAACTAAATATGATTTGAAAAATCTGTTTTTTTAGTAGTAAATAAGTTTATTAATGCACATATTAATTACATATAGAAGATTAAATAGAAATAAGGAAAACAAAAATATTTTGATAAAGATTAATGACACCTATCTACAAAATAAAAAAGTTTCCACGATTAATAAAAATTAAACTAATAAAATTAAAATAATTATCTTTATTCAGTATTTATTAATTAAATATGTTCAGATAGAAAGAAAACAAATCTACTTAGTGAAGTTTATGATTAAAATTTGATTAGTACAATTTTATCTACAAATGCCAAATTGCTTGCATTTACATATTTAACAACATCCTCATTAGATAAATAGATTATGGATTATTACAAATCATGTATTCAACTCGAGATTATCATATCATTTTTAGTCTAGATATAAACTTTAATTTTAATTAAAGATTAATATATCTCTTCGTATTAAATACAATCACATGACACAAATAATCAAACTTCACCCCCCCCCACCCAACCCATTATGTTTTTGAAGTGTGTGTTATGCATTAAAATTTTTAAATGAATCTAAAAATTGATTAAAACTTCATCCAAAACTTTAAATTACACTAAATTTTTGGGGAATTGTCATAAGTCTTTCTGCACTAAATAGTAAAGTTCAATTTGTAGTTATGTCTAATACATAAACAAAGGAATAAAGCAACTAATACTCAGGTCTTGCTAGAAGAGAATAAAATTATAAAAATAGATGAATGGCTAATTGCTCAAAAGGTCTTGATATTTGAGCCCTAGAAATGACAGGTTAAGCTTCATTCAAGAACCTTTAGCTCTCATATCTATCACTCTAACGTTGCAATAAAGTCATAATAATATATCACATGACCACCACTTCTTATGCTTGTGTATAACTGTTGTTAAAACAGGCAAAACTCACTATACATATTTCCAGAGACACCAAAATGTATTCAGACCCATATGACTATATAAGCTAATGGGCTTGGATTGAAAACATTAAAGTGTTTTCAGTTTAAGACTCATAGTTTTGTAGTTAAGTGGAGATAAAAGGTGGCTGCTGGAGGGTTGCATTAGATCGTAAAATCTAGGTGCAGTGCTCTCAGATCCAAGGCTCCTCATTGATGAAGGCCACAAGCCAGAAACTAGTATGAGGATATTGGATGAGTAGGCACTAGATGGGGATTTTATGCACAAGCCTTGTGGCATCCATTAATTACTCTAGCTTGCTGTGTGTGGCAATACGTATAGTGAGTTTTGCCTGTCATAATAATATACTGTATTACACTTTAGTAATAAAACAAAAAAAACTCTACTAAACCTAAGTTTAAAGTCAGAAGCATCACAAATATTATTTTTTACTATGCAGTACTACTTTAACTTGAAAAACACTATTGCTTATATTAATTTTATTAAATTATTCACTCTTTTTTTTTTTTTGTGCAGAGAACAGGATTAGAGTGAATCAACTTTTCCTTAAGATTTTGCCAACTTAATGAAATTGTTGAACTCAGATTACCACTTTAAAACGTAAACATCATTTGACTTTTTGAACAAATGGGCATATGATTATTTTTATATATTTAAGCTTATTTAAAATATATTTTAAAAATGTATACGTCTCTCGGAAATGTTATACTAAAATTTTTTACTAACTAACACTAAAATTTTATTTAAATTAATCCAAACTGAGTGCATTTTTTTTTCGGACCAATTTTTTTTTTTTTTTTAGAGGTAAATAATTTTTTACTCCTTGCAATGACATTTCATTTTAACTTTTGACAAGGTTCATTAATATGTTTTGTGTAAAAATGACATTTTTACATTTACTGCTTTCGGACATTTATAAGACAGTAT
Organism: Epiperipatus broadwayi; assembly: GCA_028023455.1. Taxonomy (NCBI): domain Eukaryota; kingdom Metazoa; phylum Onychophora; class Udeonychophora; order Euonychophora; family Peripatidae; genus Epiperipatus; species Epiperipatus broadwayi. The sequence goes on from JAQFVV010006207.1 coordinate 16,800,470, forward strand.
CTATAGTTGTATTACAGTAAAACATGGGAAATGCAAGCTCAAGAAAGTCACATAATACTTGCTTTGATATTAAAAATAGTAAAACATTGAACAATTTTTAAAAGTTTTTTCAAAAAATAACTCTACTGATTCTGTTTCTTCTTTGCATTTTTTACAATGCTTTATTAAATGTAATTATCTTACAGTTTCGATTGGCCAGTAGTCTTCTTCAGAACAGTAAAATGTGATTGCATTGCATTATTTTTTTATATAAACATGCCCTAACTTTGTCTTGATCTATCTATATGTATATGCCAAGGTAACAAATTTATACTTATACATGTATTAGTATTATTTATATATTTTTACAATCTTGATGTAAAAAATACTAAGCCAAAGCTTAAATATAAGATTTAGTAAGATTTATTGCACCAAGTATACTTTCAACTCTTTTGCATCATATTCATGGTTAGTCTGCTGAAAACATTATTTTTTTGCTGAATTGAATGCTATTTGATTTTTAGATCATTACATGTTCATTTTGTATAATGAACCATGCCTCCTTTAGTTTACGTTTGTGATCATTTCTTTCTTTGCACATAATTTTGACAACACTTGGATCACAACTATGGCCTTAGTCTCTTTCATGATTATAAAAGACAGATGAATTAACATCTTCAAACTTAATCTTAGATTTTTATACATTAATGAATATTTAATCACTCTAATTCTAAGATTTTCTCTGGTCTCACCATATGGGTATTCTTTTTGGTTAAAAAATGAAATTAATTGGGCATGAGAAAAAAGATACCTTGGGTTTTTTATTTAAAGAAAAATATATTAAAATATAACTATAATTATATGAATTACTAATGATATTAAAGAGCATAAAAATGATTCCATGGTTGATAAAATATGTGATATTAAGAATATAAATCTATATTTCATTGAACAAACAAATCTGAATACATTACTAAGATAATTTATAAGCCAGATCCTTAAACAATCATTTTTAAATAAGTCTATGAATAATGTGTACTTTTTATGATGGCAGTATCAGTTGGTATTATTTATATGTTTATATAGAAATGTTTCTTTAAGCATGTGATTTGTAAAATATCTTAATAATGTATTCAGACTTATCTGTTTCTTGAAATAGATCTAATATCATTAGTTAAGTCTTTAATCCAACTGAGATATGACTGTTTAGGTAAAAACAGACTGCTAATTCCTTATGGGGTTTTTTTCTAGCAAAAGCAATTTAAATCCCTATTTTCTTATATATTTATTAATATTTCATTAAGTAGAATTGTATATATATATATATATACACACACTTGATTTATTTAATTATATTTTATTTTTATTCTCTGTTGCAGTGGGTTTTTTTTAATAAAATATAGAATGTTTTATTCAGAAATTTGATTACAGCACATGATAACAGTTAAACATAGAATATATTACATGATAATCAGGGGGATGAAAGTTCAATATTGATATCTTGCTTGACACCAGCTAAAAGGACAAATATGAAGCATATCAGCAAGGAACGAGTCCGGAATAGTATCTTGTTGATAGGTGACCACACTTGCATGTCTTATGCAGTTCAACGATAGATCTAATCCTTTGTCCATGCTTTGTATGACCAAATCAACCCTTCATATTGGAGGTTACTTCCATAAAACTCGGTGTTTTAATATTATATATAGAAAAGATCTATCTCAGATATATATTTAATTTAATGTAATTAAATAAATCAATAAGTAACTATTTCTTTTTTCATTTCAAAATTAGATCATTAATTTCAATACATAAATTATCTTTCACATACTCAAATTTTTTTTTGTGGTCGAGAGGTCAGCGACAGCTGCTTTACAAGCAGTTGTCCCGGGTTTGCTTCCCGGCTGATGCTATGACACATGAAAAAAAAATCTTGTTTTATTTATTTTGTATAAATTAATTTTTTCCTAACATCCTTGTATACATCAACATATAATTCTATCTATGTTTCAACCATTAATATTATTACTATTATGTAATTATAATAATGTGAATTACTGAATAACTTACAAAACTCTATATATTACTAAGAATATACTTTGAAAATGATAATAGAATATGGTTAAAATATAGGTAGAGCTTTATGTCGATATATTAAATATAATATCTATGGATATTAAAACAATTTTAGTTTATAAATAAAGATTTATAAAGACAATGGATACATGGAAGGTTAATTTTTATATATACACAAAAATCTTTAAAATATTTAAAGTAAACTTATAAGCAAAAGTGGTTTATATTTTGCAGTTTTTATTTTTAGCTATTTTAAATATATATTAAAAATTAGTTTGACATTTCATTTACAACTTAACAAAAAAAAGAAAAGACTAAAATTTTTGTAAAAGTCATTTATAAGCTTCAAATAAATAATTTTATGCTTAATGGTTAGTTTGGAAAAGATTTTTCTTCTCTGTGGTATACTCATTTAAAAATCTAATTTTAAAATGTCATTAATTTTAATGTAGTAGGTTTTAAAGTCATATCATTTACGAAAAATATTTGTGATTTATTTATTACAAATTTGTAAAATTTATTATTCATGTAATGTTTTGTAAAAATATTATCAAAAACTTTATAAGTAGTTCCTGAAATTGACAATTATATATATCTGAAAATATATCAATTTTTAAAATGTTTTTCGGAAAAAGATTTAAAAATTCGTCAATTATGGCTTTTCAAAATTTTTTGAATGAATGAATGTGCTATTTATTTTGGTCACTACTATATTAAGGCAGCATATAAATTTGTTGTAACACATTAAATTGTCTTTAAAATATTTTTTATGTATTCTTTATTTTAAAAATCGGATCATTATCACACAAATATATTTCATTGATTTGATTTATTCCGCAGCTCAAAATTACTACGCATGTCATTGGCTCTCTAAAAACATTTATTTTTTTATCAGATTTATTATTATAATGATAAAATAATTTATTTGCTTTTGTCCACTTACTTATATTTAGACATATCTTTGCTTATATATATACACCATATGTATAATTTTATTTCCACTTCATTGTTTATTTGTAATAACTTTGCATACTGTTAGTACGAATGGGAAAAGTGATTTTTTTTTTTATTTCATCAGTTTTCTGTTTGACTTAATGCACTTTTGATATCGATCAGTATAATGCTTCTTATATCGAGAAAATATTAAGAACATTGAATATGACCTTCATGCATTATGAGTATTCAGCACCCATTTCAAAGATAAATTTCATACTCGAAACAAAAAAAAAAAAAAGAAATAGAAACATACATTTAATTGTAACATGTTCCAAAGGGCACTCAACTGAACATTGATAGACTTCCTGTTTATTATTGTTTGCAATGAAAATTTCAATAGAAAATGGAAAATTAAAAAAACATGATTTATTAATAATGAACAGGACATTTAATAATGTTCATTTAAGTGCATTTGAACAGTGGAAGATAAATGTATAAGCTTGTACATTTTAAAAATAAAGTTTGCCTTTAAAAAGAAAAATTGGCACCGAAATACACTGCCATTATACTTAAAGTACTTAATATTTTCTCCAGCATTATTATAATTGTATATAGTATTGCTATGTCCACAAGTATGACTGGGCAGCCAGAAAATGAATATATGCAGTAAAAGACACAATATTTTAAGTAATCAGAATAGCAAATAGTTTGTAACAACATTATCTCTACAGTTTGCTAATGTTCAATTCCCTTGATGTACATTCAGGCTGGCTGCTATAAAGCGATTCACAATGGGCTAGGTTTATGCACACCTTAGCCCCAGTCCAGTTTAGCTATACACGAACACATTGTAGTGTAGCATTATGACCGACTATAGCTCCTTACAGCTTCCATCTCTGCAATAGTCCATCAGTAACTCTACTTGAAAACCACTGGAAACTCAACTCTTCATTTAGCTGCTATCCAGATGGTTTTCTCAGGCTATGGTCTCCCAATCTCTGTGGGCCTATTAAACTATGCCTGTGAACTACATTTACACTGAGCGCTGGACATTATCTGAAGCACTGATGCTAGATCTCTCCTACCAGAATTGAACAGGCAAGTCAACTGGAGATGCACTCAAATAATGGCCTTACATACTTGTTGCATACTCTTTTTATAGCTTTCTGATAACTGCAACAATTAATTACATTATCCAGTAGGATAAGGTCTCTTATCTAGAAATATTTGCAATCAGCAAATATTTCTTGGAATTGTTGATCGCTCTTACGTTAATGCTTTAATTAAATTCCTCAATTATCAGTACGCGATCTAAAAACAATCTCTCAAATAAATTCTAGTTTTTCTGGAGTGCCCAAACTTGTATACAATTTTTACAAAATACAACAAGTATATTATCCATAATGAGAATATTCAGCTAGTAAACACCAATATAATCATACCTCTTATTTTTATTTATATTTAACATTTTTATTCTGTCACTCACATTAAAAATATTATTAATAAGGAATTATAAAGTAATAGTAGTTTATTACTATTGTGTGATGCATAACAACAAATATTGTGTTCCTATATATATATGCATACACAATAAATTGTTTTTTTTTTACATTAAAAATTACAATAATATGAAGCATCTCATCAAATCCAAATGAATTACATTTTTCATAATTGTACAAGTCAGTCTTATGTTATTCAAAATGTTTTAGATAACTTTAAAAAAACCTGTAAAACATTAGCACAATTTTACTACCTAAAAAATAAAACATTTATTAGTAAGAAAAAATGTATGTCTTTATAATATATATATATATAATGCTATGATAGCATGCATTTCTTGTCAAATTGCATGTTAAAAATAGTTTAATGTTAAATATGTATATTTTCAAGTTGCTGTTTGTTTTTAGTTTTTATTAGTGCACCCCCTTATGTTAACTTCATCATACCCCAAATATCCATATTATTATTAATATATTACAACATTAAATAATAATAAAATGGAGTCCATTGCAGACTTGTATATATTGATTATTGGCATTATACAATTCCTTTTTTTAAAAAAATATAAGAAGTTTTATCTAATATAGAAATAAAACAAACAAACTCCTTTTTAAAACTTGCTTTTTATATGACTATAATGATGATAAAGAAATACAATGTTTCAACTATTTCATATAGTCTTTTTCAAGATACACTAAAATAAAATATATATAATAATAAATATCACATATTCCAAAAAAAAATAAAAAATAAAAAAAATAAAAAAATATTAAATTAAAAATTACAAAATATATTCATAACCAAAAATTTAAATAAAGTTTAAAATTTTCTATACATTCAACATTCACTCATAAATGGTTTGTAATAAAAAAAAAAGGGAGGGGGGGTGGAAGATAAGGTAAATTTTTGGTTATGAATATATTTTTTAATTTTTAATTTAATATTTTTTTTATTACTTTTTATTTTTTTGGAATATGTGATATTTATTATTATATATATATTTTATTTTAGTGTACCTTGAAAAAGACTACATGAAATAGTCGAAACTTTGGATTTCTTTATCATCATTATAGTCATATAAAAAGCAAGTTTTAAAAAGAAGGAGTTTGTTTGTTTTATTTCTATATTGGATATTTATGAATTATTTTGGAAAGAAGAACTATGTGATTGATATATTAAAGTTTTATCTACTAGCCAAAACTGTAACTAAAATACATTTTTGTATGAGAGAATTCATGACTGCAAAAAATTGAAAGTCATAACAAAAACCTCTTAGGATAAGAGCATTGGAGACCAACAGCATCACTATAAAGATTTTTGCTGATCACAATGGTAAAGTTAAGCTTTAATTTTATTTATGCTTACATAATATTAAACCTTTGAATGCAGTTTATAAACAACTCACAATGTGGTTAGATGATTTTTGTATTTAAGTAGAAAGTCGGGCTATCATTCTAGTAGAAAAATTTAGATGTTTAAGTCTCTAGCTTATCTGATGATTGGACATTTTTTCTAAGAAATAATGAGATGAATCAGTCTGCCGTTTTTTTCATTGGATCAACACTTTACAAGCATATGGAGAGCAATGCAGAGAAGTTGTAAATTAATTTGATTAATTGTATACTTCCTTTAAGTGTATTGCTTAATCATTATACATATATCTCAAATCGTCTGCCGCAATGTTAAGATATTTCAGTAATGCCCTCTGTGAATAAATATAAAGTCTGAGCTTCAATAGCTAAACTCAAAAGAACACCCAAAATGATATATATATATTAGAAGATGATGAAATCTTTTAATGCCATCTATATTGAATTTAATATTATCCATTTGCAGATGGATATTAATTGACATGGTTTAATTGTATTTATAACAAAATATACCATTTCATAATTAAATCACTAGCCAAAATCAAATTTAAAAATTACAAAATAGTTTTCCTGCTAAAGCAAAAGTCTCAAAGGCAAAATAACATATATTATACTATCTTACCACAATTCCAAATCACATTCCAGTTTTCAATAATTTCATAAAAACTTTTAAATAAATCAATGGCATCAGAATCATACATCTTTCATTCTTTGTAAAGAAGACAACTTTGGTTTCCTTAGACATTATTTTATTTATTTCATAAATACGTAATGCAGAATTAAGATGTTTATTCTTTAACTATTTTAATAGGATTTCACTCTTTTTTAACTCTAATTATTCTGACCTATATATTTCTTTTTAAAAAAGGAATAATATAATAAATAAACAACTTCAAAAATGGTATTTCTGTCAATTCTCTCATATTATTCAATAAATTATTTAGAACAACACCCTCCCTTTGTATTATTTTTTTATTATCAAAATATTATTCATTTTTAAAACCTTATAAAAAGACAATTTAAAAGAAAAAAAATATATGATTTTTTTTCTTTGCCTTAATATTTTTAATAATAAGAGATAATATGAAGGAAGACTATAGCACTAAATAATTTATTCATTAATACAAAGGAATGAGTGATAGTTGATGGATTTTCTATATTATTCTTTGTTTTTGTGAAAAAAATTATATATAGATCAAAGCCATTTGAATTTTAAAAAAAGTAATAAAAGTTAATAAATGTTTAATAAGGTATATTTAAACTTTTTTGCATCAATAATTGTACTCTCTTTGGACAAGTTGCAATATTTAGTGTCTATATAAACATATTAGACTGTTAATAAAGATGAGTTTCTACCTTTATTATTAAAAAGTGGTTGCCTTGACAACAGATTGAGATTGTTGTGTTGACTGCTTTCAATGAATTTACATTTATAAATCTATCTAGCCTTGAGCTTTATTTGCTTTATTATGTCGAATGAAAAATAAATATCTTAATTCTACACTATATATTCATGAAAGAAATAGAGGCCATAAGATTATATTTGAACAGGATAAGATTGTTTTGAGAAAAATGAAAAGAAAAATTTAAGAATCTTTTTAATAAAGATTTGTAATTCTGAAACTATTAATTTGTTTAAAATTTCTTTTAACATTAAAGTGGAATATGTGAAAAAGTAGTATGGTATATATTTATTTGGTATTGTGTTACTTTTCACTTGAGAAGAGTAAAATCATTGGTAGTGATTTTTTTAATTTTAATTTTGGCTAATGACTTAATTGTGAATTAGTATATTATGTTAACTAGTTATTTTTGACATTTGATATAATATATATATAAATATATCAAATTTAAGCGTAAACGGATAATATTATAATAACGTGAAAGTTAAACACCTTCAAACAGATACGCTTTAAACATGCTTACGTGACAGCCAATCAGATAGAATAATGACATCACATGGGACTCTCAATTCTCTCTGATTGGCTGTCATGTAAGCATGTTTAAAGCATATCTGTTTGAAGGTGTTTAGCTTTCACGTTATTATATATATATAGTGGACATTTGAAGATAAAATTAAGAAAAACATTAATTAAGAGCTATATGTGAGTGTATTATTGTATAGTGGATGTGAATAAGAAAGGCAAAAATAATTTGATGAGTAAAATGACAAATGAGGAAGTTTTGGAAAGAATAAATAAAAAAAAGATTAATTTTTTAATTAAAGATAAAAAGGATTAGATATACATTTAAAAAAAGAACTGTTTACTGAAGGTTGTTTTAGAGTGGATAGTGGATGATAAAAAAAGATGAATGACCTTACTAGATAATATATGAAATGGGAAGAGATACCTAGAGCTAAAAGTATGGGCAATGAAAAGAACAGAATAGGGGGGGAAATGAATTAACTATGTGACTGCTCTCTGATTTAACTATACGACAGAGCATGACTATTTACCTCTTTAATGATGTTTATTTAAACTTCTTTGAATTAAAAATTGTAATCTGTTTCATTCAAATGTCATTTATTAGTGTTACAAAAGAAAGATTGCCTTGACAACAAACAGATTGAGACAGACTGAGATTCTTGGTATCGTTTAGTAATTGCTTAGATGTGGATTGCCTTCTTGTATATATATATATATAAGAGAGAAATTCATTTAACTTAAATGTGATAAAATTGTCTATTAAGTTCTCAAAATATTATTAAGACTCACTATTTCTTGTGTGTGTGTGTGTGTGTGTGTGTGTGTTTCTATGCTAATGAAGATGTAATAAAAATTGTTGCTAATGGAAAACTTCCACCAAAATCATCAATCATTTTTATTTAGTTATGGAATCTTTTTGCCTAAATGCTTGTGTGAGCTTTCAGGTAGATATTTTAAGATCTTAATTGATGTTTACTTAAAAAGTAAGTCATAAGGTACTTAATGAGGAAATGAAAAGGAAGAGTTGTATTTCGTAACTTTTAGTATTGAAATAATAATAGTAGATTTATTAGAACTGTAAAAATATAAGAAAAAGATATGGAAAAAATTAATGATTTTTCCATATATGTATATACTTATCAAAGGTTCCATAGTGCAGTGATTTCATATCTGTTATCCATGCTTGTGAATCTGAATTTGAATCTAGACTTAGTAAATTTTAACATTTTTTAGGTGGTCAGCCCATAGGCATTCCAGCTAATTAGACAATATTCATTGATAAATTTATATTTAAATTTAGTGTGGAGAGTGGTGGGTCGTGTGAAAGTCTGTGCTCATATACCCTATATATTACATATATAAACATAGGTATATAATAAGCCTGTGTGTTTCAGTTATTAAATATAGTTAGTTAAATAATAAAACAAAGATTAAAAACTACTCAACCATCCTGAAATTGAAGTATTTGGTGAGTACTGTTCTGTTGGAAATACTTTTGACTTGCAGTGGGATATTTAAAAATTATATATATATATATTATAAGTTTTTTTAATTAGTGCAGCTGAATGCTCACTCTACTCTCAGGCAATGTAGGGACAAGTTTCTGTCTACTTTTAATACCATGTAAAAGATGTATAGTCATTGCACGATAATATGCATTGTAAGTTTTGTTTTTATCAGTACATTGTTCACCTTTGTTCAATCCTATGATAATAATCCAGCAGCTTGCAAGTCAGACCAGCCTCCCAGAATATAGATACATATGGAACCTACACTTTTTCAAACAAGCCATATAGCACATTACAATTTTAATTTCATATACACTATTTATTTTAAAAATACTTAAACTTAACATCATATACATATGTATGTTTAAATAGATTTTAAACTTCTATTAAATCACAAGACATGTGAAAAAAAATAAATGATCCCTTATCTTTTTTACATGTCTTGAATAATATATTTAGGTAATGTATGATCGAGTAGAAATGTAAAATCTATTTAAACATACATATGAAGTTAAGTTTAAATATCTCTAAAAAAAAAAAAATAGTGTGGAGTTAAATTATAATGGGCTAAATTGCTTACTTAAAAAAGTATATGTCCCAGATGTATCTATAGTATTGGAGGTTGTTCTAATTTGGGGACTAATAGATCATTGTGATATGATTGAGCTAAAGGTAAATGATTCACATGGAGGAATTAGAGTGATGCATGAAAAGTCAGAAAACATAAATCAGAAAACTGATTATTTAAAATTCAAAACTTACTAATAGAATATTATTTAATATTAACATAAGACAAGCCAAAGTTTAACTATAGCTGGAAATCATTCACAAAATCTTTAGCAGCTGACTTCAAAATTGTCAATAAAAACATTTAAAAAAGATAGTTTTTGCATCATTCATCAACAGCAGAGAACACACTAAAATATTCATTGCAAATTAATGTTGGGCAGATAAAATATTTCTAAATGATTATTTAAAGTCTTATTTTTAAAAATGAAAAACAGAATTATTTAAGCTGTATTTTTCTGACTCTCCTTGGATATGAAAATTTAATCCTAAAAGAAAAGATTTGGTATCATAATACAAAATTACTTATCAACAAATGGACATTCAATATTTGTACCCGAAATTTTAGCTTGAAATATTATGTAATTATTTTTTAGTTATAGACTAAATTATTGAGAAGTAGTAATTAATTTGTATAGCATGCAGAAAGCTTATGTAAATAGTCTGAACAGGCACTAACCTGTATTCAATGTGCTTTAAAATTCGCAATAATTGAGCATATTTTGCCGATAGAGGGATCTTCCTAACCACGACACAAAATGTCTACTTATATAGGCGAATCTGAAGCATCTTGATTTGGAAGCATGAATTATTAAAAAAGTATATAATGCTCATAAAATAGGTGATGAAAGAAGAGGATATCTAGCATTGAGATAGATGGACCCCATCACCACAATTTTATTAATGTATCTTTAAGTATCCTAAAGGCAATATGATGATTAATTAATGAGGAGAAATGGAATTACTAACAGGTGATGATGTCAACCTGATAAGATATGTGCCTGATTTATATAATTGATATTCTACTTTATGAATATTACTTAATGCCAAACAGAATTTGAATGTTACATCTAAATTTAATGTTGAATCTTGTAAACAATACTGTCTTCACTTATCATCAAAACTTTTTCTATTTTTATCTGACAAAGCAATTGAAAAATGACATAAGGCAAGTTAATTAAATTTAATAAAGATGGTGGTAAACGATTTCCATCTTATAGTATTATGTATTTATAAAAAATTAAAAATTTATAAGGATAATAAAATAAATTCTTTGAGATTTTATTTTGTGAATATTTTTTATTGCAAAGTAGAATCAAATTCAAATAACATCTCCATGCATTTAATGTTGATTCTCACAAATATCATTGTTCACATTTGCCATCTAAATAAAAAACAAAATAGAAATTGGAAATGGTTTTGTTTTTGTCTATTAAAGTAATTAGATAATGTTATGGAAGAAAATAATTAATTTAGTTTAATAAAGATGACCCTAGAGGTTGTTTTTTATGCTGGGTTTGAGAAAAGATAAGGGGGATTTAGATATAAAGGTTATAGAGTTGACAAAGATTATGTTGTGGAAATGGGATAGAGCAGATTATGGGCAAATTTAGAGTGGGGAATGTAAAATAAAGTGGCTAACAGATTTATCTGGGCATAATTGCTGAAATATTCTTGACATCGTTTAAGAAGCCATAATACATCACACACACACACACACACACACACATATATATATATATTGATAACAAATATTGGAGGGAAAATCAGTAATGTAATACAGTACTTTAAACATATACAATTTATAATATAGTTTTTAATCTGACATGGTGGAAAGACTCATGTTAAGATGAGTCACATTATAATTGATACTGATTAAATGTTATCATTTGGTTATCTATTATTTAACCTATCTTCAGACATAGAACTGGACATATATATAATAAAAATATATTTTATTGTTTAACTATAGTTACAAAATTGAAATTTAACTAATTTTTGTTATAAAATAATAGATTTCATCAATAAATAGAATGTCATTTGATCTCAAATTATTTTTTTTTTAAAAAAAAAAGTACAGAAATAAGAAAATTTGAAATATTAATTACATTCAAGTAATGTATTGCTTTAAGGGATCTCAAAAATAAATTTGATTAAGAATTTTTCTTTGTCATTTTTAATAGTTTGGAATCACTTTTTTAAAAAAAAAATAAGAATCCAATTTGAAAAAATAAATAAATATTAGTAATTAAAAAAATTACAAAATGCTATGTTATAAAGTAAAGCATTTAAGTCGCGTAAAAAGCATTGCAATTATATTTTCAAAAATTTAGAATAATTTGTTCATATTGAGAATTTATCTGAATATATCAGATATTACCAAGAAATATAAAGTCTAGTACTAAATTGAAAATGAAAAGCTAAAACAGTTATTAAATATTTCACTGCAGATCAAGTTTCCCATAAAAGAATAGTAAAAGATAAGAAATTGTCGGGCTTACCAATTACTAGATAGTAAAGATTCTTAGTGGGTTATCACCCTTGTTTTATACTTTTGCTAATAATAATTAGATACCATTTATAAACAAATATTCCATCTGAAATAAATTTTTAAGCCAGTTATGAAAAAAATAAAAAAATCTTAAATAGCATCCATCTTGGATTCTAATTTAGGTTCATAGATTTGCCAGAAATATTAAACCCATGCTATATATGTACTAATCTTATGTTGCATACATATACATATGCAGAAGGTATGTAAACTTGTGTGTACGTATATTTGTCTAAATGAAAAAAAAAAATCAAATGGTTATTTTCTCAGGAAGTCACGTGACATTCCACTACAGCAAATATAAATCGAATTTTAATTCAGAAGTCTTGTTTTTTTACCATTATGTTATAATTGCAAACATTAGAAAAAAGAATTGTTATATAATATAGAACTCATATCATGATGAAATTATTGGATTTGTATGCTCTCACTTTTTTATACTTACTTTTTTCTTTTCTCTCTATTTTCTTCCTCCTCTTTCTTTTTTCCTTTCTCTCTATTTTCTCCCTCCTCTTTCTTTTTCTGCAACCCCTCCCTCCACCTCTTTGTTTATATATATACCATGTCAGTAAATATATAATAAATAGCATGTAAATACAACAGTAAATTGATCTTCATATTTATTTACAAATATTATCGATTAATTTTGTGAAACTATGACTATTAATTGTAAAGATATTGCAATATCATAAAAGACATATAAATATCAAACTTTTATCTCTGCAAAGGGATTTTTGTTAACAAATTGCTTTCATCTATGATTCTCCGAGGATTAAAAATGATTTATTATAGTGATTTGTATTGTGAACTCCAAATTTTAAATTTTAAATTTAATATTCTACTTCAGTACTAAGAAGTTTTGTTTTGAAAAAAAAGAATGAAATAGAAAAAAAAATATTAATAAAATATTTATGTGCGGACAGACAGGATAAACAACGCAATATATCAACTTAGTAACTTTTACAAAAAAAAAACATAGTGTTTTTAATTTATATATATACATACAATTAACTAAATAATATTCATTAAGACTGTAGCCTCAAGCACATGGGTATAAAATGCGATAGTAGGGACCTCTACAGGTCTTAAACCACAAGCTTACCGTTTTCTTCCAAAGAGTAAGCTTGTGGTTTAAGACCTGTAGAGGTCCCTACTATCCCATTTTATACGCATGTGCTTGAGGCTACAGCCTTAATGAATATTACTTACGTAATCAATGTGCGTTTAAATAAATTTATAATTACAATTAACTAAAATAATCTTACATTTACTTAATATTTTTTAAAAGAAAACAAGCAGTGTAAATATAAGCAAAACAAACCTAATGGTTTAAAAAATTTTTATCATAATATTAGTACTTCTAAAAGCGGTTAATTTTATCCTACTTCAGAGCCATCTGTTGTGAACTTGAATAATCAATAAATATCTCCAGATTGGTTTATGATTTTTGCCTTCGAAAATGAGGATAAGGATATAAAACTAATGCACTTATACATCTAGCAGCTAATGAGCAAAAGGTGATTGATTGATGTATATGTGCATCCATTCCAGTTTTGAACCCAAATTCTCACTGATGAAAGTAAAAATCAGAAACATATTTAGAATTGAGATATTATTATATTATATCATCTTGTGTATATTGATTATTCAAGCTTACAGTAGGAAACAGAAGTATACGGAAAGGTTACTCAATATTGCTGTTATTATTATATGTATTTGTTTGTTGGTTTTGAATGTTTTATGTAATAAGTTTTATCCAAATTGGATAAGTATATGATTATATCAGTAAAAGAAAGCAGAAGAATTTGAGTGATTAAATTATAAATTTCCAAATTTTATATAAATATCTAATTTTTAAAACAGTTAAATGTTTTCTATCAAGTTGTTTCAAAACACATCTTTAATTTTAAATATTCTTTACAGCTAGTATGATATCTGTAAAAATGAAATGTTTTCTATACTTTGACATGGGATTACAATTGTTCTACAACAAAATTCAACTTTTTCAACAGACCTTTCTATTATGATAATTCAGAATTACTTGAAGAAGATACATTAAAAGGAGTTTTCAAGATTGATTCTGTCACAATTTTTATGGATGTGATTAAAGAAGGTCCTCATTCTTTTCAATGTAACGTGTGATTCTGGTCTCACATAGTTTAGTCAGCATTATGAACAATCACAATGAATTTATTTCCACAAGTGCTGCTTTGAATGCATTTGTAATTATAAATGAGAACAGTTGTGGCAGGTTGTTGTCATTTCATATATAGAATGTCAATTTGGATTTCCAGTTTATATATATTATTTAATAATATAATAAAAAATTTTGCTTTGGGGGGGGGGTAGCTAATTTGTTGTAGTAATTTTAAGCTTAACTGTTGGTTATTAATTGCCTTTTATTTATAAATAATGACTAACAATGGTGAAATTTATCTTTTGTAGATGCTTTTTTTCTACGTGCAATGCTCGCGTGAATCAAGTTTATTTCTTTATTAAATTAATGCCTAAAAAGTGTAAATGTGACTGATAAACTTTTAATGGCATACTTTTGTGGATATAAAAGGTATCAAAATCAGTAAAAAGACTTGTTATTTTACATATTAGTACTCCAAAACCTTATTTAAAAAAAACATAAATTAATATTTTAAAAAAATTTTAATTTTTTAATATCATAGTATAGTTACTGCTACTATTAGTAATGTCACAGAGAAAATAGCAACAATGAATCTTATACTACCTATAAATCTCCATTTTTAAAATATCTCCATTCTGCTAAAAATCTTAATAAACATTAAATTTATTCTCTATAGTTTTGTTTATATAAATATTCCCCATATACTGCATCACTTTATTTCATTAATAGTAATATAAATCTTTAAAATAGTATACATTGTTATGTATATCAGTGTATAATTTTTAAAAAGCAATAATTAAAACAAATCCAAAAAAAAAACAAAGCACTCTGTGCCGGGCAAAATCGTATATTCATTCAACAAGACCAATAATCCAAGCAAAGCTATCTTGAATCTAAACCATACACAAGATACAGATGTCAGGGGAAATGATAAATCCTAACCTATTTGCCTGAACTATTGCCTCTCTGATCAATGGATGACGTTTATGATGACATTAGCAGTACTTGTTTTTATTCTGTCCCAGCTGGAGATCATGGTTTACAAAGAGACTCAAAATAATAAAGGGTTTATATAAGAAATTAATGATTTGATGAGTTCTGATGATCGCAGAGCAGTACAGATGTGATTTGATATTGACTACTAATAGTTTGAATAATTTATTTTGATTAATTAATTCTCTTTTTACTTTTTATTTAAAATATAGACCAGCTTATTTAGTGATGTGTTCTTTTGATTTCTAAGAAGTCAGAAGAAATAATCTCTTCTTTCAATGTGCTAGATAAATATAGTAATGTATCTTAAATTAATTTTGTCCAACTTGTTTTCCTGTGAGTCAGTGGTCTTTTAAATAATCTGTAATCAATTTACAAATTCTAAATCCAATGTATACAATTAAATGACACTTAATACAGCATTAGATTGAAATAAAAATGGTAAAGCAAAACTTCACTAAAATTAGGCTTATTAATTTATAGATATTTATTGAAGTGCTTTTTAAGTAAAGTGTTAAATAAAGTAAAATGTATTATTGATGTGTATATATACATAGTTCATATACATATTGAAAACATACACATTCAGTATGTGTATTAAAAAGTATACTGCATGTATATGTATAAGTTTAAAATATATATTTTGTACAATTGTCAACAAACGTCAACATTTATAACAAGACCTAAACTGAAATAGTGTGAATATAAAAATATCACTACATATTTTAAAACTATTCAGATTAATAGTTATTTAATAAATATTATGATTTTATTAAGATTATAATATTTTATGACCACTCATACACAAAGGCTTTCATACCTAATTTTATAAATATATATATATATATATATATATATATATATATCATCATCATCATCAACCATTATCAGTCCACTGCAGGATGAAGGTCTCTCCAAGTTTAATCCATCTTTTCCGATCTTTAGCTTCTCTTCTCCACATCACCCTTCCACACTTTCGTATTTCATCCATCCATCTCACATGTGGTCTCTTTCTGGGTCTTTTACAATCTCTTGGAATCCAGTTTAAAATTTCAATTGTCCATCTATTATCATCTCTTCTAGCAATATGTCCAGCCCAACTCCCTTCAATCTTTTAATTTTTTCAATGAGGTCAGTAACACCTGTTTGTTCTCTTACCCATACATTGTGTTTTCGATCTCTTCTTGTTACTCCCAACATGCATCTCTCCATACTTCTTTGAGTGGTCTGACGTCTCTGTATTGCTCTTCTATTAAGTGTCCAAGTCTCAGATCCATAAGTAAGAACTGGTAAAACACATTTGTTAAAAACCTTCCTTTTCAAACACATAGGCATATTTCCTTTTAGTATCAAGTTATTTCTACCAAAAGCACTCCAACCAAGTTTAATTCTATGATTAATTTCCTCCATTATGTTTCCATCTGTATTAATAATCTGACCAAGGTATTTGTAACTGTTAACTTTTTCTAATTCATCATAATCAATCTTTATTTTCATATTTTGAGCAAATCGATTAAACATTACTTTAGTCTTTTTAACATTTATCTTTAGTCCTACTTTCCTACTTTCATCTGATAATTCCTGCAACATATTCTGCAGCTCTGAAGCATTATTTGCAAAAACAACTACATCATCTGTGAAATCTAAATGACTTAAATAATCTCCATTAATTTCACTCCTTTAGTTTCCCATTTTAATCCACAAAATACTTCTTGCAGCACTGCTGTAAAAAGTTTTGGAGATATGGAGTCACCTTGTCTTACACCTTTCTCAATGTTGACTTTCCCAGTATCATTATGTAATCTAATTGTTGCTGTTGCATTTTTATAAATATTCTTCAAAATATGACAATATCCTGGATCTATACCTTGATGATCCAATGCTTTAATCACTGAAGAAATGTTTATAGAATCAAAGCCTTTTCATAATCTACAAATCCAAAACATAATGACAACTCATATTCATTTTTCCTTTCTATAACTTCTCTCAATACCTGGATATGATCTACTGTACTAAAACCACTTTTAAATCCAGCTTGTTCTCTTGGTTGGTGGAAATCCAATGTTCTCTGTAGACGAGTTGTAATTATCTTGGTAAAATTTTTATATAAAACTGATAAAAGGCTGATAGGTCTGTAATTTCTAATATCTTCTTTATCACCTTTTTTAAATATTAATATTATTACTGCATTCTTCCAATCATCCGCTACATCTTTATCATTTAGACATTAACTTTGCTAAAAAAATTTCTATTTCTTCACCTGCTTCTTTTAATATATCAATTATAATTCCATCATTACCTGGAGCCTTTCCTTTCTTCATACATTTAATTGCGTATCTCACTTCTTCATTTAAAATTCTGGGCAATTTGGAAGATGTAATAGATATAGGAGGTACTTGTTCTTTATTTCTATATAATTCTTGATATAAATCTTCTACCAATTTCATGATGTCATCTCTCTTTTTAGTAACAATTCCCTCTTTTTTTCTTATTGCAGGTATAAATTTCCTACCAATAGCAATATGTTGTTTTATATTCTTAAGACTTTTATTTTACTTTCTTATATCATTTTCAACTCTTTTCCGCACCATTTTACAAAATTCGAGATATTCAATTCTTTTTAATGCATCATTTTTGTATATCTTCATATTCCTTCTTTTCTTCATAAATTCTCTAGTCTCAGTAGAAATTTTATTGGTCAATTGCTGCTTTTTTCTACCAGCTATTTTTGTTGCAGTTTTTAAAAGTGTATCAGTTATTTTCATATTAATTTCATTCAAATCTGAATCGTGTTCAAAATCTACTAATACTTGAAACCGATTTGTAAGTTCTAATTTAAATTCATTAGAAATAATATATATATACATGGTATTAAATCTGCAATTGTTTCCATATATAATAAATATAAATCATTTTACAAATTCTTTGAATACATTTACTTGCTGTACATAAAATAAAGGAAAATATCATAAAATATAGGTACTTTGGGATTAGCACTGCTGTGACGTAATTGTCAGGTTATAATTAGTCTAACTTTGCTAATATATTTTCACTGTGTTAAAAGTATCATTTTAGATTTAGCAAACTTTATATTTAAAAAAATGAGGTTTTGAATTTAAGGTAATTTTAAAAAAATATTATGAATACAATATAAATAAAAAAATTGAATTAAATAAACTGAACATTGGAAATTGGTTTCATTTACTATATTTTTTTAATTAATTTGAATTTTAAAAAACTCATTTTTAAAATATAAAGTTTCTTAATTTTAAAAAAATGACAAACCTCTAAAGTGTTAGAACCATTATCGCCAGACAATTACGCAGTAGCAGCGCTAATTCCAAAGTACCAAAATATATTATTACATGTTACTTTTTAGTTTTCTATTTTATCTCTTTTTCAATAATCTTACAGGATATAAATTTTTATAATTTTTTTTAATTTGCTTTTTGAGCTTTTTTTTTTTTTTTTTATATGATTGAATTTCTTTCTTTCGTTTATTTTTTAGTGCATTTAGAAAAATATATATTATTTATTTTTTGCTCTCCAACTTATTATTGATTGTTTATAATCTTATTATATATTATTGATTATTTTATATAATTATTTAGTCTTCACTTCTTTTATTTTAAACACAGGCAATAATAATATGACTCAACAAAAACATATTTATACTTGAATATACATATAAGTGGTATAAGTAGCAAATTTTGAAAATATGCAGTCATTTTTGCAATGGTATATTTTTATCACGTGACATTCAGTTCTGATTGTTTTTGTTTGTTTGTTTGTTTACAAAAGTCATTTAAAATCTAGAAGGAAATCAAAAATATCAACACTGATAGTCTTCATGCTAAAAGATTTTTCAAATTATTTTTTAAAAATTGATTATTTTTAATTAGCACAATAAGTTTTTAGATTTCAGGAAATTAATATGAAATATGTATTTAAAAAAAGTTCCAATTAAAATGAATTTTATGTTTATTCAACATTAGTACTATAGACACAGATTATGAAATTCAAGCTCATACAACATGACCCATCTCCATAGACACAGACTATGGAATTCAAGCTCATAGAACATGACCCATCTCCATAGACACAGACTATGGAATTCAAGCTCATAGAACATGACCCATCTCCATAGACACATACTATGGAATCCAAGCTCATAGAACATGACCCATCTCCATAGACACAGACTATGGAATTCAAGCTCATAGAACATGACCCATCTCCATAGACACAGACTATGGAATTCAAGCTCATAGAACATGACCCATCTCCATAGACACAGACTATGGGATTCAAGCTCATAGAACATGACCCATCTCCATAGACACAGACTATGGAATTCAAGCTCATAGAACATGACCCATCTCCATAGACACAGACTATGGAATTCAAGCTCATAGAACATGACCCATCTCCATAGACACAGACTATGGAATTCAAGCTCATAGAGCATGACCCATCTCCATAGACACAGACTATGGAATCCAAGCTCACAGAACATGACCCATCTCCATAGACACAGACTATGGAATTCAAGCTCATAGAACATGACCCATCTCTTTCACTTCCATACTTAACCTTCTAATAAACTCCTGAGCAATAAACCATTTGATTATTAAAAACTAATAGTTTTACTTTATTTTTAAATCACCTATTAAATACCCATCTATAAATATATAAATATGAGATATATATGTGGTTTAATAAAATCTTCAAATTAATAGCAAAATCTAATCTAAAAATTATATTTGTATAATAATCTGTAAAAAAAATTAATAAGCTCACTTTATTATATAAAAGATATAAATAAACCTAAAATCTTTCTGTGTTTTCTGACCACTCACATCTTTGCACATGTAATTTATTACATATAATACTAAATGATCCATGCACTTTACTACTGTTACACAATGCTTTATTTGCCACCCTCTTTTACAGTTTCGATTGTTGAGGTAATCTTCTTCAGAATTTTTATATCTCCTAACTTCAACTGCTGAATTCATTTGTGTGTGTGTGTGTGTGTGTGTGTAACAGTAGTAAAGTGCATGGATGATTTAGTATTATATGATATACATTTGGCAATGCAATAAGAAAGGTTAGTAATTTACTGCACTTTGAAATGTGCAATACACAAATTGAGTTTAGTATTCTGTGTCTTAGCAAATACTTATTCACTATAATTATGCTTTAATAAATCCATAAATGATTATTAATGATTTTGTATTAACAAAAAATTATATTAGAAATAGACTTAAATTTATTACAACTCAATTATATATACTTCAAATTTTCTACTTGTAATTTCACTATTTTTTTCCATTAATATTCTCAACTTTTCAAACATATACTTGGAATCATTGCAAAAAAAAGAAAGAAAGAAGTAGTTCTTTTTTTTTGACAATTGACATATTTATACATTAAGAAAACAATGCAAAGAAGGAAAAGGACAAGGTATGGTATTTTTACTCATTTATACAGTAGACTTATTAATTACTAACATTTAAAAAAAAAAAAAATCTTATGGAATTGAAGCGATATTATTGGCTTAATAATAGGCTGAAAATAAACAACTTTATAAAGTATAAGTAAAACTTAATATTTTATTATTAATCTTGAAAATTTCATTATGTACATTACAAAAGATTTTGCAACATTATTATATTTATATGAAAGAATAATTTATAAGTGAAGTTAAACCCCAAAATAAGAAGTATCTTAGCTTTAACTAAATAATCTACATTTGACAGCATTGTTTGGAATAGAATGGAGCCACTTAGATTTCCACAGCAAAACATCTAGTTCTTATTAAAATCGTATTATAATGTAAATTTATAGATTGATACAAAATCAAAAAGAATGTTTGATTGATTGATTGATTGATTGATAGATAGATAGATAGATAGATAGATAGATAGGTAGGTAGATAGATAGATAGATAGATAGATAGATAGATAGATAGATAGATAGATAGATAGATAGATAGATAGACAGACAGACAGACAGACAGACAGACAGACAGACAGACAGACAGACAGATAGATAGATAGATAGATAGATAGATAGATAGATAGATAGATAGATAGATAGATAGATAGATAGATAGATAGATAGATAGATAGATAGATAGACGTTGAAGTGAAGGATGATATGTGAAAGATTTATAGTAATTCATAGTAATTTTCAGAGATTAACATATAAAATATTAAATGATATAACTATACTGATATTTTGAAAAAATAACTTTTGTTATCAATTTGTAAAGATATATGATCACTGTAAACCTATAAAAAATTGTTGAAAAAGATTTAAACTAAAAATGTCACAAATGATTTAAATTAAGAATTTAATTTTTTTACAATTTTTATATCTTCTCTCTGATCATATATCTTAAATCAGATGATAGTAAATGTTATTTTTCTAAATCATTATTGTATTTATATCTTTTAATATTTTACATGGTTAATTCTGAAGAATTATTGTAAATTATAATATATATAATTGTAATATATATATATGTGTGTGTAAAAATTCTCTTCTCCATTTCCATATCAATGATCGCCATATTTGCAATTTCCTTTATTCAATATTTTAAAATAATATTAAATAAAATTAAAAAAATTAAAAATCAATAAAAAATGCAATTTTAATTTCTAACTTTAATTTTTTAATTATACATATTTAGCCATACACATTTTTAACATGTATATACAATATGTATACTAACTTATATATATAATTGTTAAACATATAATATAGTTTACTAAATTTTCTATTTGTACTATAGTTTGGAACCAAATATGAAAGGATTATTGTTTGTATATATAAAATGTCCATTAGTTAAAAAATATTCTAATATAAATAATAAATACAACAATAATTAAATATAATATGCAGTCTTTTAATCCACAGAAGTATTTTCAATTAATTATTTAACCCTCCTCAACTGCTGTTAATTTTTGAAAGTAATGGCAGTTGAGGAGAGTTAAGGAATTAACCAAAAGTACTTCTGCCAATATATTTAATTACCATTCTATTTATTATTTATATTGTTATCATAATTATATAAGTATTGTATACTTCTAATACATAGTAAATTATATTGATTTAATAAAATACTCAGAAAAACAAATTAATCTCCTCTGTAGACTGATTTAATTCAATTTCAATTATGCTAACAGTAAATAATAGCAGTTTGATGAAAATTAATTTTGATGTTTTAATACTTATTTGAAATTAGAAAATCACACTTATAAGAATATTTTTAAATCCCTTTTGACATTTTGTTGAAATCCTATTTTATTATTACAGTTATTTTATAAAACTGTTTAAATTCAAAAAAATATCTGATTAAAAAAAATTACAGCATGCATCTTTATTCATCTATTTATCTATCTGATTCTCTAACTAACTGTCTGTATATATTTATATAATATCAAAAAAGAAGTTAATACTAATATTTCATAGTGGAATAAAAAAACAAAATAAAAAATTCACTAAAGTAATATATAAATTAATACACTGTGCAGGCTGACACACACCTGCACATATATAATGTAATATATAAGGGATATGTTGGCTTTGAACATTCCGTCATCAGATTTTCAATGAAATGGATGGCTGAAGAGTTGTGGGTTGGAGTAGTTTGAAGCCTGTCCATTAAAGTATGAAGATTGCATATCTTAATATAAAGCTGAGCACTGATTGTATAAATGTGTGAAGATACTAATCTGGACCAACTGACGATTGCTGGTTTAGCATAATATATGTATATTGGTGATTATTTATTTTTTTCAACATGCGTATGATCAGGTGGATCAGCAATATGAAATGCTGTGGAGATCTGAGGGTCATGTGAAAGTCTGAGTTCGAATCCCTTATATAAAGTAATATATGTAGATTAAAGAGTATATATTAGAATTATCTCTTTGAAATCATATTTGCATATATAATATTGTTTAAAATCTTATTTTATAAACAATTCATATATTTCTTTAAAATAATTTAAAGTATAAATTTATATATAATTAGCCATTTGTAACAGGATTAATTTATACATTTAAACTTTAAAATCTATAATGGTGTGAATCTCAATCTCTTCAAAATATTTAAGAAAACAGTTAATATCCAAAATACCCATTGTGTCAATATTGGTTGATTTTCATATTACATAGCAATGTATCAAATAAGATTAAAAGTATGGTAATTAGTGCATGGAAGTTTTAATAGCACTCATGTTATGTCATATTTGCTGCACTAAATAATTGTTTGTCAATAGACTGTAATAAATTATATTACTATATAAATTAATTTTGTTATTTAAAGCCTATTTAAAATTAAACAGTCCCATTTATAAGAATATATAAATGTGTGACTATATAATTATAGTTATGTAATATTTACTAAGGCTGTAAACCTCAAGAATATGCACGTGAAAATGCGAAGGTAGGGACCTCTACAGGTCTTAACCACAAGCTTATGCCTTGGAAGAAAAGAGAGGAACTGTGATAGAAAAATACACAATTAGATAATAAAAAAAAAGGAAATTCTTTTGTAAAGAGCTCATTTCATGGCAAGTGTCTCCTTAGCATTGTTTTACCATGAGATAGTGAAGAAATTTTATAATATTTAACAAACGTCTAATGATTAAGGCTTATATTTCTTTTCTCTACTAAAAAAAAAAATCCTAAATATGCTTAAAATTAACAAAAAATATTTAAGTTTCACTCAGATATGAACCTAGAGTATAGATAGGGCAGAAAATACCTAATTGCTACTCTATAAGACTTGTTACATATGAGGCTTTGTCTGTATCTATTTATCTATCTGTATATGAGTGTATTCATGAATTAGTATGCTTCTATGCAGTCAATGTTTTCATTAAAATACTGCACTAAAAGCAAATATGTGAATCAAATACAATAATTATTATAGGATATTATTAATTTACCCAGTTGGATTCCAAAATCTTTCACTAAATTTTATGAACTTAAAATTTTTATTACAAATATGTATAAGTGATTGTCTTAAGGTTGTGGTGATGGTATATTATTAGATGTGATATGTTGGACTATTTCCATCATCTATGAGAGAATTTTAAACTTTATTTAAACTTTCCAAACAACTTGTTGGTAATAACACACAAATAGACAACACAGGTTAGTAATTGCACAAAATTTCAAGTAGTTTATTCTCCATTCTTCTTTAGGTGTTAGAAGTTGAACTCGCACCTTTAGATTCTTGAATATCGAATTTAAAGCAAACACTATGCTGAAGAACAAAAACTGCATCTATGAAACACCATGTGAATGTAGAAGGAAGTACATTGGTGGGACCTGTTGCCCTGTTGAACAGTGATTGAAAGAACACAAACTAATGGGTTAAAAGAGAAAAACATGTGTCTACCATAACAGATCATGTATATACTAAGGACCATATGTTTTATTGGGAAAATACAAAGATATTGGATAAAGAGGGGAAAATGCATAGAAGAAAATTCAAGGAATCTGCTCATATGACAATGGTAAATAATCCTATAAGTCAACTCAATGTGGCAATGCACAATGTATGGAAGCCTCTAATTAATCTTGCTCTTAGGAAAAATATTAAACAATAATAATAATTTTAAAAAAAAACTAATTAGCATTGCTCATAAAAAAATTTAAAAAATTGAAGTACTCAGGAGGATTTAAACCAACCCTCATATATAAATATATCAAATTTCTACTATATGTTGCCTTTGACAGTATAGCTCAGTTGGTAAAGCGTTTGCCTTAAATTCGATATTCAAGAATCTAAAGGTGCGAGTTCACTTTCTAAACAAATATTGTCACTGTGCATATAGGTCAGCAACACCTGAAGAAGAGGGGAGAATAATACTACTCGTAAACGTTGTGTAAATAATAACCTGTGTTGTCTATTTGTGTGATTACTAACAAGTTGTTTTTATTTGGAATGATGATGGAAATAGTCCAACATATCACATCTAATGTATAAGTGAGAATGTATTTTTTTAACAAAAATAATTCAATTTTATTATTTACAAATATCTCCCATACACACACCCACATGTATACATATATTTGTTTGTAAGAAAATCATTACATATTCGGAGTAATTTGCATTCTCCTTTGGTGTATATTGGAGATCATTTATCTTTTTCACATGTGTGTGGTCATGTGTATTGGTTGTATGAGATAGAGTAGATAGCTGAAGGGAGCTTGAAAGTCTGTGTTCAAATCCCTTATAAGTTACAGCTAAAAATCTAGATGTATAAATTATACTTGTATTCACTCAAATATTAAAAATTATAATTAAGATTTTAAAAAAAGATAATAATTTGAGCAATTTATTAACGACTAACTTTTCATAAATGTTATTTAAATCAATTTAAATGCATGTTTAATTTAATTTATTTATTTATTTTATTTTATTTAAATGTCATTAAAATATTCACATTTTTGTAAGCATTATTGTTTTTGCTCTCAGTATAGTTTTAAAAAGGAATAAAATTGTTTGAAACAATTTTACTTAATTGTACTCTATTCACAAAGATAAAAGATAAATTATCATTAAACAAGATAAAAGATAAACAATTTTAAATAGCCAAGTTTTTAAATAAACATTTTTATCGTAATGCTCATTACAAATAAAAACTAATATATACCCCCCCCCCACCATATATGATCTTTATATCCATAACTCAAAAAAATTTACATAAATTTAAAAGTTACAATATAAATCTGTGTGTTATGCATGTTTTTACTGTATCTATAGTATGCATATGCCTTTATATGTGTGTATTAAGAACATAATTCACTATTACCCACAAATTTTAATATCTGTATGTAGCTTGAAACCAACTATCAGATATGGAGTGACTACAGTGTATACATATAGGTCAATGGTATTTTGCACACATATCGGTATGCTTATCTTATTCAAGTTATCAAAGGTACAAAAACGGGCAAAATGATCTCAAATTGTTGGTCATTTGTAAAAACCATCTTTTAGTCATGGATTATATATTACGAAGAAAGAACTCACTTTCTACATTGATTGATTAGGAAATTAAACTTTTACTTTATGTGTAGGTTCCCGCATATGTTTATTTCATTTAGATTATCAAATGTATCCTTCATTTATTATAAAAAATGAGTGAAAGGATGTAAGATTGCATGTCATTTACAAAACCATCTTTAACATCACAGATTATGTTAAGAAGAAAAAATACTCTCCGCGATGACTGATTAGAAAACAAGTTGATTTATGAGTTCCTACATACAGACATACCATTAAATATTATTCATAAAATTATATTAGCACAATTAATAATCTTTCATATTATATGTAAAAATTAAAGCAAAATTCAGTTTATCTAAACTAGAATCAATATTTGAAAAACTCTGTTTATATATAAAATTAATTTAAATCTTCATATCTTAACTTTTCAATTCAAACCATCTGGGATGTTTGCTATCAAAAGCAATATTTGATATGGTATCTCCATGAAAAGCTTCAACATTTATTTATTTTTACCACATTTGTTTTATCCTTTGCTTCAGAATATTGACTGTAATTCACAATTAATGAAATTTTCTCTCCTAACATCAGTTTCATCTCTGACACGTGCGTGGATTAAGTTCTTTGATTACCAGGAAGACAATTCCTTTAGTGTCTAACATTCTTATCTTGTCACAAAATAAAATAAACCTGTCTTAACAAAAGCTTGGCAAACAGGAGCAAAAAAAAAAAATTGTATTTGAATCATTTATTTAAAAATGAATAAACCTTATTGAAATAATCGCGATTATTTTCCTTTTTCTTAAAAAATAACAAAAACAAACAACAATAAATAAATATGAAACCTATGCTTATTAATAAAAAAATGTTTAAAAATATCTAATTTTAAATAATATCAACATATTTTATTAATGCTAAAGCTCTTTACGAAAAAAGAACTGCGGGTTTCATTATTTCTCTATATTTACTATAAGTTTCATTTACTGAGGCTATAACCTCGAGCATATGCGTGTAAAATGCGATAGTAGGGACCTCTACAAGTCCCTACTATCGCATTTTACACGCATATGCTCGAGGTTATAGCCTCAGTAAATATTACTTACGTAATCAATGTGCGTTTAATAAATTTATAATTATAAGTTTCATTGTGCATATGTATGTACGACTACTTCTTTCGGGTTAAGATAACAATAATTCACGAGTCAAATTCAGATAAATATTTTAATAATCTTGTAAATAATGCCCACTTTATCATATTAACATAAATCTATCAGTTAAATACAAAATAACCATTTTTATTTATATATGATGAATAAATAAGTCATCATCATTTGAAAAGTATGATTGATTTTTATTACTTATTTACTTGCAGGCATATTAAAAGTATTAGAATCATAAAATATATGTATACGACTACTATTATACTATAATAATAATAAATATTAGAACATTTTATATTGTATCCAGTAATTAATTAATTCAAACTCAAAGCATTTGAATTAAGATCTAATTCAAAACAAACTAATATAAGTTTCCAGTATCTGCTATCTCAAAACATATTGACCCATTTGTTCATATTCAAAAAATATATTTAAAAAGTTTTTAAAAGGTTCGAAATTAATAAAAAGAAAACATCCATCTGATTACTATAAATAGCATCTCTCTGTACTGTCAAACTATGCCTGAAATTACAGATAACAAAATTAATATTACTTAAATATTGCATTTTTAATATTTTAACATTTATCAATTTTTACCATATAAAAACAAAAAATATTATTAGCTTTAATTTTTAATCATAGAGAAGGAAATCAACCTCCAGTCATGTGTTGATTATAAATGTATATTAAAATCTCCTTGCACTCGCCTGCCAATAATAGTGTAAATGGGTAAGTCAAGCATAGACATGGTCATTAATAGTTGGCTTATATTAGAATACGCTTTAAGCATAAGTAAATTCATTTATGCTTTTAAACTATATTATTGGTGGGTGAATGCATCAGGTATTTTTGCACACTCAATTATTTTTCCTGGTCACACAACCCATCTTAACATAACTAAATGTTTCTAATAGTTGAGATTAGAACCAGTTTTTAATTTTTTGTCAGGCACCAGGATTGTATACATGAATCCACTGACTCACCCTCCCCCCACCTATTTTTATTAGTCACTATTAAATAATTAATTGTTACACCCTGGAGGATTATACTTTTTAATATGGCATTGGCAATTTATTGACAAAACAATAATGTAGAATAATAATATTACTCTAGTAATAATACATTTAACTAGACAACAATATAAATTATATTCGTAAGGTTTATTAATTCATAATTAAAATATTTCTAACACTAATAAGAGAATAAAAGTAAAAAAATCAAACTTAAGTGGTTATTAAAAGTTACTATTCTTAAGATTAATAATTTACTAAGGCTGTAACTTTAGAAATAAGTGTCTGAAAAATACGAAGGTAGGGACCTCTATAGGTCTTAAAACACAAGCTTACGCTATCTCTCTTTTCTTCATAGCGTAAGCTTGTGTTTTAAGACCTATAGAGGTCCCTACCTTCGTATTTTTCAGACGTTTATTTCTAAGGTTACAGCCTTAGTAAATTATTACTTAATATAATAATGGGCGTTTAATAAAATTTATAATTATTCTTAAGATTCAAATTTTCAGTAGTCTGACTCAACACGACATTTGATATCATTATAGTTCACGGCAGTGATCACTTCTAAATTATGAAATAAAGTTTTTTATGGGTAAGTTTAATTGTTCAAGTATAGCACTCAGTGGATTACCATGCATGGTTTTGTTTGTCCTGGGAGGGAGCCATTGTGCATTTCTATTACAGCTTGTAGGTAGTCTAGACTTCAAAGATTCGGGTAGGCAATGACTTCAATCACAGCATTAGTATGACTTTAGGAATGAAGAAAACATTGGCAAACGAACTCTTCTCTACTCACACATATTACAATGATTCACTCCATTGGTGAGAGTAGCTTGGAGCATTTTTATATGACCTCACAGAGAAAATTAATTTATATCAAATGAATATTTCAGGTCACACCAGGCAAAAGAAAATGAAGATATGCAAGGTATATTTGCTTTTTATACCCCCTCTCTGATTTTTAGTCTGCCATGCCCATCCTGTTTACACCTTTTAACTTTGACAAAATGTAATGTCATTTTGTTTACAACATCATATTTTTTCCCTTTGGTAGCCATCTTTAATTTGTGAAAGAATGCTGCAATTTTAACTTTTAAGTAATGCTAATTGTTTTACGATATTCTTATCTCGACAAAAATCAAAAGTAACATTTTGTTATTCTATTTTTTTATGTCTTTAACAAAAAAATATAAACCACATTGTCTAAAAATAAATCAGATGGTATTTTTTTAAAAAGTACTATTTTTTTTTTGTGAGAATTTAATAATTTTAAATTGCCAATGCCAACACTCTTGTATCAAAAATATGTACAAAGTATATGAAATTTATAAATTAGTTTTTTCTTTGCTATATTGGTGTTTGGATATTGGTTTAACCTTTTCTTTAAAATCAACAGAAGATTGCATCATCATATGACCTAGCCCATTTTGTTCATAACATATCATTATAGTCATGTTTGAATTGACAATTATTTTGTAGTATGCAATTTAAGCTTGCATTTTTTTATTTCAGCACATACATGTTTGTGAAATTTTATCTAAGTGCCAGTTTTAATTAATGAGAAATTTAACCTCTCTGCTATCCATTTTACACTTTGGAAGAGAACATGTGAAAATGTAGTTATTATTCATTTTTAACAGCATTTTTTTTATTCATCTAAAGAAGTAAGTTATAAAATAATTATTTATGATTTTAAAAAATATATATTTCAATAAAAAGAAATTTCTCTTTATATTATAGATTTTGAAAACAAAAATAGACTTTTTCTATTGTAGATTTTGATTATATCTAAGTTACCAGAAAATGTTACATTTCAAATGTTATGCTCTTACAAATAAAAAATAGTCATAGATCACATGACCCTATTCTTTTAAACTTGTAAGATATAAACAATGAGCATAGCTAATTGCTCAACAAGCTTTGTGATAAATGCTTAGCCAGAAAAAGCATTGAAACCCCTCCGCCAAACCTCTGACCAATGGTTTCGTGCTTTGGTATTCCTCAGAGAGGCGCTAGAATAGCTCTTACATTTATTAAATTTTTATATAATATTTTAGAAGTTGTAATATATATGCATCTGATTCAAAACTTTTGTTTTATATGTATACTTATAATAATGTATTTTAATAAAAAATAAAGAAATAACTTTTTCTACAATAGATTTGGAAAACACATGGTCTTTCTTATAAATATGCACACTTTAAAAAAGCAATTACAAACATATTTCTTTGGAACTGTTTTTTCTTTCTTTGATACATATATAATGACATATATATAATAAAAATATAAAATAAATGCATAACTTTGGTCAATTATTTGAAAAAATATTACAGATAAGATTAATCTACAAGTAGAGTGTAGTATTTATAATACAAATTTCTTTTAGATTATGTAAAAATATTCAAGATACGTGTGTAAGATATATATATTAAAATGAGTAGTTATTATTTATATTTAATGTAATTACTATTTACATTTAATATATTTCAGTGCAAGGGCTCATTAAAAATATGGAAGGTTTTATATTACAGGCAGAGAGTTATAGAATTATTGTTAAGTTCTTTTCTAATATAGAAAATCATTAATCCAAAAACAAGAAAATCAAGAATACTGCATTAAGTTTTGCACGTGTTTGTATAAAATAAAAAATTTAAACTCGGGTCATCAAAATTATTTTCTTCTTTGTAATTATGTAACCAAACCTAACATCTACAAATACAATAAAAATTATTTTTTATTTCTAATTTAAAAATATGATAGAATTAAAATTGATCTTTTTATATGTATGTGTGCATATTTGTATATTAAATGTAAATCATCAGATTACTGTTTTGTTTTTCAAGATTTATTACTGACGTAACATTGAATATTTTTTATATTTCTAAATTTTAAACCTATACTGATTGTCTCTTAAGAACAATTATGGATAAACTCATATACCTGTATTTTTTCCACTTCTCTTTAAAATATAGTTAAATAATAATTCCTTTAAATTATACTTATCTTCTGTTACATTTATTGCTACTTTCCATATCTAGAAACGTGGTGACAATTCAATAATGTGTTTATTTATCTATTGAAAATCCCCTTCTAGTCTTTTTTTCTAATGAAATAAATAACATTTCAGGCTGTTAAATGACCTATTTTCTATATTACTAAAATATTTTCCAGCTTAGTACAGGTGGGTATTGTTTACATCTTTAAACTGTTTCTTTCATCTCTTTTAGCCATGATATTTTATATAGTTTATCACGTGACAGTACTTTAATCCTATGAAGATAATCATACATTTTAATAATTTTGTCAATAACGTTTGACATATCTCATCAGGTGAATTATTTTAATAACTAGATTATAACTGTCTGAGGCCTCCCCAGCAGGATACAGCAATTGATATTTTTCTTTCAACACAATTTATACCTGTCAGTAAAAGTCACGTGATTTCTTTATCAACCCACAGTTGATGAAAAGCTAATAGAAACTTCATTTTGATTTAATTCCTTTTGATAAAAATCATTTGAAAAATTTTAAATTTTTATTTTAATCTTTTACATTTCAATATATGTAATCAGAGTTTTGAAGTATTTGTAATTAGTTATATCTTTGTTTTAATCTTTAATTAGTTTAAATCAAACGGAAATGATATATTATTCTACATAAGTAAGTCAAACTTGAAAACTAAATAACTCTCTAAAGAAAAGAGTTAATATAGAGGTAAACAAGGCATAAATATTAATAGAAGAGTGCCTTGCATCTTATTATAAAGAATTTTTTTAATTCTTTTAAAATAAACAAATAAATTATAACGATTTAGCTGATAAAATTTAAGATTAATTGTTGTCAAATCATTTAATATATAAACAAAAATTCATTTAAATAAAGGGATTTGAACTTAGGATTTTCAGTTTATATTCAACCTCTATTACATCTCACGTAACTGATACACATGTCCATAATATACTTATATTTCGTGCAGAACCAGCACTCATCAGTTGATCATAATATCCCACACATGTCAATGCTCAGCTTATATTAAGATAGCAATTCATTAAACACTCCTGGATAGGTTTCAATCTTCTCACTCTTTCAACAACTCAACCATCCATTTCATTGAAAAACTAACAATGGAATGCTCAAAGCCCTTGAAGGATTTAATATTGTAGTCATACCCATGTAGATATTACATCAATCTAACCCTTCACATTATGTCTACATGGGTATAACTACAATATTAAATTCACCAAGGCCTTTAAGCATTCCATTGTTGTTATTTCAATAAAATGGACAGTTGATTTATTGGAAGGATGAAAAGATTTAAGTCTGTCCATTAAAGTATGAGGAATTGCTATCTTAATATAAGCTGAGCACTGATACATATGGGAGATTATGATCTGCCCCAACTGATGGATGCTGGTTCTGCACAAAATATGTATATTCGGATTCATTTATCTTTTTTATATATGTGTGATCATGTGTATTAGTTGTGTGAGATGGAGCAGAGGACAAATGTAAACTGAAAATCCTAAGTTCAAATCCCTTTATTTACTATAATACACCTTCAATATACTGAATGAGTATGTTAAAACTCTTTTATAAGGTGTTTTTTTTATTTTTAAATGGTAAATTTCAATGTTATAAAATGAAGAATTCTATTTTACAAGAGTTTTTCCATCAACTCTGGTTATACTGATAAATCAAAGAAATTCAAAAAGTAGCAAGGTTTGATTTTTATGAGTTGTTACCACTTACTAATTTGTAAGATATATACCATGCAGATAATTTAATGTCAAAAAAATTGTGTGTATCCTATATTAATTCAAAATTTTATTTAATCATTTTAAAAAAACATTACTAGATGAATGGATGAGAATATATGTTATATTATTACTTATGCAATTGCCATGTTAGAATCAGTACTCAATTAACAAATTAAAAACACTATACAGGGGCACCTAATCTTAATTAGTTTTTTTACAATCATACTATGACATTAATAACTTCTCAAGTTGAATGACAGTGTAGACTTTGTGATTTAAATATAAACTAAAAGTTATCAAAAAATAAATAAAAATATAAATTGCTTGTTATTTAAAAATCCAGTACTTTAGTATTAAACCTGCTGTGATGAAACTCAACCTCAACCCTAAATCTAACCTTAACCAAGTACAGCTATGTTATTTCACAGCAGGTTTAATACTAAAATACCAAAAGTAAGACTACCATTAAAACTTACAGTGATAAATAGTCAGTAAATTGTCTAAAAACAAAATGATACAATTAAATTAACCGAATGAAATAACTTCTTAATTGTTGAAGAAATTACATTCCGAAATAAATTTTAAATATCAATTACAATTTGGAAAACTAAAAAAAAAATGTTTCCCTCTTTTCAAGCATTGGCCCTTCTACCACAAATCTCATAGTGGCAATGCTGCATAACCTTCTCTGCAAACTGAAATACTTTAGTAAATTTCCCAGTTAATATTTCAGCCTATTAATTCTTATGACATATTCGTGTAATTTTTTTCAAACTTTAGTTATAGTTTTAGTCAGCAGATGGAGCTTCTTATAATTTTAAAAAAATTGCACTGATATTAATAGCATAGGTGAATATATATAAAAAAAAAAAACATGGTCAATGAACTCCATTAGAAGGTTTAAACTGGAAAGATGACTAAAATTATGAAAATTTTTTAAGTTTTAAATGTTATCTATATAATTATAGGGATTTGAATACAGACTTTCAAGCTCCTTCAGCTATCCAATCTACATCATACAACTGATATACATAACCACACCCATGTGAAAAAGATTAATGATCTCCAATACATGTATTTCATGCTGAACCAGCACTCATCAGTTGGTCCAGATCATCATCTTCCATGCACATATATAATCAGTGCTCAGTTTATGTGAAGACAGCAAATCTTCAAACTTTAATGGACAGGCTTCAATCTACAGCATCCAAATTCCACAGATATAAAGTATACCTGTATTTAAATATTATATATAATAAAGAGATGCAAGTTAGGAATAAAAAGAAGAAATCAGAAACAAAATATATGAGTGAGAGAAAAAAAAGATGTTGCTGACATCATTGAAAGAATTAAGAGATTGAAGGGAAGTTGGGCTGGACATATTTCTAGAAGAGATAATAGATGATCAGTTGAAATTTTAAACTGGATTCTAAGAGATTGTAAAAAACATAGAAAGAGATCACATGTGTGATGGATGGAGAGAGGCTAGAGATCAGAGATGATGAATTGAACTTTGAGATCTTCATCCTGCAGTAGATCAATAATGTTTGAAAATGATGATGATGGAGAAAATTTAATTAATAATTGTATAAAATATAGTCTAAATTTGAATTATTTTTGTATATCATTTGAGATTCATTTGTAAATTGTAAATAGTAAATAATGTTAATTTACCTAGATTTTATTTAGTTGTAAACTTGTAAAAAATATATATCCTTTTCTAAAAATCATTTTTAGCACTTGAAATTATGATTTTTAATTCTAGATGTATATATGCTATTTATAATGACACGTATAAAATTTCTACAAAATATCTTTTTACAAATACATATAAAATATTACTTTTTTAAAATGTGATATTCAATGAAAATGTAGCACATAATGAAACACTCAAAGATAGATGACCTTACCTTCTCAGAAAAGATTAACTACTGGGAAGCACACAATCTCTTACATATCCCAATACACTGAATATGACTAACAAACTCATTATTAAAAAATTCAGATTATGGCATATGGAGCCCAAATATTTTGATTTCATCCTAAAAATTAACCTCAAAGCCCTCCCCACAAACTTCTTTCTATCATACAGGAGAGAAATGTCCAAAATTAAGCCCTTATGTCAGCTATGCCTAAGTGATAAAAAACCCACTCAATACCTAGTCTACCATTGCAAAACACTACAAACCAACAGGACACAATTAAATCTATAACCAAAGACAACAAACCAACAATAACTATCTTAATGCTAAGCATAATAAAAGGATATTTTCCATCCATTCGAATGGCTATTTTTTTACTTTACACAATGTGGTCTATTAGATGCACTCTCATCTTCAATCAAGCAACAATTAACAATCAATAAATATTTCTAGTGAAAGTCACAAAAATTAAAAAAAGGGACAGAACATTGTCTCCCCCAGACATCTTTGCTGCAACCTGGAGCTTGGTTTCCATCTGAACCAAACCTATATGGTCAACATTACAAAATCAATCCCAATAAAAAAGCAAAAAAACTAAATGAATGTAAACCTCTTCATATCAATAATTCATTGCTTGTAAATAATGTAATAACAATCTTATAAAATAAAATAAATATTCCCTTTTTTAAAAAAAAGTTTTAAAAAAATCAAGGATCAACAGAATTATGATGACCACAGTTCAATCGAAACTATCAGATTGTTAAGTTAAATAAAACAAGCATTGTTACAGTGATAAAGAAAGGGGTATTTGTTTAATTATTTAAAATCAAAACATAAACATTTTGTAACATTATTGAGTGACAAAAGAAATAGTTGTTTTTAATATACAAATATAAAAATCCTAAAAAATATTACCCTATACAGATTTACTCCAAATGGTGAGCTCGGTTGATACCCTAAAATGTCTCTTACATCAAAAATCTCATATAAAGAATAAGCAATTTTAATGAGTTTCTATGATAAAATAATTTATCTTAAATTCAAAATGTATAAAAACCTAATTTTGAAAAAATAATGTTTAAAATTGAAAAACATGATAATTAATGAATAAATATTTTACTAAGCATATTCTTAATAAAAAAAAAAGTGTTAAACATTTCAATGACTGCAATTTTTTAAAAAATTATACTTTCTTGGCTGGCGGTCCATCATTTTGCTTTTTACATGGCCCAAAAAAGATATCCCTAGAATCATGATTTGTTAAATTAAAATGAAACATGTCGGAAAAAAATTAACACAGTGGACATATTAAAAATTTATTTTGATACACTTTATGTTCTAATATCAAAGGCTTTTGTTTTTGTAATATTTAAGAAATAAAATTTTGAATTTTTTTATGCAGCATTATTAATTTTGTTTTGCAGAACAACTGTTTGTGAATTTGTTTCACACAAATGTGGCTGAAATTTAAAATAATAAATGAAGAAATTAAATGCCCACTTGACCACCATACCATTAATAAGGAAATCTTTTTTTTCTGCTGATACTGTATTTTTTTATATTTGCAATAAAGGTCATTATGTCAAAAACAAATTACAAGATATTTTCAACTTATGTTTAATAACTGGAATACAGGCTTATCATATACCTGTGTTAATATCTGTAATATACAGAGTATATGAGCTGAGCACAGACTTTCACATGACCCACCACTCCATTATATTTTATAATACTGATACACTTTGAACACATATGTTGAAAAGATAATCAATCACCAATATCTGTATTTCATGCCAAACTAGCAATCATCAGTTGGTCCAGATTATCATCTCCACACATATGTAATGAGTGCTCAGATATATATTAAGATAGCCAATCTTCATACTTTAATGGACAGGCTTCAATCCACTTCACACTCCATCTCTTCATAATACATTAAATCACAACCTTCCTTTCTTATAATCCAAAATAATTTAGAATTATAATGAACACATTTTTCTATGGGTGAAATTAGTATTCATAAAAATTTTAATCCCAAATTGATTGAGTGAATATATTTTAACTAATGTACACATTTTAAAATTTGTTAATGCATTTTGATGCAGTATATGTTCAAAGTATGTTTTTAATTATCTATTGTACTGAATGAAACATGCATTTTTTGCTTTTAAATCCATTTATAATGAAAGTCTTCTTTACTTTGGATATGTCAAAAATGAAAGTCTTACAAGAATACAATATGAACAATAACTAAGTAGATTAATCATAATTTAATTCTATAATCAAAATATAATATTGTATTCTGTATAATAACTTTTGTATTATAACTTTTTTGAATGAGTGTTGCCATTTTATGTTCGGCTGATATACACTTAATCAAGTCTCTATCCTATGACATTATTTATTTTACCTATGACATTATTTATTATAAAATGGCCATCATTCTAAAAAAAGGTCAATGTTTTTAAAGTTTCTAAATTCTTTTTGAAGATCATTGTAGCAAATAATCAATTGTTAATCAAAATAGTAGATATAAATTGATGTTGATTGTTGTGGCAAATCTTTACATAAAAATCCATCTATGTTGGGGGGAGGGGGGCTACATTCAATACTAGTTATTCTGTTTTGCTAAAGAAATTTATGACTAGTTTTAAATTTGGAAATAAATTATCAATTTTGGAGAGTAAGATACATTTAATCATAATTTCTTTTTTTAAATATTAACAACTTTGCCTTTTTAATTCATAATTATTTTTTTTCATATAAAGCTGGGAGTTGTATGTTTATTTTATTCATATTTTTAATTAAATTTTTATATAAATATATTCACAGTATAATATTAAATCTTTTACTTTGATAATGTATATTTTATATTAGTACATAAAAGTTAACATCATAATTAATAACTAATAAATGTTATTAGTATTATTTCTATGGAAATGTGATTGTTTTCCAAATTTTTTTAAACCAATCAAGCATGAGAAATGAAGACACTTCTACTTACAAAAGCATGCACTATAACTAATATAGCATTGAATTTTAGTTATTTATCACTTATTTAAAAGATAGTTGTTGTTTTTTTATTAAATCTGCAATATTTCTTTTCACAGGATTCTAAACTTATTTTAATCAATCCCCTCCCTTAAAAAAAGATATACAATACTAAAATGTATTCATATTTTCATAATATGTAGATGTAAAAATACATTATACACAATATAGATATAGAACCCTTTATATTGTTAATGAAGATTCAGCAATATTTTAAACCAGGTTCAATTATGAGGAATGACAAGTTTTCAAATTTTCATGACTAGCAAACTGTATTATAGATTATGATTCCTTAAGTAACATTTTCATTTAATCTTCAGTAACATTAAAAATTATGGTATAGAACTACTAAAACATCACATGATCACTATTTCCTATGCTTGCACAAGTTGTTATTAGCAGGAGCAAATTCTCCATACTGCTGAGGGGTTGCATTAGATTCTTAGATCTAGGTGCAGTGCTCTTTGATCCAAAGCTTCTCACTGATGAAAGCCACAAACTAGAAACTAGTTTGGGGATATTGGATGAGTGGCACTAGATGGGGATTTTACACACAAACCTTCCTGCATCCATTAATTACTAAGACTTCCACAGGCTGGCACTATTGTATGGAGAGTTTGCTTTGGTATAAAAATTAATATATATGTGTACTAATTATAAAATAAAATTATAGATAGAAATACAATTTATTAAATAAATTTAAAAATTCTTTTAAATAATCTCCTTCAATTAAAGACCTTTTCAAGTGATCTCCCCAAGGATCAACTAAAATTCTAAGCTGAATCCTAAGATATTGTAAAAGTGAGTTGATTAGAAAGTTTGCTTGAATAATATCGAAAAGAAAAGTTATGAATCAAAAAATTGCATCAAATTAGAAGAGCTCTTCATTATGTTAATAGTATGACAATAATTGTAAATGAACTCACATGGATATTACTGTTAATTTAAAATCATTAGAATCAAAAACTTCTTACATCTGAGAACTTGTATATCAATTCTTACGGCATAGTAAAAATGTACACAAAAACTATAATTTCCATTGCACATCCATTTATAAAAAATTTGTTAAAAAACTCACATCAAAGCTTGTTTCTCAATATGATACATGGATAACTAATAACACATAATTGATTTTCTGTTGTGTATATCATATATATAAAGCAAATAAGTTAGCAATTCTATACTAAAAATTTGCTTTCAAAACAAGGGAATAAAAGAACTATTATGGTAAAAGCTCCTCATATCTACGCAATTTTATATCAGCCGTCATGATGTAGCAAAAATGGCAACAAAAAGCATAGTTTCTGTAGCGTACTATTTTTTGAAAATATATTGTTAAAAAGAACATGCTTTAAGAAAAATTATCTATCCAATCTTAGTTTTGTATTGCATATATAATAGTAAAAAGTTTTTTCAAAACAAATGAAAATAAAAAAAATTATGACAGCAATAGATTTTAATATCCAAACCCTTTTACAACAAGTCTTTATGTACACAACTATAATTTGTGTGATACTATATAAATGATTAGATAATTTAAGCAAAGAATTAAAGGGATATACATTCACCACAGAGCAAGAATTGGTAGGTTTTAATTTAAAACAAGAAAAATTGCCTCATAAGAGAATCAAACATATGAGACCATTTTATCTTGATGAAATGATTACCAAAGTGCTAGAGGAACAAAATTCTTCAAAATCATGTAAATGTAAGATGAATTTAATTTTTTCCTTCCATTCTTATTTGAAAGATACTAATGATAATTTTGGTTATGTTTGCTCTTTTCGTATTGGATCATAAACTTACTTATTCATAAAAATTATTGAATGAAATAATTCTTATTTGAATTTCATTTTTAAAATCAAAATGAATTTTAATTGAGTCATCATAAAACAATAAAAATGTCTTAAAATTCAAAATTAAACTTATTGTTATTAAACTTTTACAAAATATTCTTCACTGGTGCTTTTGAAAGCATTATTGTCAGCCAGTAAAACAGCTTTCTCTTTATCAGAACCACATTTTTACAGCTTGTCTTCTTAAAGACAAGCATTTTCAAATAATATCGAACTGTAATCACATAGTTTTATTGATTTAAAAATAAATATTTTTCAAATATTTTGCATAAATAAGCTTAAATATATAAACAAATTACTGAAAATTAGAATTTTTCTTTCAGAAATATTAAAAGAATAAAGCATGATCTGAAAAGCCTGGGAAAATGATCTACCAATCAGTGATGTTGATGGTTTTTTTGCATTATGATGCAACCTATCAGGACATTGACAGTTTACTTTTCAGATTTAAATTTACATGATGTTTGTATGAGTTCTGTACACTACTGACATCTTCAGATATTTTTTAACTAATAATTTTAGTTTCAATTTATATATATTTAAAGAAATGTGAATCAGTAAATGAACATTATAGATAACTGTAAAATAGTAAAAAAAAAAAAGCTGAATGAATAGCAGTGCCAAAACAATGCTCCTAAATTAATGACTTTCTAGTTACTAAATTATAAATTAATTAATAATCTTTTTAAAGCAATATTTAGTAATAAATATATTTAATTTTCTTTAACAAATAATATTTTAAAGTAATATTTACTAATAAATTACATTACACATTACTCAATTATGTAGCACTATAAAACAACATTTATCTCAAGCAAATATAAACAATTAATATACATTCATTTTTATTTAGTTAATCTTTTTAAAGC
Organism: Epiperipatus broadwayi; assembly: GCA_028023455.1. Classification (NCBI taxonomy): domain Eukaryota; kingdom Metazoa; phylum Onychophora; class Udeonychophora; order Euonychophora; family Peripatidae; genus Epiperipatus; species Epiperipatus broadwayi. The sequence goes on from JAQFVV010006207.1 coordinate 16,841,674, forward strand.
AGCAACTACAAATAATGTTTTTATTTGCTCTCTCTCTCTCTCTCTCTCTCTCTCTCTCTCTCTCTCTTCTCTCTCTCTCTCTCTCTCTCTCCCCCTCCCTCCCTTCTCTCTCTCTCTCTCTCTCTCTCTCTCTCTCTCTCTCTCTCTCTCTCTCTCTCTCTCTCTCTCTCTCTCTCTCTCTCTCTCTCTCTCTCTCTCTCTCTCTCCCCCCTCCCTCCCTCCCTCCTCTCTCTCTCTCTCTCTCTCTCCCTCCCTCCCCTCTCTCTCTCTTATATATATATAACTTGTTAATTTGTAAAAGTCTAAGAGCCAAAAGTTTCAGGATAATGGTTTTCTACTGTGTCTATAATCTTGCATTAATGTGAATATTTAATATACTAATTCAAAATTATTGTGACATCATTTTTCTGCAACTAGTTATCATCCCAAATCAATCCTGAAAATTATCAGTTCTCAGTTTTCAACTTCATACAGTGTCATTTACATTAGCTGGCCAGTTTCAAATACATGCCTCTTTCTTTAGAACATGACACAATTCCTGTATTCTTCTATGCTTCTACATCTTAAATGCCACAAACTTTTTCAACAAATCTTTCACATTCTTTTACATTTCAGCATTATTAATTTTATACTTCCAATGTATCTTTTCTATTCTTTAAACCCATATTTCAAAATATTATAGCTCTTCTTTTTCTTATTTGTCTAAAACTTTGCTCTAAACAAAATTACACTCCAAGTACATAATTAATGTTTAAAATGCAGTTGTTTAAAACACTTTGTGGAGTATTTCAAGTGATTTTTTTTTCCAAATAAACTTATTTAAAGCTATGTAAAATTAAAATAATTATACGATTAATTACCCTGGAAATCTAATGAAGTTTGAGCATCCTAGTGGAAGGAAGATTGAGAATTTGACATTTTTATTCAGTTAGTCTTGACTGAGTTGCTCTTTATATTCATATCAGCAAAACAGATGAGAATCAATTTGGAATCTTTTGCTCTGAGACTGCCATTCTATAACTGAACTAAACTGTGTGTATGATACTTTCTAAATCATCATCATTATTTTTTAATTTTTCGAGGATAAAATGATTATCTGGAAAAGGTTAATTTCTATTTTTGATTAAGCAAAAATATTTTTATCCACTTTCCAACTCAAGTTCTTTAAGTATTACATACGTTTCTATATATAAATGTGTAAATCATCTTATCTATTTTTCCCCAGAATCCATAACTGATTTATATATTTTCAACTGTTTTTGTGTTTTTATCAGTGCACCTTTCATCTTAGCTTTACCACAACCCCACATCTGCACAGAAGTCATATCAAATTTTCTCACTACAGATGCACTTTGAAACATTTGCTTGACTTTTCAAATAAGATATGCAAAACGCATGTTACAATTTAATTTCATATATGTAAATTTTAGATATACTTAAACTTAACTTCACATATGTATTTCAAACTATTATTCTATCATACATTCCTGAAACTATGATCAAGCACATTCAAATAATTCCAAGATGGGTTTTTTTGTGCTGAACTAGCACTCACCAGTTATCCCAGCTCACAATATCTTACCCATGTCTTCATCATTTGTTCTGTATTTCTAGATAGAAATTATTACAATTTGATATGATTTTTTTTCTCTATAGAACAGGCTTTTTCATACCTGCACTTATATATGTAATATATAGGATATTTGAACTCAGACTTTTACTTGACTATCAATCATCATGCTATCTCATACCGCTGATACACTTGATCACACACATATTGAAAAGGTAAATAATTACCAATATAAGTATTCCGTGCTAAACCAATATTGATGATTATTTATCTTTTCAACATGTGTGTGATCAACTGTATCAGTGGTGTGAGATAGCATGATGGTTGAGAGTCGTGTGAAAGTCTGAGTTCAAACCCTCTATACAGTTTAATATATAAATGCCAAACTTTTTGCACTTGCAACTTTGACACAAACCCTTTTATATAAGTATATTAATGATTATTATTAAACATTTATTTAAATAAATAAATCAAAATATGTATTTTAAATTTGAACTAATGAATAAATAAATTTATATATGAGAGTGTATAAATCGTCCTATCTATTTTTTCTCTAGAATTTATAACTGATTTATATATGTTCATATTATTTACACAGCATGTGTGTATTAACTTTTTTTCATCGCATTCGATATAGCTAAAAAAAAAAAAATAATAATTTTATACAATAGTAAAAAAAAAAAAAAGATTTTAAAAAAGCATTTTTACCATTTTTATTTGAAAAGAATAAATAAATAAGTTGTACTTGTGTTTAAAAAATATTAATGAAAAAATGTTGTTTAAGAAACGGATTTGACTTGTAGAACATAAAAGTTGAACAGTGTCTGCAGCGCTCCTGCTATTATTGATCATTCTCTATGTACTTATCATTTCTATATCTTTGCCTTCTTAACATTGTATTTCTGAAGCTGTCACATATTCTAAAGGATTAAAAGAAAACAATCCTCTATGATAAAATGTCAGTCAGCTTTGATTTTTACTAGCCTTTTTTTTGTGTGTGTCTACTCGCTGACAAAAAAATAATTTTGTTAAAAGGCTGCATCATTCAGTCAAGACATTAAATAAATTAGTAGATTGGGTTAAAAAAGTTTTGAATATTTTTTTCTTAGAAAAATTACTTAAAAGTAGATGGTCTGGGAGGGTAGATCTAAGTAAGTATAAGCAGATTTGCTCATTTTCACTAAATATCTTAAACAATATATGACTTCCATGGCAGATTTCCAACTAATATAGAAAATCGAAATAAAAACTGTCGGAAATATAACAATTTATGTTTGTTTGTTTATTTTTTAGTTTCCCTCGTAATAAAAGTAGCCATTACTCATATTTCAATAAATTACTATTACTTATATATACACAGTCATATAATCAAACAAATTAATCCACAATGCTCCTGAATTGCACTCCGTAATCAGCCCAACGAAAAAGATAACAGACAGACTTCATCAAGTAAGCTGAGGTTCAAATACCTGAATCTTCTCACCAGAAATGATGAACCAACTTCTACATAAATACCAAAATTGCCTACTTGTTGATTTTAAAAATGTAAATATATTCACAATTAAATATAGGTATATACGGTATTAAATGTTATAATGTATATTAGAAACACTTCACAGTGGGTGGAGACGACTTCTATACATATTGGAACATCCAATGGAATATTAAATCTGACTTTTTAAGAAATATATATGTAATGATCAAATACTACACTATAAAATACAATTCAAAAATGGTATGAATTAATTTAATTAATTACGTAGTTTTATCAATCTTATGAAAACTTCCTTTCATATTAAAGGTAGGTGGTTTTTGAAATAAACTTTGCGATTGAATCCTATTTTATATATATGTATTATGTTTTGTTGATTTTCACTTGGGAAGTTCTATTTGTGTAATAGAAAGTAACCATGGTCAGAGAACATTTTAGTATAAATTTATTTTGCTAATATTTAATGCTATGTGATTTTCTATTTTATGTAGATATAAAAGTATAAACAAAGTTCATATGAAAAAAGAATGTATTTGTTATTTACAGGTTGATTTGCATAGTCATTGCAAAACTAATTTCTGATGCAGTATTATTTTTATTTTGTTGTGTCGTTTTGCCTTTTTATTTTGCTGTTGGAGTTAGAATGGTCATAGTCGTTTAGAATGACCATTTACAAATGACTCCTGCTGATTTAACTAAATATTCCTTAACAATGGTCAAACATAAATTTGTCCATAATGTTCTTTTCAAATAATTAATAATAATTATTTCAATTGTGTTGGAATCATTATTAACTAAATATTATCTATATACATATGCAATTGTTTTTATTTTCCACATAGAAGTATCAACATTTAAAAAATTAATTCATTTTTATGCAGTTTAAGTAAATATTATATGTTGGTATAATTCTTACATCATATATGTAGGTATAATTATTACATCAGTGACTTAACAGACATTTACTACAGGATTGTTTATTAATATTAGCAAGAAAGACTTAAAGATGGATACTAGAAATAATATTAAATCAATATTAATGAATTTTCAAAAATGTGAAATAGTTAAGGCTTTACTTCATTAGCGTTTGAAATCAATTAATATATATATATATGCTCTGCTCATAGATAATGAAGCTATTAAACGTAAGTAAAATTATCAAAAGTTACTGCCAAGCGCTTTTGGGACAGTTTATAGTCCCATATTCATGGCTACTTATGTTTAGTTAAGAACTTAAGTAAAATTGATAGTATTTAATTACATATTAATAAGTAGCAATACCTTGATCAAATGATTAATCTAGATAAAAACATAATGGATAAAAATTATCACACAATATATGGAATGCTTTTGATAAAAATAACTTAATATTTAATGAAATATGCTTGTGTGTTTAAAAAAGGCTTTTAATAAATGTCTAATATCAATATTTACTTAGTTTCTTATATTGGAAACTTTAATAGATAAGTAATACAGAAGCTGCAAGCTATATAGAAAAATATGGAAAGGTATATATTAAGATTAATAAACAGAGACTGAAAGTGAAATACATAGATAAAAGAATGGTGCCATTGATATCATAGTAAGGATTATAGAGTAAAATGGAACTGAGCGGACTATGACAGTGAAGAATGCAGATCCTAATCAGAAACTTCAAAAATTGTAAAAGTTTAAGAAAGAAAACACATGAAAAAAATTGACAAAATAAAGAAATTTTCTACAGTAATATGAAGAAAAAACTATATATAAAAAAAAATAATCAACTGGTTCACTATCACACTCCTCCCACCTTATTTGCAAAACCCTTGTGAGACTTGCAACATTTTATTTTTGCAATTAAATCTTTATTCTTTTTCATACATTGATAACCTTTACATTATTTATTATAAATATAAGTTTACAAATGAAATATATTCTAAAAGTTAATATTTGAACTTTGCAAAATAGAAAAATAAAATAATAAATTGAATATTTAATTGAAACAATGGTGTTATTTGTGCACTGCTTTATAATGTTGTTTATTCATAAAAAATAATCTTATTTGAATTCCCTTTTTAAAATAGAAACAAATTTTAGTTAAAATATAAAAGAATGAAAATATTTTTTTAAATAAAAATTAAATTTACTATTATGAAAATTTCACAAAAAAAAATATTGGTGTTTATGAAAGCAATTTCTTTTTCAAGTAAAAAGCAACTGCTCTATTATGAATACATTTTTATGACTTATCTTCTTAAAAACAAACACTTTTAAATAAAACCTACTTATAATCACATAGTTTTTTCAATTTAAAATAAATAGTTTACAAATATGTTGCATAAGTAGGCTTATATTTGCTATTAAATTACTAAAATTGCAATGCCTAGAGCAAAATAATCTACCATTCAGTGATGCTTTTAATTTCTTTGTATTGTGGTACAATTAAACAGGCATTGTTGATATGCCTTGAGATCCAAATGAGACACTGTCGAATAGCTTTCAGATTCAAATTCACATGATATTTGTATGAGATCTATAATACTGACATCTTCAGATTTTTTTAAACTACTAACTTTCATTTGCAAAAGAAAAAAAAGGAATCAATAATTTAATTTTATAGATAATCACAAAATTATACCAGTGTTAAAATAATACCTCAAAAATACTGTGTTTATAGCTGCAAGAGGAATCCAATTAAAACTTAGATCTCCATTTTTCAGTATACATAATATGATTGAAAGTAAAGATAATATTGTGTTTATATTATTTAATTTTTAATCAAATAATGATAATAATAAACAATGTTGTTTACACAAAGGCTAAACTCTCCATTCAGTAGTGCCACCAGTGCAATCCAGGGTAATTAATAGATGATGAGTAGGTAGGTACTAAATAGGGATTTTATGCACAAACCTTCTTGCATCCATTGATTACTCTGGCTTGCACTGGTGGCACTACTGGGTAGAATTTAACCTCTGTGTAAATGTGTAAACATAAAAAATGGTGATCATGTGATGTTTAGTAGTTTAAAATAATTTTTTTTATAAGTGAATAAATTAATTAAAAAACAAGTAATTTAAAATGGTAAAATTTTAAGATACAGAACTTGGATCAATATTTGTGACAATCTAAAGTAAAAACTATGTAATAATTTCTTTTAAAGTGAAATAGTAATTTAGATTTTATTTATATGTAGCTTTTTTGTCCTTCATACATTAAAAACACTTACTAATTATCATATAAAATGAAAGTATTTAACACTTAATTGTTTGTCTTTTTTGCTCACTATATTTCTCTTAGTAACTCCATCTCCTTTTTTAATAAATGAAATATAAGCAAAATAATCAATTAATCAAATAATAATTTTGCATTGATTTCCAAAATAGCATTAATTATAAGAAACATGGGATCTTTTCCCATAAGATGCACTTTTCTTGCCTACTTTATTTAATACATTCATCAGCATTTTTTTAGAAAAACGAATGCTAAGTATTTATCTATACTAATATAGTAAAAGAAATTGTTTCTAGAAGTAGAAAAGTCTCTTAATAAAAATATGAAAGTTTTGGAATTCTTTTTCTAAGATTGGATCCTATTTTTAATTCTACAAATATAGTATTGTATTTGATTAATCTAAATAGAAATGTATCTCATAAATTAAATTTTAATCTTCCACAACAATAAACATAAACATAATTCTATTTCATACTTCTTAGGAATAATTTTGATCCTTATCCAAACTTATTTTTCTCATCTGTCAACCATAAAATCTAAAAAAAACTTCTAGAAATAAGCAGTCTGGAAAGGCAGTTAGCACTGCATAAAATATGTTGTGCAAATTCTCTAAGCATATATTTCTTAGCACTAGTGTATCGTGCTTATGTTTGGGGGGAAATGACCACTCTAAGATTTTATGTATGCAATTAAATATTGTCATGAGAAATACTACAGGTACACTCAAATCCATTCACTTGTAAAGACCTTTCTTTCATCAGATAGCAGAAGAATAAGTTGTCTCACAGAAGCTATATAAAAAGATCTTACTTACTGCTAATTCAAAACTTAGTTTCACCATTACCAATATACTTCAAATGAAGATTTCTTTCTGAATTTTCAATCAAGAATTGAATAATTATGATTGACATTTGTAAAATTATATTTCTAAAAAATAATTCAAAATTTGTAAAAATATAATAAACAATAAAGATTAATTTATTACCTTTTTAGCTGTTCATATTTTTTTTAAAATCCACAAATTTCAGGTTGCAATAAATTTTCAACTTTTTTTTATATTAAAATTACTTTTATTTTTTATTATATTTTCAGAAAGTGTAAATTATTTATTAGAAATATATGTTTACAAATGAAAATTATATTTTGAAATATTATTTCAACTTCGCAAATATAAAAAAAAAATTTAAAAGTGTAATCTATATTTATAAAAAAAAAGGCAATAAGTTTTTTCTTATTGAACCACATTGCTGTTAAAAATATTAAACTAAAAAAACAGAATTGTTTTAACTTAGTTTGTAAAACTCAAATGAATTATTGCTCAGACTATTTAAAGCAACAAAAAAATAATAATTCAGCTGCAATAAATATGAAAGAATTTTTTTTCAGACAATTATAAACTGTAGCCATGTTTTATTGATTACTCTTGATTTGTCTTTTAAAAATAAATATTTTTGAGTAAAATCCGATTCTAATCACATTATTTTTTAAAAAGAATAAGTATTGCACAAATATTCTGTAAAAATAATCATAAATATGTGAACGAACTATAGAAAATGTACTATTCATTTTCAAAATCTAATGAAAAAATGAATCTGCTCAAAAGCTTTCACTAGCGCCCTCATGCAGAAAGAATAAAAAACTATCAATTTGTGATGTTGTAGTTGTGATGTCAGTTTATTTGCAATAAATTTATTTGTTTAATACTGACATCTTGAGAGCTATTTAAAGTAAAAAATCAATATTATTTTAGTTCCAGTTTTTTTTTCCAACAGTGAAAATGCAATATTGGGTTCCATGCTTTTGAACCAATAAAATAAAAAGGTAGAAATTTATTCAGCAAACTACTAAGGGCTGTCAAAAGCATGAGTATTTGAAAAATTGATTATGCATTTTAAAAAGCTTTGAGATAAACTGTGTGACATAGATTTTTATAATAACAACAATAACAACATTCTACTCTTATTCCATTTATGGTAATATTGATTACTAGATAGTACTGCATTAAAAATCCATCAACTCTGGATTAGTTTCTGGCTTTTATGTCTATCATTGAGGCTTGCAATTATTGTCTAAGCAGGTTAGCTTGGTTCAGAATGTTTGGGTCTTCTTGACTATCAGGCTCTTAACTTCAGTAGTAAAGTGAGGTATGTGGTTAATAGATATATAAATGCAGTACTCCCACTTTTAATCCCATGCTTTATTGATAGAGACAAAAGTCAGAAATCAGTTTGAAGATGAGGATTTAAAATGCACTACCATCTAGTAATCTCTGATTATTTAAGTTTGTTGTAGATAGCAGTAAAATAGAGTGTTGTTCTTGTTTTATCATATTTTTGTGTAAACTAAAGAACTGAATGACTTATTGTTATTTATAAAATTAATAATACCCAAATGATTGAGATAAAGTGATACGTGAGTACCAAAAGTGGCAGGTTGATTTTCAGTCCAGGAATATTTAGCTCTCTAATCCGTCACTCTGTCACTGCTCTAAATCATATAGGATTGCAGTACAATAGTAAACTACTAATAGTTACATTTACCATTACATTTCTCTGCTTTTTAAATCTATTTATTTATATTTAGATCTATGCCCTATCTAACTTAGTGCAATGGTAGAGAATCGGAAACTGGAATGTATGACCCTTGGATGGATTGGAGTTCTGATATTTCTAGCACTCAAATTTCTTATAAACGTCTGAGCATTAAACCATTTAAATATTTTACCCCGTATGGTTTAGTAGAGTGATAGAGCATTAGATTTTGGAGTACAAGGTCCTCAGATTGATTATATATAGTTCTGGTACTTCTAGTATGTGAATTTTTTGTGAACTACCAAGCAATAAAGCCATTCAATTTAAAGCTCTATCACAGAGTGATATTAACTCAAGTAATTGGTTCTTTTAAAAAAAGATCTAAATAATCTAGCAGCTTCAACAAGAATCACGAGTTTAAATTAGAATGAGTAATAATATTTTCCTACTAATAATATTTTCCTAGAGTTATGCTTTTTCTAAATGTATTACTTTTATTATTATCATGAGTTTAAAAATATAAAAAAAGAGAATTAAATTATTTATTAAAAATTACAATATTGAAATTTTAATATGAGACAATGTTTAAAATTTTGCCCTTTCAATCTTAACGTATTAAACATAGGATTCGCATTTTTATAATAATAAAAGCATTATTTTAAAAATATATAGAAATGATATAATAATAATCTTCCAAATTTTGGATCATAAAATGTAATGTGTATGCGTGGGTCAAAATTTTAATTTTATGTATTTTTATTTTTTTTTACCAAAGTAAAATAAATATTAAAAAAAAAAAGTCGATACTTATTTTATGTGACCTTTTTCGCTTTTTTAAAAAAGTAAAGGAGATTAATTAAAAGTAAATCAATAATAAAAATGCGAAAATAATTTATATTGCCTTTGAATGATTAAAAAAATAATAAAAATAACTAAGAAAATCTGATTATTTTTATTTTAATGTTAATATGATGCTTTGTAAATAAATAAATAAAAAATGCAAAGAGAAAAAAAAGAGGAAATACTATTTATATATAAAAGTGTTAATTAATAAAATGTAATAAATATTTTTTCTTATCAACTATTCATAAGAATGTTTATTACGTCCTTAAAGTTTTAAATATTTATTATAATCGAATGTTTTAATAGCATGGAGCATCAGTTTGTTGGAAAAGAATTTATATAAAGTGAAGGAATGAATGGATTTCATTTCGAATAAGGAATTACTATGGAAACAGTTGTAATTAAAAATTACGGAATAAGAAAGTCATAAAGACAATAAATATTAAGTACAGTAATCTTTAAAAACATCACTTTTCTTGCATGCTTTTTTTACAGAAATAAAGTTTTGTCAGTGCAATGCATAAGCTAAATACCTTTCCGCAAATTTCTGGTCGTGGTAGAGTGAACTGTGTTGCACATTGTGTGTTATATGAAGGTTTCTGCAATTTATCTTATCGTATTAAAGCAAAACTGTGTTGTAGAATACCGTGTTCGAGAACGGGAAATATCAGAACTGGATCACGATCCAGAACTTTGAGCCCCAGGGTCTGCCTCTGCATCAAACGACACTAGATAATTCTAAATATCCTAATAAATACTCGTGATTTTAATTAAACTAAGCAATTTTAAATCTGTGAAAATTATCTGAGAGATGGACGTCTTCGTTTAGTCTCAATTTCTTTCCCATTTCTATCTATATATAATTACCTTATTATTATTAATTTTTTTTAGAGAGAGTGCCCGTTCGTTATAACCACGATAACCTCGAGTTTCACTTCATTTTAAACCCTCTTTTAAAGCGCAATTTTTTATTACACTTATGTTTGTATTTGAATATATGAAATCTAGTAAAAAAAAAAGTGACTTGTTTGTTTTCATTCTTTTAATATTTTAAAAACCTGATTAATATTGTCTTTAAGAAGATAGTTTAAGTGTGTGTATGTTTTTAGTTAATGATGTGCATTTAATTAAATTAACTATTTAAATAATAATTTTTTAAAAAAAAATTTATCAACATATATTTCATCATCTCTTAGTTGTTAAAGCAGTACTCAGTCTTTTTCTCTTTTTTTTTTTTTGCCGAGATTGGATTACATTAGGTTCAATATAGAGATAAAGATAAAATTACCTGTAAAATAGGCTACTTCAAAGAGAATTTTTCATAGAGAAACAAAGAAGAAGAAAAGTAGTATTCACTGGTCAGTTTTTCATTCTTATTTTATTACACTAAATTTTTCATCCTTATTTTATCTTCAAGAGTAACTGCATATTCATTTGTATTATAATAAATATTGGACAGCTGTGGTGGGTTAGCTACTTGGCAGGGCAAAAAGTGATCTTTTTTTCAAGTTTTATTGTCTGAATTCGAATCCAGGTCATGGTGATAATAGTTGAATGCACATATTATTTGAGTTAGATTTTTAAATAGTGATAGACATATTTCTTATTTATTTTTTGAATTTAATTTTAATCAATTCTCTGTATCATCAATTATTATCTAGATCTTTTTTTCTATCTGTTTTTTCTTTTTTTGTTCTTTGGAAAGTATATAATTTTACATTTACTATTTTAAATGTTTTGCCAACTTAAATAAAAATCTGACATAAATTATAAATTTATAACAATAAATGACTTCCATTATCTAATAAGATTGAGTTTTATTTTTGAAACAAATAAATTTGACATATTCATTTATGAATAATTTTACTTGTTACCTTTAAACATCACACGATCACCATTCTTTATGGCTACACGAGCTGTTTACACAGAGGCTAAACTTTTCATACAATAGCGCCACTCAGTGCAAGCCAGCTTAATCAATGAATGCAAGAAGTTTGTGCACAAATCTCTACCCTAGTGGAATATTAGATGAGTAGGCACTAGATAGGGATTTTATGCCCAGACCTTGCATCGATTGATTAATCTGGCTTGCACTGAGTGGCGCTACTATATGGAGAATTCAGCCTCTGTGTTGTTACTTTTAACTTAAATGCTAAAATTAAGTTAATTTCTCAATCCAATATGTTTTGTTTAATATGAAAACCAAATTTTCGGAAAATAATGTATCTAATCAGTATAATAAGTTTAATGCAGTGATAGCATGGTGGATTTTGGAACACAAGACCCAAGGATCATAGCTATAGATATATAACTTCTGATGTTTGAACTTATTAACTCCTGAGCAATAAATCATTGGATAATTTAATCATAACAAGTTTTTTAGTGATTTTTTTAAATTTTATTTACGTAATTAATTTTTATCATTGTAATAATTAATTTGTTAGTCATTAAAACAGTATAGACAGTTCTTGTTAAGATAAGTGTTTTTTTTTCTTAATTTTGTACATATAATCTTTCAAGAAGCAAATGGTATGTGACATTGATTCGTCTATAAAAAATGAAATAACCAATAAACATTATATTATACTATCACTTATTAAAAGATATACATTTTTTTTAAACTATTATTTTCTAAATACAAGTATGGATTTGGCAATTACTCTGTCAGAGTTTAGTTACAAATTTTGATTCTTACCCTGTTGTGTGGCTTAGCAAAATAATAGAATTATAGACCCAAGAATCAGAGATCAATTCTCAGATGGGTAAAGTCTTAAAAAAACTCAGATGATTAAAAGAAACTTGAGCCTATATTATCACTTGGGTATTTGAACATCACACGATTTCCTGATCAACAATTACGCAATTATTCTTACTACTGCCACTCCAACAATTATCGAGTTCTCCAAAAATTGCTCTTGTGATCTTACATCAGATTCCTTATGATCTGGATTTGAGATGTAACCTGAGATTGAAAACTACTGTAGTAAAATACTTTACAAGTTATTATACTTGTTTTTAAAAAATACAAAAATTTGTTTACTTGACTTTAATTTATCTTCTCTTTAATATATAGATCATTTTTTCTCTACATCCTCATTTTCAATAATCATGATTTCAACCATATTTTATATATAGTTCTCCACATTTCAGTAGCTATGATTATGAGAACATAAAGTTTTCCGAAAGTGCTCAGCTCATTAAATTGCAGAGTATTATTTGCTTTTATTAACTTCATTATCTGTGCATCAAGCACATATATATTTTATAGTAAATAGAAAATAAAAATTAATGGAAAACAATTTTATTTATGTATTTATTTGCTTCACATTTAGATGTGATGATGTTGCAATTTCACAATATCACAAGTAAATGGTTGCTGTTATTTTTGTAGCAAAAACAGTAACTTGAATTCTGAATTTAATAATAAATTTTATCACACACAAAAAAGAAGAATACAAGAGTAATATATTATATAGATACTGAGAGAAAGAAAGAATAATATATTAAAATATATAATTTTTAAATAGTTTTATCATCAGGGTTTACATGCTTGATACATATGTTAAAATCGATTGAATTATATAAGGTAAAAATAAGTACATTATTCTATTTTTTTTTTCTTGTTAATTCTTTTTGCTGATGTCTTAATATTTATACTGCAATTAATTAAATTATATGTAAATTTGTAATATATATATATATATATATTTCTTCTACTTATGTCTGCACTACTTAGACAATCCCAATATCATTAACAACTCAACAATTTCAAACTATTGTCAAGACAACTTCCTTTTAACAATATATATATAAAGCACTTACTTTAATCCATGAATTTTGGTATTTGTGTGAAAATTTGAAACCAAATAATATGGGTATAGGACTATTGTATCTTAGTCCATTTAAATTAAAAAAATTTCCAATGAAATATTATATATCTAGTCTGAGTTTGAACTTCACACTGCTCAATATTTGTCAGAAAATTCGGTCTTAATAAAATCTGAAACTCAGAAGATAAGTGGATCATATGCATTTATGCTGACAACTTACAAATACTTATCTGTTTCTATTTTTATTATATATACATTTGACAATGTGCTTATTTAATATTTACAATTTATTGACTTCTATTGATAATCATAAACATTATTAAAAAAGATTGTCTGTGATTGATTATTAATTCAAATTAATAATGTCATGTGTATATCTGTTTTAAGTTTGAACATTATTTCTAATCCCAGTATTTGTCAGAAAACCCAATCTTAAATAAAAACTGAGGCTCTGAGGAATGTGTGTGTGTGTGTGTGTGTGTGTGAACTTCTCCCATTACTATATAATATAAAAGGTATAATTTAATATTTATTTTAGTGAACTTAGTAAATTTTCATTGCATTAATGTCAAACTCATGGTTATCAAAATTATAACAATCCAACATTAAATAATATTTAGAAAGTACATTATTTAATTTATTTAAAGCTATTGGCTTTCGGATTCATCATATATTCTTTTTGTGTAATAAACTATATTATTTTTATTTTTATGTATTCTTTCTTTTCAAATCACTTTAACAATATCCTTGTCTATGTTGTTATTGTTGTTGTTTTTTCATGATTATAAAATATTGATGGTTTTGTAGAATTTGTTTTTAGCTTTTCCACATATAAACAAATGCTATATTATTCTCATTCTTAAATTCACCTTTGTTTTGTAATATGTTCATTATAAAATGACGCTCAAGCTATTTAGTAATAGGGGGTGTACGAATGTGAGGTCTAGAGGATCAGGAACATATAAATATATGGGTCTTAGAACATTTTTATGTTGAAAAAATTATTTGCGTAAATTTGAATCTGATAAACAATAGAAATTTGAAAATTTATACTTCTGATATTGTAAAGGTTATTTTCAATAAACTGATATATATAGAAAGTTTATAAAAAGATTTTTTTATGATTTTATTTCTAGTAATGTAAAATAAAGTAGCTAACAAGTTTCTCTGGGCATAATTGCTGAGAGATTCTTGACTTCGTTTAAGAAGAAGCTACAGTACATCACATCACATCGCATTATTATCACGTGATATATTTTTATATATAACATCTTGAAGTTCAGTGTTTAGAATGAAAATCTATTTGTTCTATTAAATTAAGTCATCTATTGTTTCAATTTAAGAAATAAATCATAGATTTCTACTTTACTTTTAAAATAATATGTACCTGAAAGAAAAAGTCAGAAATGGTAAGAAATGAATATCATTAGAATATTTGAAAATGTTGAAGTGATATAAGACAACGAATTTAATATTGGCTTTTGAATACCTATGACTTTGAAGAAATTAATTAATAAATACAAAAATTAAAGTAGATAAGATAAACTGATCTAATGTCATTTATGTCATGTATATATATATCACAGAGAAACAAAGGGAAACAAAAAAGGATGTATTATTCACAGAGGCAAAACTCTCCATACAGTACACATTCAGTGCAAGTCAGGGTAATCAATGGATGCAGGAAGGTTTTGTACATAAAATCCCTATCTAGTGCCTACTCATCCAATATCTCCAGACTAGTTTCTAGTTTTGTGGCTTTCATCAGTCATGAGACTTGGATCTGAGAACACTCAAATCTAAGATGTAGGTGCAGTGCTGTCATATCCAAGGTTCCTGACTGATGAAAACCACAAGCTAGAAACTAGTCTGGGGATATTGGATGAGTAGGCACTAGATAGCGATTTTATGCACAAACCTTCCTGCATCCATTGATTCCTCTAGCTCACACTGAGTGGCACTACTGTATGCAGAGTTTTGTTTCTGTGAAAACAGCTTGTGTAAGCATAAAGAATAGTGATCATGTGATGTTTGATGGTTTGATACATCATTCACTTATGTTCAAAAAAGTATAAACTAACTCTACAATGCATCACTGTTTTACAATCATGAAAAATAACATAAGATTTAATTCATGTTTTGTTAAAGTGGTTTGTAAAGAAAAAAAGGATAGAAAAGAAAATCAAAGAAGCATGGCTTTATTGCATGATTAAAAAAAACACATAATGAATCAAAGAGCCAGTAGTATTCACGTAAATGCAATGGACTTTTTAAATGTTAAATTGTTATAACTTCGATAATGATAAAGAAGGTGAAGGATGGTTTTTTTAAAAATAAATAAATAAGTAAATTATACATTCTGTTTCACCATCTTATATTATGTGAGTGCATGTAATTACATTCAATCTGATCTTATTAGTATTAACATATAGTTTTATCATTTACAATTACTATGGCAATTTATGTTTAGAATTAAGCCAAAAACAAGACAAGCCTTCCATGATCCAACAATATCAAGCGCTGTTAGCCGAGAGGTCAGCGCAGCCGCCTTGCAAGCAAGCAGTTGGTTGCAGACGGTTGTTGCGGGTTCGCCTACCAGCCGATGCTATGACATATGAAAAAAAAAACAATGTCAATTAAATATATTCCTATATCATATGCCCTGAGCTAAGAGCATTTTAGGTTAAGGGTTAAGAACTGGAGGTTTCTGAATCATTCCGAGTTATAAAAATCACACTTTAGTCAATTAAATATAACTATTAGTCTTAGGCCCTCGTTTTGACGTTTGACAATACGTAACATTCACTCTGCCAATAAATCGCCTTTTCAGAATTAATAAACCTGGCCTCTAACTGATTATATGTTTTTAATAAACTCATAAAATGTAAGCACTATCATTTTTGTGTTAAATTAACTTATCAATAATCTTTTGTATTCTTAAATAAAAGAATTTAAGAGCTTTTTTATACTTCATTAACTACGTTTGTAGTGGGGAGGGGGGTAAAATATTACTGTACTTTATTCTTTAAATATATATATAAATTTATTATGAACTTTAAATATATTTTTTTATTTTCTAAAAATAGCTATTTAATTTTTTTTTATAAGCCATTTATATATAAGATCTCTATTTCTTTTTCTAATATTATTATTCTATTTTTTTATTATTACTCTTTTTAGACATTAAGTGAAAGAAAGAGGAAATTATTTTTTTTTAAATAGTAATGAACTCGCTGATATTTTATTTCTTTTCTAACCTTTTTCTTTTTAGAGAGAGACCAATATAACATAAGACATTTTAAAAGTAAAAGTAATTAAGGTAAGAAACTGAAAATAATATTTTTAATCAAATCAATTAACCAGAATTGCAAACAAACTGCATTTATTATCTTAAATAAAAATATTTCATTGAAGAAAAATTTAATTCATATATTGTAAATAAATATCTGGTTTTATTATGCAAATGATGCTAATTCTCAAAATGAATGACTTTTTATTTAAAACAATCTCGGATTGTCAGTTATGAAATGTATATGTTATTCTGATTTATTTCTTCTATTGTATATATATTGTTCAAATCTCTATTCAGTGGCAGATTCAGTGTGATCAGGGATATTGACTTGGCCATTTGCTATTGCTTGCCATCCTCTCTTCATTATAAGTACTTCAGATTTTGGTTTTAGAGACAAATTTTGGAAATCATTAAATGAGTAAGTAATATTAGATTCAAAGAAATTTTAAAAACCCATAATCCCTCTCTTTTTTGTATCCCTATCTCCCTTTACATTACTCTATTTCTTTTCCTCCCCATCTCTTCTCTTCCTCCATCCTTCTTTCTTTCCTTCACTCCTTTCTCTACCTCCACTCTTCTTTTCCTATTTCTCTATCTTCTTTTAAGAGAAATTTGAGAAAAACATACATATAATAATAATACCCAAATATTTTTACAAAAACATCATACTCTGATAGTCAATATATTGAATTATTAAATGCAATTTCCTAAATTATCGATATATATACATGAATAGTATTTAAAAAACAAGGCAAAACTCTCCATACAGTAGTGCCACCCTGTGCCAACCAGAGTAACCCATGATGCCAGAAGGCTTGTGCATAAAATCCCTATCTAATGCCTACTCATCCAATATCCCCAGACTAGTTTCTGGCTTGTGGCCTTTGACAGTGAAGAGCTTTGGATCTGAAAGCACTGCACCTAGATCTTAGAATCTAATGCAACCCTCCAGCAACCACCTTTTATCTCTATTTAACTACAAAACTATGAGAATGAAATTGAAAACACAATAATATTTTTAATCTAAGCTCAATAGCTTATATAGTCATATGGGTCTGAACTCACTTCAGCACCCATACATTTTGGTGTCTTGGTCTCTTTAACAACCATAGCCACCACTTACACACTTGGAATTTAATCATTGGAATGTTACTTAATTATTCTCATTAGGTTTTCTTAAAACCTTAGGGGAAAATATATAATTGTGTGATATTTAACAAATATAAATTTAAAAGAAATAATTATACTTTTCCAGCTAAAATGTATATTTTGTTTTTAAAAATCTAATTTTAACTCTAACCTTCTTCGGTTTTACGTTTCTACATCTAAATCCAAAAATGCCTATTTCTTCCTACTATTTTTATTTTACAATAAAAAAAAAATTATATACCGAAAATATTAAATACTTAAAAATAAAAATAGTGTTTCCTTTATGAAAAATAAAAAGATAAACGTGAATAGACTAGTAAAAAAATAGACAGCTACTACATATTTACGTTATTAATATCTATTATATGCATTATTTATTTACATAAAATCTAAAATCAAGTTCACTGTTATATAAAATTTCAATATAATATTTGATCAAAATTAATGATAATTATTTATTACTACAACCTTCTCAAATAATTTAATACGCTGACTTTCAAAAAGCATTCAAGTAAACTCTTCTAAGAGGCTTATATAAATTAATGATTTTTTAAATCTGAAATCTTATTTATAATAAGACATTAATTTACAAAATCTCTATAAGCTATCATATAGTTTAGTATTTCACACACAAAAAAGTTATTGGTATCCTAACTTATGAGATAATTCGTAAAATAAACTTGCCCAAAACAACTACATGATGACTAATAAATATATAATAATTTCTAATTTCACTTTAAAAAATTAATTTATAAATAAATAATATGTATAAAAAATATTTATTTAATCTTTCAAAAACAAAATTAAAAATTGTGCAAAAGTGAAAACTGGAAATATCACATTAATCTTCATTCTGATTCTTTTTATAAATGAATAAAGAAACAAATTATTTAATTATAAATTAATAAATGTGTGTGATATACTAGAAGACTGTTGGCTAATTATAACCTGACATCAGATACTACCCAGAACAATGGAAGTGCGCAGATGGGATGGGATATATTCATTCCTAGTACTTACATCGGCTGATGAGTGAGGTATTCGGTAACGTTATCCGCTGTCAAATAATTATTTGCTAGAGATCGGCTGTAAAATTATTAGCACTTACAACAATAATAATTGTTGGAGTATTCATGTCGTTAACATACTTACATATTCACATGTAATTGAATTAGGCATACGGGATTATTAACTTGAAGGCTTACGCCCAAAACTATGGATTAATACTATAGATTAATTGTTGAAGTAGAGTGAACATAAATAATTATTCTAACTCAAATATTTTCAAAATAGTCAATGTTAACTTATTTGATTTATACAGCAAAAGCATTTGTAAATAGTTCAGATATGCAATGAAAGGATTTATTTATAAATTGAGTACATGCATGAATTATCTATTTATTCATAAATAGATATATCTTTTTTTAGTCAAGTAATAGGTAAAAAATCTAAATTGTTCCCTGGTTCAATCGTGGTAAAAGTAGATAATCACTGTGATAATTATCAAATTTGGAAAACTTTTTTATAAAATAATGTTTTGCAAAGACTAACACAACCAAGTAAGGACAAAACAAAACAATTTCCAAAAAATATTGGTTGTTAGTTATAAATGGGTAAAAAGTTCATCTTAGTTTTTAGTTATGCAATCATATTTAATTTTAATATAGACTTTACTTTTTAGAACAAATTTTTAGAATGAAAAAGTAAAGACTACAACATGGTCGTGTAACAAATATGGGAGTAATTTATCTGTTTTTTTTTTAATAATCCTATGATGAATTGCTTGGAAGATCATATAATATTTGAATACCCGAGTAGAACCGAATGAACATCTAACAGATTCTTTTATTTTGTCTGAATTTTTTTTTTCATATTAATTAGCTGAGGATTGATCTTGAAATCTTTATCTATGAATCCATCATATTAGGTATAGAGATTCATAGATCGTATATGGATGTGCGCATGTACGTAACATGGACCAGATACCAGCTCCGTATGGAAATAGGTAGATAATTGTTTTGTGACGATATCAAATACATCATATATACATATGGAGATGGCTAGCAGATTATAAATATGGAAACAGTAACATTATAGCAGTAAGCAATTGGTAAATATAATAAATATGTGTGATATTATATAAAAGTTTGATAAACAATTTTGTTTACTTCTTTTTAATTATAATGTCCCTTTCCAGTATCAGGATTATTTGTGTGTATATATAATTTAAAATATTTTCTATAAAAAAATACAATTACTAATGCGGTACATTTTATATACAGTCATTTAGATATAACCTTTATATCCAAAAGAAGTTGCCAATAATTATTTTCCTCAATAAAAAGCAATAATAGCTGCAGGTATTTTTACAAAGCCAATGATTTTAAGTAAAAGCCAATGATTTTAAAACTGAGCGGTTTGTCCACCCGAACCTTTATAATTTATTGCGCAATATTCAGTATGAAAAAATATGTATGTCTATTTATAACACATAAAAAATTAAAAATAATTACATTGATTATTAACAGGATGTCAATTTATTACTTTTGCCTTCCGTTTATGTAAGAATGCAAAGATGCCAATAATTCGTAAACTTTTTTTTATTATAGCAAGGTAATTAATGAATTTTTATTAATTTGATTGCTTAAAGTTGTGGGTTTAATTTAAACATATTTCTAACAAGTTGTGATGGAATGCTGGAATGTTTGGTCATGACTTGAGGAGATAAAAGATAAGCTGACCTGTCTGGGCCTGCAGTCAGGCAGACTCACGTTTGCCTTGAGCGGTCTCTACTTCAACCTTTTGGTCGGCTCTATTATTTTTTAGCTAGAAGGCAAAGAAAAAAGTTTGTTTTGCCTTTTCTATTATTCATTATGAATGAAATGTGTCATATGAATCAGTTACAAATCTTGAATGAATACATTAGTTTATTTTATAATTTTAATTATTTATTTATTTGTTTTGATTCTTTTTTCTTTTTTTTTACCCGATTAACAAAATTGCTATATAGAGTGAATACTGGTCAATTATACGAGACACTCAAAGCATTTATATAAATATAGGTAGCGATGCGTGTATTAAATTCTGTGCTTGAAAATATATATATTATTAAATAGGCAAATAATAAATTCAAAAAATGGTAGACCTCTTTAAGATCAGTTTATCTCACCCGATCTATTAGATGTTGTTCAAAAGTGTTATCAACTTCGAAAATGGCTGCTCCTTTGTTAATTATATTGTGACATTTGTTGTTGTTTTTTTCATGTGTCAAAGCTTCTGCCGGGAAGCGAACCCGGGACAACTGCTTGTAATGCGCTGGTCACCGACCACCAATGCTTGACTTGTGATATTTGTTAGCAGACTAAAATCGTAGTTTAGCAAAATAAAATTATACTGCACCACTAAACATTGTTGTTTTTGGAACTGCGTTCAATTGTTTAACAAATCCTTAGAATACCACTAGCAATATTTATTATGCCAGGAATTCTGATATGACAATGGAATAGCAGTAGAACAATTTAAATATTGGCAATTTCTTTATTTGAGAGCAGTGTTTTGAATGAAAACTCGTTAGATTCTTAGAGGCCCTTAGTAATTTAAACTTTAGGGAAACTAAACATTTTTTAAAAATTACTACAATTTTCTTTCTAATCTTTCTCAAGTAATTCCAGTAAAATCAATAATCAACAATATTAAATTAGACATTATAATATAGTAATTTTTAATATAGTGTATTTTCCCCCCTCTGCATACTTTAAAACAATTGGTAGGGTAGGGAACTTCAGCGCGTTGGAAGTCCACGGACCGCAGCTCAATTCCTTCGCTTTTAGCGCTCTAGTGCAGAGCACACATTTCTTGATTATTACATATATAAATGCAGGTTTAAGCCTGTGCAGTGTATTAATTTATATAAATAATGTATAAAAGGTCTGCTCATCCCTCACATATGTATGTATAAATGGATTATTCTCCTGTACATGAGGGGTCAGAATGACTAATATGTCAACATGGATAGGATGACAACCTTGGCACTAACAAGGGCTTTGAACGTTCCATCATCAGATTTTCAATGGAATGGAAGGCTGAAGAGTTGTGAGTTGGAATAGTTTGAAGCCTGTCCATTAATGTATGAAGATTGGCTATCTTAATATAAAGCTGAGCACTGATTATATATATGTGTGAGGATAGTAATCTAGACCAACTGATGATTGCTGGTTTAGCATGAAATACTTTATATTGGTGATTATTTATCTTTTCAACACGTGTGTGATCAGGTGGGTCAGCAATATGAGATGGCACTGAGAGTAGTGGGTCGTGTGAAAGTCTGAGTTCGAATCCCGCCTATATTACATATATAATGCAGGTTTAAGCCTGGGCAATGTATTAATTTCTTGATTATTGTATTTTTTAAAATCACAAATAGAAAAGTTTAATTTTTATCTTTTTTTTTATGGCAAATTTTCATGGGATTTATACTTTTTTTTTTTTTTTTAACATTTTACCGATAGAAACAACGTCAAACTTAAATAGAATGCTAACTTGTTAATAGTTTCTATTTTTATTTTTATTACCCACTTTACAATTTTAAAATAATAAAATAGCTTTCAAGATAATTTTCTTTCTCTTTTTTTTTCAGTCACTATTTATTTACAGTATTTTTTGTCTTTTTAATAAAAAATCGGTTTACTGGGGTTAGCAGATATTCTGATATTTCAAGTGTTATTTTATGCTTTATACAATTCTGCAATAACTTATCTCCCGTTAACAAAATATATAGAAATTAATTTTGTATCAGATTTATGTAATCAAGCAAGTTAATTAACCCTGCTTAAAATCTTGGTTTTTTTAATTTTTAATTTAGGATATTGTTTTGAATGAAGAAGTAAAAGATGTTTGTTAAATTCTAAATCTATTAATTCTAGCTTTAATCCTAATCTTCACCTGTAAAAAAAACGTTCAGAAACTAATTCGGAAATTGGGATTTTATAGCATAGCACCACCTGGTGTTCATTCATTACTCAAGATTACAGTAGATGACATTTGAGTAGAGTAAAGATAACTACTTTAAAATAATTTTACATTTGATAGATTTTTATTATTTTATTTTAAATTTTTGCTATTATTTTAGTAGTTTTTGTGATCAGATTATTGAAATTTCTTTTAAATTTTTTTCTGTATCATTCTTCATCTTCTTCCACAGCTTGATTAATCCACTCCTCTGGTGCGGTTCATTCGTCTCCAGATTGCTCTGTCTGAAGCCATTTCCTCATTGAGTGACATCTCCTGCAGGTCCCTCTTCACTCGGTCAATCCATCTGGTTTTGAATCTGCCCCTGGGTCTTTTCCCTGGTGGTTCCATGTCTGAATTTTTCTGCATCACATAGTTTGAGTGGCAAGGTCCTGGCTTTACAGCCACATACCCTTGCAGCCACCAACTTATCATGGGTAGTCCCAGATAGGAAACCAGCATCTTTCTAAATATTTGCAGTGCTATGGCCATTAAAGATGCTGCATCCATGCTCATAGATCTCTGGTGCCAAACCTTTTCGATGTCCATATTCTGCCTTGGGCCAGTAATGGTCATGCTGCTGTCTCCATTACCAGCTTCTGGCTTTTTGGTATCATTATTACTATTATATTATAATGGTGATGGATGAGGGGGAGGGGTCTGAACTGGATTTACACTTCTGTTATAATAAAACTTTGTTTCTGTTCTCATTATACTCAATTTAATTCTGTTGTACTAAAACTTTGTTTCTGTTCTCATTATACTCATTTTAATTCTGTTATAATAAAACTTTGTTTCTGTTCTCATTATACTCATTTTAATTCTGTTATAATAAAACTTTATTTCTGCTCTCATTATACTCATTTTAATTCTGTTATAATAAAACTTTGTTTCTGTTCTCATTATACTCAGTTTAAAGTTGAAACAATATCTTAAACAGGAAGATCAGAACTACATTTTGTTTATTTTTAAAAGGGGTTTCAACATCACAAACATTTAGTCAACATCTTTCTAAGACTTTTTTGGGTACTTTAGTATTTTTCTTGCTATGACGTATTACCCCAAAGATGTACTACTCTAATCTTCCGATCTTTAAGATAACATCTCCTAGTGATTTCCAGACATTGTTAATCGCTAAAATTGTCCAAAGATCATATGGAGGCATTACATTAAAGATCGAAAGATAGAATAGTACGTCTTCGGGATAATACGTCATAGCAAGAAAAATAATAAAAAAACCAGCCGTCTGGTAGATATCGGATGCCATGTTTCTCCTTTCTGAAAAAAAAAATTACTATAATAAATAATTAATGTAAGACATGTAGTAACAAGAATAATTAAAAAATAATACTAAAGATTTCGGCAGACATAGCAAGAATAATACGAAAAAATTACTATAATAAATAATTAGTATAAGACATGTAATAACAAGAATAATTAAAATATAATACTAAAGATTTTGGCAGACATAGCAACAATAATACTAAAGAATTCATCTAATAGCAAGAATAATACAAAAGAAGACATCTAATAGCAAGAAAAATATGAAAGACATGTAATAGCAAGAATAATATGAAAGAAGACATTTAATAACAATAAAAATATGAAAGATGACATCTAACAGCAAGAATAATATGAAAGAAGACATCTAATAGCAAGAATAATATGAAAGAAGACATCTAATAGCAAGAAAAATATGAAAGAAGACATCTAATAGCAAGAATAATATGAAAGAAGACATCTAATAACAAGAAAAACATGAAAGAAGATATCTAATAGCAAGAATAATATGAAAGAAGACATCTAATAGCAAGAAAAATATGAAAACATGTAATAGCAAGAATAGTATGAAGAAGATATAATAAGAAAAATACGAAAGATGACATCTAATAGCAAGAATAATGTGAAAAAAGACATCAAATAGCAAGAAAAATATGAAAGAAGACATCTAATAGCAAGAATAATATGAAAGAAGACATCTAATGGCAAGAAAAATATGAAAGAAGACATCTAATAGCAAGAATAATATGAAAGAAGATATCTAATAACAAGAAAAATATGAAAGAAGACATCTAATAGCAAGAAAAATATGAAAGAAGACATCTGGTAGATATAGCAAGAATAATACTAAAGAAGCCATGTCATAGGAAAAAAAATATCGCACGGCACCATGTTTGTCGTTCCTCGGAAAAAAAATTACATGCACCAAAAAAATACATAAATTAATAGTAATTTACTAAAATCATTAAACAAAGCAAAGCAAAACTCCATATAGTAGTGCCACCTGTGCACTACTATATGATGCTTCCTGGTTTTTACTAAAATTATTGTAAATTCAAATTGACTACAAAATAATTGTAGAAAAATTTATAAAAAATATTTGTAATTTTAAAATTAAGCGGACAATAAAAAACACTTCCTGATATAATGGGAATCTGTCATACAGTGGAAATAGCGAATGTAAAAAAAAGCCATCTCATAAGAAAAAAATATTGGAAGGTGCCATGTTGGTCATTCCTCAAAAAATAAAAATAAAATTGCATGCGACAAAAAAATGCATAAATTAATAGTAATTTACTAAAATTATTATAAATTCAAACTGACTACAAAATAATTGCAAAAAAATATATAAAAAATATTGGTATTTGTAATTTTAAAATTAAAGACAATAAAAAACACTTTTCCTGATATAGTGTGAATCTGTCATATGGTGAAAATGGTGGATGTAAAAGACATCTTAATTAAAAGGTATTATATAAAATTATGAAATTAAAAGTGTAGTCTTTTTTTAATGAAAATAAGGATAATTTATAAGAAAAATGAAAAAGAAGAAGAAGCAAAATAAAAAATAATCTAAAAGGTAGTACATAAAATTATGAAATGTTTTTTTAAATGAAAATTAGAATAATTTATAAGGAAAATATAAAAGAAGCAAGCATTAAATATATATGGAAATACGTACAACTATGTTTAAAATAATACCACAATTATCACTACAAAATAAAAAAATTACTGTAATGGTGACATATAAAAATATCTTAAAAGCTATTATATTTAATTATTAAGAAACAAAATGAAAATTATTTACAAATAACGGCAGTGGAAAATTACTATAATATCCCATCGACAGTTAAAAATTCACTCTATATAGTAATGTAATGTCCATATTAAATATGAAATGGTAGTATGAAATATATGAAAATATTCTCAATATGATCAAAAAAATCACTATGCTCACGCCGATATCAAAACCGCAAAAGACAGAGAAATGACAAAATTTCCCATTCCTCTCTCGACTTTTTAAATCTCACAGGTCATCACAATCAAAAAAATCACCATTCCCATGAATTAGTCATGCCAGTGTTTTTGTTGCCATGACATCATTTATCTAATCTTCGATAAAATCTTACCGGCAAAAAACATGTTATGCATAATACATCATAGCAAGAAAAATACTAAACTACCCTTTTTTTGCTTTTATTTGCAATAGCAAATTTGAAATAATATAGATTGGACCTCAATAACTGTTTATTGCTTATTCTTAACAAATCAATGTTTTATTACAATTCAAAATAGGACATTTAATAATAGTTTACCAATAGCCCTGCCCTTCAATTTACCTCTATACTCACAAATAAAATCATGTCTTTAAGACATCTATATGCTTCTGGAAATTTAAACAATTTCTTAAATATAAATTTTAAATAATAATTATTAATTTTAATATTTATTGGAAATATAATTGCAATGTGTTCTTATGCCAAATGCTAAATTAATCATTTATTTTTACATCAGTACTGCATAATCAATATATATATAACAATCAGTTGTTGTTTTCCTTCACTTTCTTGTGGTAAAGTTTGTGTCTGTTTATTTAGTGATTAATATTTTTTTTTTATCATTTTCTTCCAGTGCTATTTATGCACTTTTTAAATAGCTTCAGCTATTTTTTTGGGTTGTTGTTGATGCTATATCTTCTTGCACTAAGATTTTTATTAGCTTTTTACTGACATTTACATGTGAATATTCTATTTCTTAGAATCTTCTAATCTTTAAAGTTAAGGAACACCTCTCTGGATGGTATCTGATGACTCCCAAATATAATGAACAGATGGATCTTGAATGCCCACTAATAAAACAAATTTTAAATAAATTCAGATTGTTTAAAATAAATTCATATCTACCATAATGCAGCAGTATTGTATATCTCTAACCTATCATGAAGCTAATCAGGGCAATGTGTATGGACCTTTTAGTCGTAGGGTTCCTTTGATGGTTGCTTATTAAATTATATATCGAAAAAGTTACTAATATATATATTTTTAAATGTTTGTATAAACTCCCAAAAATTTTAGCTAGACTCCTATCCCCCACCACCACTAACCCATCACTGTTCCACTATTCCCACCACTAACCCATCACTGTTCTAGGCATTTGTTTGTTTGTCTGATTTATCATTATAGTTTTACATATATATATCAGTATTATTTTATATTTTAAAAAACATTTAAATTATTATTTAAAATAATAATAAACAGGAATTCTTTAACATCAATTTTAACAGTCAATAATCTTAAAATAAAAATTATTACTTTAATATTTCATTGAAAGTTCATAAAAGGAAGTAGACTTTTATAAATCATTTTGTAAATAATTGGCTTAGTCTCTTCAATCAATTTGCTCTGTTGTTTATCTGGTCATAGGTTAGGCATTATAAAATATATATACTTTTTTTTAATTGTTGATTCCAGTGTTAGATTAGGAATTCCTTATTCAGCATTTGTTGCCAGTAAGTGTCACCTTTGTAGTCTTCTGGAGCCATCGTGGTGAGAACAGTATGAGTTTCTTATTAGGGCCAGGGTCATGAACTATATAATTTATGAAGTAATCAGTTTTATCAAAGTGAAATATCATAAAAATTAAATATTATACTTAAAAAAATAATAAATATCAAAATTATATAGAGATTAAAATAATATCCTATTACTTATAAACTACATAATAAAACATGTTCTTTTTACTAATAGATTTAAAATCTTAATACTGCATATCATTATAATTATTTCCTTTATTTTATACTCTTTTCTACGATTGTTGTCCTAACCTGTGTGCCACAGCTGTATAGTGATAGGCTTAAGATCCCTAGATTGAATCTCAATCTGTCATTTCCACGAACAAGAACCATTGGATTATTTACTGGGGCCATAGATTTCTCAAGATTAGAGGTATTACCGAGTTTTTGGTTCTCAGTCAGAGTAAAATTTATAAGATCTTTTTGCCAAATTTAATTTTGAGTCTCTGGTTGGTGTGGGAAAGCACTTATGCAGTAACTTTACAGAATTCTTTTTTTCTTTCAAAGAGAATACAAAAAAGATTCAGTTTAAATATTTGCCCCAAAATTTGAAAACCCTGCTAAAACAATTCTCGAATCACTGTATTTTTAACCTATGGTTATGACGGTAAGCCCGTTACTTAAATCCTTCATACACTTTTATATGTGTGGAATCAAAAAGTAAAAGCAAAACGATTTGAAAATAAATGTTGAAAAATAATACAAAAATATGATAGTTATTTTTAGGGGGAAATGTGACAAACCAAATTGAACTAGTTTTTATTTTAATCAAATAATTGTAAATATAATTAGTTGTTTATTTCGTTCTTATTTAGATCGATTATTATATTAAGTATAATTGTTATACTGAATATTAACTATTGTATATATTATTTAAGATTTATTTTTAACATAAACTGCAACCCGCCGACCCACCCACCCCCATTTCTATTATATAGATATATGATTTAACACAAATGATTTTATCCCGTATTTCTTCTTCCCCATTTTTTTATATCTCATTTGCTTATGTACTTCTGATCAATGTAATATTTATAAACAAATTATATACCAGATTTATATAAATACAGTGTAAATTTTTCACTTGTGAATAAACGTTTAAATATGTTGTGAAAAATTAATAGGTTGAGCTTTCTATTTCATTTTCTCCTTGTTTAAATAAGAATTTAAAACATTCTTTTCGGAATTTGATTATTTTTTTAGAACTATTATATGTATGGATAAATATTTTTTTAAAATTGTTTCCACATTATAAAAATGGATATTCGAGCTCAATTACTTTCTTAACTAATCAATACTTCTTATCTTTATGTGTGTGCTTAGTTTTAGTGCAGCAGCAACGACTTCAAACGAGTATGTCAAATAATGTTTCACCAAGTTTTATGTCTTGAGGTAGTGATCTGTGGTCAAACATGTGATTGATCTTTATTATCAGTACTTTGATTTTGTTCTCCACCAGTTCTTAAAACTATTATAGATTAATGTTATGCGATTGTTGTTGTTTTTATATATAAGGTTATGTAGTTTGTTTACTTAATTTAAAAAAATCAAGATAACTGAATTCATATTAGCTGAATTATAACTTTTGGACCAATCTCCATATTATTTTTAAGTTATATATGCAAGCATGAATAATCCTGAAAAATGGCACTGTTTAACAGATCATATCATTATTATTTTTTCAATAGATTTATTACGGGTATCCAGTAACCACCTTTTATTTTTATGTTTTTAAACTAATGTCTTAGTTTTAATTTCTATGATTTGAACTCGGGACATTTCTCAGACTAATTTAGAATGATTTAAATAAACAGTCAAGAACAAATTCATTTTATGTTGGAATGGACAAATTATTACTTAGTTTTGATTAATATTTAAAGCTTCTTATTTTGTAAAGCAATCTTATTTACAAACGTTTAGATAGCATAATGTTTTGTGTTCTGAAAATGGATCTTTTTGATTCTTCTCTCCATCAACAGAAAAACTAAGAACAATTAACAATAAAAAAATTGGAAAATAAAATGCAATTTAAATAATATGCACTTAGTTTTAAAATGTTATATGTATATAACCATTCAATAATGCTTGCTAAATAATTAACTCTTGGGTAAATAGTTAAAAAAAGATGGGAAATTTTTGACCTACCACTACCCTACAATTGGAAAATCCTTCTTCACTAATATTATGTAACTGCTCCAAAATAGACTATTTAAATACTATTTTACTTTATATATATATATACATGAAACCATGATATCTATTACATTTTATTCGATCCTCCTTAACATAGATTGTAAATAGCAGATAATATCTCACCTTTTTATGTTTTGTTTTCATTACCATAGTTATTGTTTATTTATATTATCTTGTAAGTATACAGTAATTTTCAACATACAGTCATATATATATATATATAACTCAAATGCATTTTTATATGATTAGTATGCAAATACAGCAAATACAAATTAAGATTATAATATAAAAAAAATTTTTTTTAAAAATAATAATGTAGTTATTAATAATAAATTGTAAGAGCACATTTACACATATATCCATTGGGTGTGTGCTATCTCATTCATATTCACTGAAATAATTAATGGTACTTTGGTGTTATTCCTGCTATGATGTATTTATTATTCTGGTGACATTTTTGTCCAGTAATATTTATTCAAAGTTTTCATTAATGATGTCATGGCAACCAAGAATCCTGACATGACTAATCCATGTCAAATAAACTGATCCTTTCCTTTCCATTTTAGAAGATGGTTCACTTCATCATAGTGATTTTTTTTTCTCCCCACAATATAATACATCTCTCGCATCAAGTAATAAGGTTGTATATTTAAAAATATTTTTTCTTTATATATTTGTGTTTTGGGGTTTTTTTGCTAAAACTTTGTTTTTTGTAAAATATAATGCTAAACTTGCAGCAATTGTATCGCATTATTTGTAAGTTTTTTTTATTATTATTTCAAAATACAGTAGTAAAAGTTTTTATATTGGGGGGGTGTGTGTGTGTGTGCTAAACTTTATATACATTTACAGTTTTAAAATTGTTATGTTTGTGGGTTTTTTAAAAACAAGATAATTAAAATATAAGATTAAACTTATAGATCACCATTTTTAGATAAAGGTCCAATTTTATCTTATAGTTCACCATTTCATTTTTTTTTGTTTGTTTTTTAGGATAAAAAAATAACAAAAATCTAAACTTTGTTACAACTCGCCATTTAAAAAATGTTTCAGGGTTCTTTTTCATATTTCTCCCTTTTTCCATTATAAATATATATCTTCATCATTGGAAAGTATATACTTTTTTTTAGATTTGAAGTTTTCTGTTGCATGTGGAATATGATGGCACAAAATACCATAGTATGCCAAGAAGGGGAAAGATGGATTTGAAAACAAGTAGTACCATAGTAAAAAGACACAACTCACAAGTAATATCTTTATTCATTTTTCCATAATGAATATATGTCTCCATTATTTTTTTTAGATTTGAACTTTCACATTACACATGCTATGATGTATTAGGCCCAGTGACATATTAGTCTAAGTTTGAAATGTGTTTAAAATAACACCTCCATGGGATCTCCAAACAAATTTTATTAAGTTTTATTAACTTTGGAGGCACTATTTTAAACATAGCACAAACTTAGAGTAATATGTCATCAAAGTAATACATCATAGAAGGAATAATACCAAAGTACCTAATCAATATATATATTTAATAAAATGGATAATGAAATATTAGGCTATTGATCTTCTTAGGCTGTTAATATATCAAAACAACTCAGTTTCATCACAATAAAATACTTAATCTATTATTCTTTTTATTCAATATTTTTTTCTATGGAAACAGAAAGCCATGTTTCATATTTTTAAGTCCGTAATGAAGTCAGAATTTGCAATAAGGTTTGAGTTATTCATTACAGATTCTCAGCTTAACTTTTCATACTGATTTCTGATGCAATACAACAATGTCTATAAAACTGTTTTACTAAATCATATCGTCTAACAAAAAATGCAATGCCTTACAAAAAAATTATTTTTTAACATGATTATAACTTTAATTATTATAGAAGTGCAAACAGCTATGGCATAAATATGCTTTTCATCTTTCATTATTTCTCTAATAGTTTGTTCATTCTTTTTGAATATATGGTCCAATTTCAAACTTTTTTTCATTTCACTACAAATCAATAACTTTCATTTTATCACTTAAAGAAAATATTTTATGAATTCTTTTAAATTAGGTTTGGAAAATGTTTTATTAACCTTTTAACCGCTAATTAAATCATTGGTTGTATGAGGTAAAAATCAAAGCTTGTAATTAGCCAACTCACAAACTGAAGACAAAGCCTATTGTTAAAACATATTCGCCTATAATATTAAATTCAACTCAGATACGTTTATAAAAAGTATATTTTTAATTTTTTCAAGTTGTGAAGAGAACGAAAGTTCTTTCAAAAATAAATTGCTATTTATTTATTCTAAAATATTCAATATCGGCAACATAAAAGCTATAATATAAACAAAAAGATCGACTTTTACGTTATAGAAAAGTAAATATTTCTTTTTATTACATCTTCAATATTTGTACTAAAATCTTCAATATTTTTCGAAAATAATTTTGTTTTTTTATTATTCTGTCTGAGAATCATTTTTAGTTTCCATAAATATAATTTTATAATACTTAAAATTGGATTCGAAATGAAAATCTCAGCGTTTTTCTTTATTTTCTTTGATCAGGCGGTTTCTTTGTTCTTTCCAGCCAATCAGAATGTCTTTTTCGGCTGAGAGCTTGCTAAGAACCAATCACAAATAATGTTCTTTCTTTGTTTAGGTTTAAATGCATTTTTTTTTATTTTTTACTTGTAAAATAAGTCGGAAGAGGTCACCATCGTACAGAACTTTTAAAAATCTCTTTAAAACGTATCGAACGAATTTTTTAGCATAAGAATCGGCTGAGTTAGAGTGACGTCAACTGCTTACGAGAGGTCGCGTCAAAGACAGGCTAAGCGTTAAATGAAATATTTTACTATATCAAATTTTTGAAAGAAAAAAAAAGCTATACTTTTAACTTATTTAACATGAAATAAATGTGGTTAATAAATAAAATTACATTATTAGATTTAGTATAAGCACTTCAAAATAAAATAATCATTGCTGTCATACCATTTATGATACTGATTCATAAAATTTACTAAATTTATGAATGTTAATGTTTTTATTTATTTACATTTTTTGTTTAATTATATTGTTTTTGTTTTTTTTTTGTTTTGATAACATTTAATTGCAGTAGTGTATATTGATAAATGTATATAATAGGGAATGGTATAAATAATAATTGTGTAATATTAATGAATATGCTATTATTGTTTATATATTAATCATAATTAAATTAATTTTTATATATTATAAATGAAAATAATCAAATCATCCTTCTAGACATTGTCTTTTTAGCAGTGCCCTCTGTGAATAAATATAAAGTTGAGCAGCGCCCTCTGTGAATAAATATAAAGTCTGAGCTTCATGCAGCATGACAATCATGGTGTGTTAAGTTCAGACTTTATAATATTCACAGAGGGTGTTGATGAAAAAACACAATATTTGATAGGGTGATTTGAACATATTGTATTTGAATTTTCAGTGGGTTATTTTATTATATAATGAGTATTTATTAAGTACTGTATACCCATATGTGCATACAATCTGTTGTAAATTGTATTTTTTTTTTAACTTGATGACTAAGGTAAACTGAAAAAAATCAATCACTTAGATTATGATAGCAAGATAGCAAAATTAATAATATATCCAAATTCAAATATAGTATAAATACTCTATAACTCTTTGGAAGATTAAAATTGCTCACTCGTAAAACTGGGTCACCTTGAATACTTAGTTGAAGTAATGTTTTATCATAAAGTATTAGAGATAAATACATTAGGTACTGTAATTAAATTTTGTTTTTACAGTTTTAGGCTGTCTATCCAAGTTTCAGAAACCATGTATAATTAAAAACAATTTTAGTAACTTATAAAATATATCTGTAAATAAAGTTTTAGCGTTTAAAAAAAATCAAAGATTTTATTTTGCTTTCTCTTTATTATTATTAGTACAAAAAGAAATCAATTGATAACTATTTATCCATTACTATATTACTTTTTCTTTAGATCTTAGTTTTAATAAAGCTTAAAACATTACATTCTGATTCTTTGTTGTTTAGTTTTAACAGATAAAAATTCTATATTTAAAAAAGTTGCCTTTTATTCTATATATAATTATTTGTCATAAAAACATGAACAATCTAAACTAATCTGACGTCACACACATCAATGTGATTCAACAAAAGATGAGTTGGCAATAAATATTCTTTTAATTATTACAAGCCAAATTTTTTCATCTTAACATATCTCTTTACATAAATACATTATTGAATAATACTAATCACTTATTAGGCTAGAGATTGTTATATCATTTTAGTCCAGATATAAATAATTAAAATTTAATATATCCATTTTTATTTGTGGTTAAGACCTGTAGAGGTCCCTACCTTCGCATTTTTAACCGCACTTGCTTTAGGTTTATTGCCTTAGTAAATATTAAATACATGGTATCATTAATGCACTCTATTTTTTCTCCTCATATAGAATATCTTAGGTATTTTATATTTTTCATTTCACTAAACACATTTCAAATACAAGAATAAAGACATTTGAAAAAGTCAATGACCCTTACAATGTATTTTTGGCTAAATTAGTACTATTCAGTTAGCCCAGATCTCAGATTCTTTCATGTTGAAAAACATCGAACATTTATTTTTCAATGAATTCAGATTTGTCATAATTTTGTTGAAATTTTTTCTCTCTTTTGTCTTAGTAAACTATTTCTTAGAACTTATATATGTATATTAAGGAGAAGATTTTAAGATGTAAATATTTTTGGACTGATCCATGAATATATTTATTTGCAATATGGTAACATTTAGACTGGATCCGACCAATTATCTTCCTGGTAGTAGAGATCTTCTCTAAATGATCTCTATTAATTAGAAGTTAACTAGTGAATCCAGTTGAAACACAGATGACAATATTTTCAACAAGCATTATATACATGGATGAATTCAAAATGTGTATTCACATATATACATATATATTCTGTGATGCATATTAAAATCTGGCTTAAGTTCAAATCTGAGTGAAAACTTTTTTATAAATAATTGATAATTTCCAGAAAGCTGAGGAATTTTGTTTTAAATAACTAATCCATAGACAACACAGCTGTTCAATTATTGATCAAAAATAGGCATCTTGCTATTATTAACTTATGAGAAAGAAAAAACATCACCCAAATAATAACATTCCTTAACTATTATTTTGTCTGCAGATTACAGCCAAAGCTCTGGGAATGTTAATACATTGCATGATATATATAAATGCTCATTCAAATTTTTTATGAATTTTCAAGCAATAACTCATTTGTTTCTACTAATATTATTCATAGCTTCTCATTTTTATAAGAATCCTTTTCAAATAATAATAGTTTTTAAAAAAGCCAAATAGAATAAATATGCTTTGAGATATTAAGACAAGCATAGGCAGACAAATATTAATGCTGGTCTTAGTGTCAAAAAAATATCAGAGACTATTAAACTTATAACTTTGGACAGAATATCTGACTAATAAACTTATAACTTTGGACAGAAGATCTGATACCAAGAAAATAAATGTTAATGCACAATTGCACAATATAGAACAGGGAGATTTTAACATTTTTTGTTTTACGAATCACTTTTTCAAACAAACTTCTCAAAATTTAGTAGCAGATAATTAATGACATATAGTACCAACATCTATTTATAATTTGTGCACATTGTTATTTATTCTTGAAAAATACCACACCTATATTTAAAAGATCAAAGACACTACTTAGAAGATCCTCTTCTGTTTATTGCTTATTCTGCATTGCCAAATAATGTCAACTACATCATACAATAGTTTATACATGGCAGGACCTTGATCACATATAGTTTAATATCAGTTCTAACAATGACTATAATTTTGAATAGAGATGAGCATTAGCATAAAATGATAGATTTCAATTAGAGATTTGAGAAAATAAAGATAAGTTGATTTTTCAATATTTTATGGATCCTTTAGGAATCCATGGATCATCTATACTAAATTAAAAAGTATATTTCATTTATAAAATGCAATTACTAATGAATAATTTATTATTTAACTTCTACGTTTTATAAGATATATTACACTTAAACAATTCAAAACAAAAGCAAAACTCTCCATATAGTAGTGCCATCTTGTGCTAACAAGAGCAATCAATGGATGCCAGAATGATCATGTGATGTTTAGTGGTTTAATATATTACACTTCTTTTTTTCATTAATAAATTTCCACAAAACGTTTATTTCATTTAATTTTTCTATTAAATTAAACTGATTATTCTTTCTTCTTGACATTCTACATTCTGGTAGAAATTGCATCCTTAACAATATTAGGCAAAATTTTACTTCTGAAAGAAAATATTTTTTTTAATAAAAATTATACGATCTCTAAGTCATTAAAATAAACATTAAAATCACCATCAGGTAAATTAAGATTAAGTTATGTTTATCAAAATACAAGGAATGAAAACAACAAAGTATATTTAAATATACTTAAAAAAAAGAATAGTCAAGAGGGACACTGACTTTGAAGATGATATCTTCTTTAATTTCTGTTTGAATTTTGTTGAACACTTTTATTTTAATAGTCTGTGTCCTTATTAATACATCCATGTCAAATTAGCAGGAAGTCAGATATATATATATGTCTGAAGACATATTGGTGAAAATAGAAGCCTATCAAAAATAAATAAAAGAGTATAAAATGTCTCTAAAGTAACAAACCATGGATATACCACTGATATATGTTCAATTGGAACAGTACAAGAACATTGGCATTAAGAAAAAAAATTATTTAAAAATGTTGCAACTAATCTCTTAAATTGTCCATATGCCACATTGTTTGAAAATTACTTAAAAAAGGAGAAAATTGAAGAAGTCAGAAGAACCATTATAGATAAGCAAATACAGTGTCTACTGACTGTTGACAGAATACCTCAGTTGGTTGGTTAGAGCATCATCTTAAATTCAGCATTCACAATTCTAAAGATCCCTCCTCAATCCAAATGTTAGCTGTTACTGGTAAACTAGTAGCACATGACAAAGAAAAGATAAGAATGGCTCTCAAAATATTTGTTCCACTTCAAACTCCCCTTAGTCATCCACTCGATCTTATATAACTGATACACATATGGATGGCTGAAGAGTTGAAGAATGGAGAAGATTAAAATCTCACCATTAAAAATTAAAGATTTGCTATCTTAATATAAACTGAGCACTGATTATATATGTGTGTGTGAGAGAGATGATAATCTGGGCCAACTGATGAGTACTGGTTCAGTAAGAAATGTGTATATTAGTGATTATTGATCTTTTCTACATGTGTGTGGTCATGTGTATCGATTGTATAAGATGGAGTGGATAGCTAAAGGGATCTTGAAGATCTGGATTCAAATTCTTTGTGATTACAGCTAGCTTAAGTGTACTTGTATTTAAATAATGCAGATTTAGCATGTATTCTGCCCATCTCCTTATGTGTATTTCAAAGGTCTTGAGGTCCTACATATGAGATATCAGAATGACTTATGAACAACCTTGATATGTAAACAAAATTGACAAATAAGGGCTTTGAACATGCCATCATCAGATTTTCAATGACATGGATGATTGGAGAGCATAGAAAATTGAAGCCTGTCCATTAAAGTTTGAAGATTTGCTATTTTAATATAAACCAAGCACTCATTATATATGTTTGGGAGATGATGATACAGACCAATTAATGAGTGTTAGTTTGGCACAAAATACCATATTGAAGATCATGGAATGGATGACTGAAAGGAAAGTCTGGGTTCAAATCTCCTCTTACTACAATTGAACTGTAGTAATTGTCTATCTATATATACTGAACAATGATAAAGATATGTGTAAGAGAATATGATCTGTGCCAAAAGGATCATAATCTTTTTTGCATGTCTTTGGTCATATGTTTATGATTGCACCCTTCCACAAGGTATTAGAAGAGGAACAATAATAATACTATATCATCATTAATGATAATTTACTGTTGGATTCTATTTCCTTAGTACAATTTATTTAGAATTTTAAAATTCAGAGCTATGTCACAGATTTATGATGATCCCTCTATAGGTGTTAAAATATGTATAAGTAAATTTGAGCTGTTGATAATTGAATACTGTAAAAAAATCATGCATATATAGTGGAGCTGTAATATCCATTGTGTCAATATATACTACTTCAGTTATTAATAATTGTAACTACGTGTAAATGATTTTTACTGCTCATCAAATATGTAATGTTTATGAATATAAATATTTCACAGAACAATCTCCTTTTATCAGATAAAACATCAAAAGATAAACGTATTTTCAAATTTATTTTAAAATGTTCTTTAGAATCTGTTTGCAATTTGTCCTAGTAATTTATTCAGATATGATTGTTCCGTGAAGTATTTACTACTTTTGTTATATGCTATCCAAATAAATATATAAACAAAAATCATTTATAAATTTTAAAGGCTTTATTTTTTTATCTTGAAACATCCTTTAGTAATATGGTGTTTTCAAATCTCTGCTTATTTCAGTTTTATCTCTTTTCTAAAAAGAAATGAATGAATGAAAATGAGTACACTTTAATTATGATAAAAGTCATTTCAGTATGTCTACTGCAGAAAAATTAATTAAATTTATGCCTTCTAATAACCACGATAGTATTCTATCATCTCAAATTTTTACATCATTGGGTAAGTACTGACCAATATTTTTTTTAAAAAATAATTTCCTGAAAAGGTTGTGAATTTTGTTTAAATACCAGAAACATTTGTTTTCGCCCTTGTTCACTTTTTATTTTCTAATGCGTAATTTCTATTAAATTCACATGCTTAGAGAAAATTGCTTTGTTAACATTGTTGAATTTCATTAATGTCAGCAAAAAAATAGTTTTTCTCTTGTCCTAAGCAGAAAAATGAAGAGAAAACAGTTCAAAGACAGGACTTTATTAATAAAGATCAAGTTGATCTTTATTAATATAGTTCATTGTATTATTAGCTATAAATAGCTTCAGCAAAAAAAACTCACAGAAGTCCTCCATATTCCCTGCATTTTGTTCCAAATTTTCCTATAAATAACAAAAATCTTATATATATATATGTTTACAAGCATATCCACACCTACAATGTCAATTTAATTTTTAAAAATCCTAACCATTAAGACGTTATTACAAATAATTAACAAAAACATAAAACAATGTAGTTTTAAAAATTATAGTATAATAATAAATTGAAAGAAATAATCATTAGACTAGAGATGATCCAATAATGAATAATATTTCTGTAGTAAAATTTTCACTGCACTACTTTCACGCAAGGCAGGGACGGATTTCTATGACTTTTGACACCTTGTGGAGGGATGTAATCATAAGCATATGACCAGAGACATGTAAAAAAAATCTATGATCCCCAAAATCCACATTTTGTGCTAAACCAGCACTCATCAGTTGATCCAAACTACAACCTTTTACACATATCTTTATCATTGTTCAGTATATAGAGAGAAAGAACATTAGTACAGTTTAATTGATGAGTGTCAAATGTGCTGCCCTCACCACTTTGACATTTTTATTAACCATTTATTAGTCTAGAGATTACCTAATAATGAATATTTCTATAGTGTAATTTTCACTACACCACTCTCAAGCAAGGTAGGGATTAATTTCTATCTGTTTTTAACACCTTGTGGAAGGATGTAATCATAAACATATGACCAAAGACATATGGAAAAGATCTATGATCTCCAAGATTTATTGAATGTATAAGATAATTCATAATGGTGATCATACAAACTGATATTCGCATAAAGTATATGGATTTCTATTTATATAATTGTAGGTTACTAAATCAGTGAAATATTGAATAGCTTCAAGCTCTCAGATCTGATCTAACCGCTTCAGCTTCATCTATTTATATAGAAAGTAGGTTAAGTAGGGAAGGGGTTTCCCTCTTTTCTTCCAAAATGTAAACTTGTGGTTAAGACCTGTAGAGGTCCCTACTATCGCATTTTTACGTCCATATTCTTGAGGTTACAGCCTTAGTAAATATTAAAACTGGAGATGTAAATTCTTTAAATAATAGTTTTAAAAAAAAAAGTTCTAATAGTTTAAAAAAATAATTTCCTTTGTTGAGAGAAAAATATAATTGGGTGTGTAACATTTGAAAAAAAAAAAAAATGTCCAGGAACTATAATGCAAGGTCCAAATGATAATATTTGATCCCCATTATTTTTGTTTGACATTGATTGTCACCACTTTAGCTTTCATCATATACAATATTTTTAAAAGTTTTCAAAAAATCCGACATTTTTTATTATTAATACTATTTCAACAACTACTAAAATTGGGAAGTAATCAAGAAAGCTATATTGGATATACAAATATTCCGGAAATTATTACCATCATAAATCATTTCCAGATAAGTAAAAGAAACCTAATCAAGAATGTGTCAAGATAAATTACCTGAGTTATTAAAAGAGTACCAGTTAGTAGTTAAGGTTGTCTCCTTATTCAGTTCATGTCAATAAACATTCATAAGCCCTCGGGAAACAATGTAAACATTTTACGATAATTTTTAATTATAGAGACAAGTACCGGCCCAAATAGTTTCTATTATTTTAATTATTTTCAAATTTGTTCTTTTAATATCACTCTTTATGTTTTAAGGAATCTATGACCCTTGTGATCTGAACTACGAATGTGTGTATGTTAATCTGATATATATATATAACCGTATTCAAATAGAATGATTTTTTTTATAATGTAAAACGTTTTATTTAGCATCTGGATAAAGCTTTTTAAATTTAAATACGTATTTTAAAAAAATGTTTTAAATATGACAATTATTTATTCATTTATTTTAAAAATGGAAATTTTTAATAAAGAATTGATATTGATTTTATATCTTTCTTAAATTTCTGATTCTTATTATGCCAGAATAATTTATATATACTTTGCTTTTGTTTTATTTTTTATCTGTATCCATCTATCTTCCTTTAATAAATTTTGTCTCTGATTTCAGTGATTTTTTTCAATGACTTTTTAAAAATTATTTAACAAAAATTAGCAATTAACTTACTGTGAATTTTTTTAAACACTGTTATTAGACATTGACAAGTCGACGTCGACTGCATTTATCACATTACATAGTATAGTATTCGTAAAATTTTCAATATCATGTATGGAAATAATTTATTAGTTTTCTCTTTCTTACCTTTACTAAAATCAGATTTTAGTATTATTTTATGTGTTATATTATCACAAATCATTCTTCAGCACTGCTGCTTAATATCTATAATATAAAATTTCTAGAAATATTAAGATCAATGATTGGTATATCATAGATAGCAAAATTCCAATAAAAATCACACTTTCAATTTTTCATTGCATTCTTTTTTCTTTTCTGTTCTAGTGATTTTGAATATATTTTTTATAAAATCTGATTAGAGATTACTATCATTAAGAACTTTTTCATTCATAGTAATCACTAGTGAGAATTGTTGTGAATGAAAATTAAAATCAATTGTGATAAAGTCTATATGGTTTATTAATTCTTATAGCTATGTGCACAATACAAAAACAAATGAACATTGGTAGACCTCTAATATAAGTGATAGCCAATTTGAAATACTTTTAAAAACCTAGAAATAAATACTTTAAATTGGTATTATGAGAATAATAAGATACAAACTGATGTAAGTGTGGAAAAAATATTCCATATCATCCAAGAAGCTATTGCCAGGAATTCAACTATTAAAATTGCGAACAAAGATGTTATTTGGCAGCTGATTAAAACTAGGAAAGTTAAATACAACTTTAATGTGAATTGAGAAACTCAAATGCATGGAGGATGAATATGAAAATAGCTGTTCTTATTAAATATCAATTAATGAATAACATTCAGTCAATGAGTCTGATATGTTTAGTAAGTAATCAATGAAGGAATATCATTCCAAAGAAGATAATGATTTGTTTAGGCTAAATAGAGTAACTGTAAGTGAGAAATTAAG
This sequence comes from Epiperipatus broadwayi, assembly GCA_028023455.1. NCBI lineage: Eukaryota > Metazoa > Onychophora > Udeonychophora > Euonychophora > Peripatidae > Epiperipatus > Epiperipatus broadwayi. The sequence goes on from JAQFVV010006207.1 coordinate 16,883,649, forward strand.
ATTACAATGTAATTATCAGAAAAATAAAGAAATTGAAAGAAAAAAGTCAAAAATAAATAAATATGGAATTTAGGAATAAAAGTAATAACAAAATGTCTTAATCTTTAATCAACTAAATTATGCAAAAACCATTTTATCAATATTGCAACTTTGGATTAGACATAAATATCGGAAAATATGTATACCTAAGTTTTCTGCCTGAAGATAGTCTGACTTACCCAGATAACAGCAAATTATGGTAAAGTGAGGCTTGATAATAATTTTCCATTGTTTGCTACCTTCTTGACATTCATTTTAAAATCTTGATTTTAGTTATATCATAAACTTGGATGAGATTCAGATCTTCAAGTTTTTATTATATAACGATTTTATAATTGTATAATAATTAATTTCAAGAGATTCAGTTCATTACTTTTGATAGATTTAACATAAAATCTAGCAGGGGATCATTACTTCAATGAATATTAGCATTTAACAGTTTTTTAAATTTAATTCATCAAAAAAAAAAATCAGTTCTTATTAAATAGCCACTGTACATCGCTTAGTGGTGCTGTTTTTGTGTAAAAATGTTTTAATATAACGTTTCCGGGCCAGGACAAAATAAAACACTTTTCTTTTTATTTAAAAATGTACATTATTCTTCTAATAGCAAATGAAACGTTTAAACAAAAATTAAAAACAAACAAACACTTGATTAAGAAACTAATCAGCCCAAATTAAATGAAATTCCATTCAATTAAATTGCAGCTCATAGTGCTGGAATGTGCGGGGGGGGGGACGATGGTTTTGCCGATCCAAAGGATTGTCCAAAAGATGCGTTACTCTGATGAAACCAAGCTTATGATTTGTCTTGTAGCTGTTCTTGGGAAAATGTGCCTATTCCACACGAGTTCTGGAAAATGGTGTTTGGTCCTACCCTTTTGCAATTCTTTTTACCTTTCAAGCTGTGTGGGGAAGCACGGGGACAGGCTTACAATTATTAGTATGTAATAGTACATCAGCTAGGGTCTAAGATCATTACTTTGAATGCACATTAAAAAAGTTATGGTCAGTTGAATTACATACACCCTCATATCATACGGTAGTGATTTGTGAAGTGTGTGCTATTTGCATAGTATTGTGAAGCATGTCAGCGGGCCATAATATTTGTGTGCAATGCCATATAGGCCTGCTAATAGCTAATATAAACAGAACTGTTCTATTATACCATAAGTTTGACTGTGAAAGCAGTATATTTGTGTTTTTGCACAGAAACAGTGCCACCAAGCGATGTACAGTGGCTCTTTAACAAGTACCAAAAAATCATATTAAGATTAATTTTAGCTGAAAGTTTATTAATTTCAATATGGAAGAATCTTCTATCTAAAAATGCAACCTGCATCCCAATCAGTAATTAATCTAAATATCCTGGTTTTTTTGGAGATTCATGAAAGTGATCAGTTACATTACAATCTTAATTTCTTGCTTAAAGTAACCATATTTAGCCTAAGCAAATTGTTACCTTATTCAGGTTTGTATTCCTTATTGACTATGCATTAGATTATGTCAGCCACATTGTTAGAATGCCATTCATTAATTGATCTTATTTGTGGTACAATTAAAATAACCTCTTTCTCATTCATATTTTAAGAATCAAAATTTCTTAATCCAGACTAAGGTTTTACTCAACTTTTTTGTTTTAATCCCAAACAAGTAATAATTGCAGATTTAGCTGTTTATTTGATAACATTTATATTCATGGTAATAACAATTCTGTATATGTGGGGTATCTTTTTCTGACTTTCTTCTACTTTACTCCACTTTGCCTTTTAGTATTCCAATCTCATATTCTAAATTTATCTATTGATGAGATTTTTTGAAGTTTTTCATCCATTCAACATGGCAGCAGAACTATGTGAATTATACACTATCTAATTCTTTTTAACAAAAACTACATTTTTTAAAAAAAAAAAATATGAATATTGATTTGGCTTACATATGTATTAAAGTTTCTGTGTAATATTTGGCAGTATCCTAATCAATTATTTTTCAATTGCTTTCTTTATATTTTCTATTGAAACTTTACACTCACAAAAAATATTGTCTTGTGATAACTGGCTTATTATAAAATTGATATTACTAAAATCTTGAATTTAAAAAAATTATGTAAGTTGAATGATTTTTCTTTTTTTTTTTCTTTTTCGCTGACTTTTTTTTTTTTTTTTTCATGTGTCAAAGCATCGGCCAGGAAGCGAACCTGCAAACCTGGGACAACTGCTTGTAAGGCAGCTGTGCTGACCACTTGACCACCAACGCTTGACATTTTTCGCTGACTTTAATGCAATTTTTTTAATTTCATCCAAGTGTATTGTTCATTTTTATAAATAGAAAGTTGGATTTCATTTCTTTTGAGAAACTATTCTAATGATATATTGTAACAAAAATAAGTATTTGGATTAAATTAATTAAAGTATATAAAAGATACACAGGAGTGTAATACATCTTTTGCTGGAATGAATATTTTTTAATCCCGAAGTATTTTTAAAGTAGATGCAAATATACTTAAACAGTTTGATTCAGCATTTGGAGTCTAATCAAAAGTTTTACATTGCAAAAAGTTATAGCCAAGTATATACTTAATGTTCTACTTGAAATAATTATAAAACACTTAACATAAGAGCTGGTTGTTGAATAGATGACATAAAAGTAAAATTTAAACATGATTTTTAAAAATAGATTTAATTTTAATCATAAGAGAATTACACTCTACACGCATGCACTGTAATGTTGTTTTTAATACCTGTGTTGTCTTGTTGAGTACGAAGGATACTCTCAAACCAAAGCGCAAGGTAGTGACTTTGAAAATATAAGAGCGGCCATCTTGTCTTTGTATTTAAATTCACTTATATAGGCCAATTTAAAGTTTCTTGAAATGAGAGCTGAAGATGTTCCATTACTTTACATCAATTCACTTTATTCTAACTATTAATACTCATGAAATTTTTAATAGACTATAAAAAAAAAACAGTTTGACATTAAAGTTACATCAGAGTTTAATTTGCAAAAAGAAATAATAATAATCATTATTATAGAAATTCTTATTAAAATTTTATTCCATGAAAACATTTTTTATCAATGATTGCATAATATTTAATAATAATTACTTTCTTAATTTTTCAATTAAAATTTGAAAAAGTGAATCAATCTATTATAAAAACTGTTATGACGCATATATGAAAATTTATTCATATTCTTAACACGAGCATGAGGTTATATCAAAAAAATATCTGATATAAGAATAAAGTAATTTCTTATAAATTAGAATTTTATGATGATTTTGTTTTCAAAATTTTATTTTCTTTTTCTGTTGTAATTTCTGTTAAAGATACATCTCATATTTATATTTTAGTCATCAATCTTAATGACGTACTGTCTGGTATATATACATCAATGTTATAAATAACTTTATTAGGTTAGAGATTGTTAAACTAATACTCAATTAAAGGTCGATATAAACTATTACAAACTCCAAAAATGCAGGCCTTATTTTAACTCCTGTACTAATATTAATATAATAATCTCTAGCCTAATAAATGGGTATTGATAATACTGATGTATTTATTCAAAAAGGGGTAAAATGTCTTATGATATAACAATACATACTGTGTTTAAAGAATGAAAGATGATGAAGATGTTTGAGTGGATTTGGTGATCTAGATCAATTGATGAAACTAATCCAATAGATAAACAATGAGGATTGCCAATTCCTCAACAACTTTATGTTAAATGCTTAGCCAGAGAAAGCATTTAAAATATCTCTGTCAGGAATCCCCCCCCCAAACCCCTGACCATGGTTTCATGCTTTGGCACTCCTCAGAGAGGTGCCAGGGTAAGTTCAGACACTAGATCTAAAAATACCAACCCAAAGCTAGTATTTAACTAAAAGTTATCTATTGAGCTTAAGAGAATAGGGTCATGTGATCTATGACTCTTATTTTGACTAATCCAATAGACGATTTCAGTTATTTGTTTGAATGAGAATCACGGTGGGGAATAAATTACGCTAGAATTTCTAGCTTAAAATTCTAATCTAACTAGGACTGATTACATTTGATTTAAACATGTGATGAAGTTTGCTGGTTATTAGATTTATAAATAGTTTATTTCTATAGTATTCATACAGGCTTGATCTTCTTAAAATTAATATTCTGGAAAATTTTCTTATACATCTTTTAAATATATTAAATTTATTAAGCGCAAGCAGATGATATAGTAATAACGTGAAAGGCTGAAACCTTTGACAGATGCACCTTAAAAATGCTTATGTGACAGCCAATCAGATGTAATAATGACTGCACATGGAACTCTCAAAATCTCTGCTTTGTGTTTTGAATTGAGAGTTTCATGTGGAGTCATTATTACATCTGATTGGCTGTCACTTAAGCATTTTTAAGGCACATATGTCAAAGATTTCAGCCTTTCATGTTATTATTATACATCTTTTGTAAAATGCATCTTATAAATAATGTAATAGTTTTTAGCCCATTGAACTGAAAATTAATTGTAGTGTATACAATTTATGAATTTATGGGCACACACATGCATGGAATAATTGCAAATCATGATTCTGCAGAATATTGTTTGATCTGGAATTGTGAAGTGTTGTAAACTTGAAGAATAGGGGGAGATGGGGGGAAATATTTTATATGAACAATAATTCCATAACATTCTAAACATCATCAAATACATAGGATAATGGTGATAGATTAGGAATTCGTAATAGCATTTTAATTAATAATTTATTTTCACAATAAAGTAAAATTTGAGTATTAACTATTAACATTTAAAAAATAGGTTGCATTTTTTAAATTAGCATGGAAATATATGGTGTATGTGTGTGTATTTATGTTTGTCACGTCAGGTCATAAAATCTGTTGAGAAGCAGGTTTTACGGCTCCAAAAAGTCTCATGGCCAAAGGCATTCTGATGAAGCAATAAAACCATATAAAATAAACAAATAAGCATATCAATTAAATAAAAAATTCCCAGTTCTTTTAGGGTGTCAATCTTGCAGTTGAAAAATAGCCAACTTCAGAAGAAAAAAAACCAACAATATAATGAACTCTGATAAATAAGACTGACTGGAAACTACCAACATTCTCTGTAATATAAACGTATTTAATTACTTTTTTTGTAATTAATTTATTTCTTAATATTATTTATATTCCGCACCTTTCAATATTATATATAAAATAAAAAAGTCATTTTTAGAATTCTCAATTTTTATTTCATTTTAGAAAATGTATGATTTTTCTAACAAGTACTATATGTCACAGGATTTACTAATTAGATTAATTAAGTATTTTGCTGGATATATAAAAGCGAGTATTAATTAGTTTTCTCAGTTAACTATTTTTCTCATTTTTCTTGAAATGTGTGTGCGGGTATATATACACAAACACATTTCAAAAACAGCAGCAAAAGGGGTGGGGAGAGAACAAACATTTTGGAAGGTTTGGGTTAATTGAAAGGATGTGGTTAAATTGAAATGCATAGCAAGTATCATTAGCATATTTTTGCCCCATTATTTCCAACCATATGTTTGAAAGTAAATATATGTATTAATTATAGTTTCATCAGAAACCAGTCAACACTTAGACATTCCCAATATAGATAACAATCAACAATTTCAAACTGTTGTCAAGGCAACCTTTTAATTATAGTTTGTAGAAATATAAGATCATGGTGTGAGAATAGAAGATGACAGATTAAAAAATAGAGATGTCAAGCATTGGTGGCCTAGCGGTTAGCATAGTTGCCTTCCGAGCAGCTGGCCTAGTTTCACTTCCTGGTCAACACTTGACCTATAAAAAAAATTGAGATTATTATTTATTTATGAAACACGTATGTAATTATACATGATTTTTATTAAATATAGGTAATGAGAGACTTTAATATAGAATTGGAAGATGTAAAAAGAGAAAAAAAAGTGCTGTGAGTAAACTTGGTTATTGGTGATAGAAATGAAGAGGTCACAGATTTGTGGAGTTTACAGAAAAAGAATTGTATAAATTGATTTGGAAGTATCCAAATGAAGTAAGAAGTATGGCAGAATTGGTTTATATTTTGACTAACATAAAATATGTATTTGAAGATTGTAATGATTTTAATAGATTCAACACATGAAGTGATCATCAATTAGTGACATATAATGTATTAATACAAAATTAGAAAGACAAAAATTATTAAAAAAAACAGTATTCACAACTGATATTCCTAACCTTCACAAATATTAGAATAATTTAAATTAGAATTTGAAAATCCTTTTAAAATATTAGTAGATTTTGAAAATGGTCCATATTTGAATAAAATCATTAGAAAGATAACTGACTCATTATTAAGAATTGCAACAAAATTAGCTGGTACAATGTACAAGTAAATTTTCTACTGAGACAAGACAATTTATGAAGAAAAAAAAATGAATATGGAAATAAATAAAAATGATCTATAGAATATCTAGTTTTGTAAAATGGTATGAAAAAGCATTAATAACAACATAAGAATTGTGAATTAACAAAGATAGCTATAGTAAGAGAATAAAAGCCCCCAGCATGTCAAAGAACATTTTCTTATTAGTAGGTAACTTATTTCTGCTATAAGAAGAAAAGATGAAACTATTACTAAAAAGAGAGATATTATGAAATGTATAGAAGAGTTCTATAAAGAATTAAGTAGTAATAAAGATTAAAAAAACAAACCAAAGTATCATTTATAATTACTTGATCTTCTAAATTGTTCATGATTTTAAGTGAAGAAGTAAGGTATGCAATTAAATCTATGAAGAAAGAAAAGTTCCAGGGAATGATGAAATTATAATCAATATCTTTCAAAAAGGCATGTGAAGAAATATAAAAATTGTGGGCAAAGATATATTCCAAATGTCTAAATGATGAAAATGTACCCAATGATTGGAAGAATGTGGTATTAATATTGATATTTCAAAAAAGATGATAAAAAAAAGAAAATATTAAAAATTATAGATCTTTTAATCTTTTATCAGTCCTTAACAATTTTTTCCCCAAGATTATTGCAACTTGTCTACTAAGAACTTTGGATTTTAATTAATCAAAAGAAAAAACTATTTAAAAATGGTTTTGTTGATGACATCCAAATATTAAGATAAGTTTAATGAATATGATTTACTATGATTTGTAGATTATGAAAAAAAACATTTGATTCTATAAGCATTTCTGTAATGACTAAAGTATTGGATCATCAAGATATAGAAACAAGATACTGTCATATTCTGAAGAATATTTATCAAAATGCAATAGCAATGAATAGATTACATAGTAATACTAAAAAGATTAATATTAAGAATGATGTCTGACAAGGTAATTCCATATCTCCAATTTTTTATGCTAGTTTTACAAGATGTATTTTGTGGATTAAAATGGGATTCTAAGGAATTAAAAGTAAATAGGGATTATTTAAGGGCATTTAGATTTTCAGTTATTTTTACAAATAATATTGCAGACTTTCAGGAAATGTTGCAAAAGTTATCATGTGAAAGAAGTGATACTAAAGATAAAGATTAAAAGGACTAAATCAATGTTCAATGGATATTCTTAGAAAAAAATAAAATAAGAATTGACAGTAATAAATTAGAAGATTTTAACAACTTCCAACTACCTTGGTCAGATTATTAATATAGGTGGAAACATAATGGATGAAATTACTCATAGAATTAAACTTGAATGAAATGCTTTTGGTAGAAATAATTTAATATTAAAAAAAATATGACTGTGTTTAAAAAGTAAGATATTTAATAAACATATTTAACCAGTATCTGAGACATGGACACTTAACAGAAGAGCAATACAGAGACTTCAGACTATTCAATAAAATATAAAGGTATATGTGTTATAAGTAACAAGAAGGGTGAAAATGAAATACATGAGTGAGAGAACAAACAGTTATTACAAACATCAAACATCACATGATCACCATCTCTATACTAGCACATAATTTGTTGTAAACAAAGGCAAAACTCCCCATACAGTAGTGCCACCCTGTGACAAACAGAGTAATCAATGGATGAGTAGGCACTAGATAGGGATTTTATGCACAAGCCTTCTGGCATCCATTGATTACTCTGTTTGGCACAGGGTGGCACTACTGTATGGAGAGTTTTGCTTTTGTTTATTACAAACATCATTGAAATAATTAAGAGACTAAAATAAAACTGGATTGGCCACATTGCTAGAAAATATAATAATAGATGGATAGTTGAAATCTTAAACTGGATCCCAAGAGATTGTAAAAAAACCTTAAAGGAGATTACATATGAGATGGATGGATGAAATAAGAAAATTTACTAGTGTGATGTGGAGGAGAGAGACTAAAGATTGGAGAAGCTAGATATTAAATTTGGAGAAACTTTCATCTTGTATTGGATCATTAATGAATGAAAATAATGATTTAATATTAAAAGAAGTATAATAATTTCTAATCTAACAAAAAATGATTAAAAATCATTTATATATTTGCCAAAATTATTTTTAGTTTAATGTAAATTTATATAAGGTATATATGTATGTATTTGAGATATGGTTAATTATAAAGTTTGGCCATAATAAGGTACTTGTTTGCAGATTTTAGTATTATTGAATAAACATCTGACTTCAAGCATCTTTTCTTTTCAAAACCTGATTCACATTTATGACTGAATTATTAAAAATCCATATAATATTATATTAAAACAATTTGATATACAAGTACTAAATTTCTCCACTCACACTTTTGATACCATCCACTTCAAATAAATATGTTAATGATTATTACTAATCCCTTACTAAATTAGAGTTTGTCATATCATTCATAAATTTGACATAAACTTTAAACTTAATTAAAGATTAATATATGTTTTTAGTAAATGTAACCACATGGTTTCATTAAAACAACTCCATTCTCTCTTTCTCCCATATGTATTGTCTTTGACACATAATTAAAACTTCTATTCAACCACATAATCTTAAAACATACGAATTAAGTTTAGGTCTATCTATAACATCAGATTATATATTTTATTGTTTTTCATTTTCTAATATTTTCCAATATTTAAACATATATGTATTCTCAATGGAATTAAAATATATGAAAAACATTGTGTTTCATAATATTTTTAGTCTTTTGAAAATGATTACACATATAAGTAGTTGAAATGATACTTATGGAAATATCACGATATAGAAGGTAATGTTATAGTGTTTTTAATCATACAAGAATAAAGCAGGGGAAAAAATGTATTCAAATTAGATTTTTATTTAACAATAAAATCTGAATTAAACTGATGAAATATAAAATATATTCAACAAAAATTAAGTTATGAAATATGAAAATAATATTTTAATATTATATTAGAAATATATATGTAATTAAGAAATGTTCAAATAAATACAAATGATATTTATATAAGGATATTTTTATAAGTTTCATGTCTGAATTGTATTAAAAAGCAAAAACAAGATCCACAAAAGCACTTCACATTTCTTAATTGATTCTTATCTTCTTTATAAAGGTTTAGAGTTATCATCTAATGCTTGAATATCCTAGGACCTCACTGAGGAAGCCATTAGCAGAAACCGGTCTGGGGTTAGGGATATTCTGCAAAGCTTGTTAATAACTTATTTGCGAGCTCTTTATATAACATTTGTAATACAAGCTTGTTTAAATTAAGTCATGTGACATCTGACTTGATTTTTTTTGTGTGTGATTTTTTTGTAATCATCTAATTCAATGGAAATAAGATAATAAAGTTTTATTTGATATTAACAATAAATATTATAGTCATTCGTCAGAAGATTATGTGATATTACAAAATGGTGGGTCAATCAAAGTGGTAATATTTTTATTTGTTAAATTGATTCAGAAACTTCTAGCTCTTGAGTAGCTAAAGTGCTTATTGTTATTTTTTAATAAAGATTTTGTGAGCAAAAAAAAATAGAATTTTATAATATCTTAACAGCAGTGGCTGGTCCATATGCACTGCAGCGCTGCAGCACCCCCAGAAAAAAAAATTATTAAATTTGTGCTTGAAAATATCAGTAATATGAGAATCATTCAATGTTTTGCATAATTATTATGTAAATATAACTAATTAAACCATTTGTAAAAAGAATTATTTTACCCATTGCTAGATAGCAGAGCCAGAAACTTCATATTTAGTGAATTTCAACAAGTTTTGCCAAGATTCATTTGTTTTTATCAATGTGCATAACTAGCATCATGAAACTGCTCATTGCCACAGTGTCAGCAGTTATTTGAATGTGGTATGTTTATCTATTATGATTGCTCTTTACACCAAATAAATTCTTATCATTCATTTAGGATGAGCAACAAAATATTCTGGTTTTTTTTTATGTAATTAATAGTTTACATTCAAAGATCAGCCTTTCAAGCTAATTGTGCATGCGCCTTTTGCAAGTATTAAATAATAAATGAATACTTCACTGTACAATACAAGATATAGTATTTATGCAGGAATAAAAGGAATCCTCTTATTCCTATGACTCAAATTCTTTTATATGAGCAAATCTGAAGTACTGTTGAGTAAAGCGTGAGAGTAGAATTCTCACTTTAAATTACTATCTACGATGTTTAAATGAATGACGTCGGTGAAATTATCTAGAATTTACTAAATGTCACTCTAAGTGAAACTTAATTATAAGTAAATAAGCATTTATTTTTATATGACACCATGTGTACAATTGTATTACATTCAAAGATCAGCCTTTCAAGCTAATTGCACATGTGTCTTCTGCGAGTGTTAAATAATAAATGAATACTTCACTCTACAATACAAGATATAGTATTTATGCAGGAATAAAAGGAATCCTCTTATTCCTACGACTCAAATTCTTTTATATGAGCAAATCTGAAGTACTGTTGACACTCGCAGAAGATGCATGCACAATTAGCTTGAAAGGCTGATTCTTTGAATGTATACAATTGTATGCATAGTGTCATATAAAAATAAATGCTTATTTACTTGTAATTAATAGTTATAAATCAATATATAAATATTTATTACAGAAAAATATAACCGTAATATTTTAAATATTTATCATGATAAGTGTTAGTGTGGAATTTTTATAAAAAAATATTTCCCCAATTGTCATAACATGAAAAAATTGAAATGAAAAGAAAAAGGTTAATCTACTCCAGATATTGTTATTTGTCAAACAGGCATTAGTAAAAACAAAAAAATACATCATATTTTTTAACAATGATTGATATGGAAAAATAAAATGGTTGTCTAGTTGTGACATTAGAAATGCTCCATCTTCCTTGTTTATGTTTTGGCAGCAATGTTGTAATAAAGCATCCCTGCTTTAAAATTTCATGGGCTGCCACTGTTTCTTATTTATTGGGAATTCTTATAATTTTAATAACCCTGTAGATAAACAGTGGCTTTAAATATGTGACTGCAAGATTGTCTAGGAATATTTATGAAAAAATAAACTCCAAATGTACATACCATACAAATTGTCAAGTCAGAGTTGTTAAAATGCTCTCTCTAACATCACTGCCTTTATAAGCTTATTAAAAAATTGATTTGTGAATTGATATGTTATATTCTTTCAAAGCTTATTTCTCTATTTTCTTTACATTTTTTTTAATATGGCAAAGTATTTCTGATGAAGCATTTCTGAATGAATTGTTTTCTAGGATCATATAAATTTTCCTTATTAAATGCACGCTGCTACTATGGGCCACCAGTGCAGACCAGACAAGCCTCGTGTTATGTGTAGAGAGTTGCACAAATTGCGTAGAAAAGTGCTATATTATATCGGATGTGCACGCGATGAATAAAAAAGAGACATTTTGTGCCATATCTAAGAAGTGGCAGATTTTTCCCACCTTATTTGCATATTTAATCTGCCCTATTTTGCATATTACACTTCTTGAAAATGAAGGAATATTATACTTCTTGAAAATGAAGATTACACTTTTGAAAGCGCTAGAAGAAATCGATAAAAGTTTTTATTTATTTGATTTGATATATTTATATATAGCTAAATTATATATGCATGTGTATTTTGATATTAACACAAATATTAGAGTTTTACAACTATATATTTTCTAACACATGGTTGAACGTTTATACTTATTAAATGTTGAATATCCATTGTCTTAAATGTAAATGGCCAACTAACAGTGATGATGTTTGAGCTAAGAATGTTACTTTTAATTTAAAAAAGACTATTATTAAATCCATATATGTAGAAGTAATATTTAAACTATATAATGTGATAAGACATATTGTTTGCTAAGAACAATATTTTTATGACAGGAGAAACAATAAAGTTCCCCATAAATTTTTAATATGACTCTTTTTTTATTATTTACTTAATAAATTAAAACAATATGCAGTGTAAAACATAAACACAGAATATATTATACTTGCATAAAGTCAGTTTATTTGTAATGCACATTTTTTATTGCAAACCAGATCTAAATTAAGTTCACGACAGAAAAAATGTCGAGGAATATTACTATATAAAAAGTTCTAAAAGTTATCGTGCTGTCTTAAATTATAATTAATTAGATGTAAAGATATTACCAGCATCCAATGAAAATATTTGTAAGCTTAAAATATTGAAATTTAATCCCTGCAGAATAGAGTTGAAAGAAAGGAGGCACTGGTTACATTTAAGAATAAAACTGGCAGTACCTATCAACATTAAAAGTTAAGCTTTCAAATGCCATTACTGTAAATGTACATCAGTAAATTTATGTCCTACATGGCTTAGTGAAATGTTTAAGTGCTGGACTCTGTGCTTTAAACTCCATGGATTGCTGCTCTGGTTCTGTATTTTCCTGTGTTTGAATTTCCTACGAACTTCTGAACAGCAAATCATTTAATTATTTTTTTCCATTGTAATCATTACTATTTTAAAACATTAAAATTTGGAATTGTAAAAGACTTCCGAGACAACATGAATATTCAGAATTGTACAGAGTCTTTTGGAACATTGGAATAGAATATATTTGCCTACCAATATATAAAATATTAAATTTTTATAAGCATCTACATTGTACAAAAAAAAAGTCAATAATAGTTTACAAAGAAATAAAATAAGATGTACTCATGTTAAGTTTTCTGTCTGAAAACAAGTAGAATAACTAAGCTACATAATATTATGACCAAATAAAAGGCACTAGATCATCATCAGTAACACTTAGCTATTGCTTTCCACTCAACACAATTTATTCTAGTTACTTAATTTCAATCATAAACTTTAATAAACACTTACATACTGTTAAAATAATATATATAATAAATAATAAATTAAGTCATATATCACGTGACTTAAATTTAAACTCTTGTATTACAAATGTAATACAACAGGCATACTAATAGCATAGAAAAGCTTGTTTAGAGCTATTAGCCCACTCATTGTATTAGATATATATATCATTAAAAGCCAGTCAACATTTAGATAATCCCAATATCATTAACAATCAACAATTTCAAACTGTTGTCAAGGCAACCTCCCCTTAACAATAATGGTGGACTATATATAATTGTCACGGATATGGTTCCATTCATTTGCGCTTCTCTTTTTCAACCTTTCCATCATTGAATGAAGTTGCTGAAGGTTTGACCTTATAAACATTTATTACTATAATCCTATATTTATTTAGGAATATCTTTAATATTACAAAGTAGACATTGAATAAGATTATTAGTTTAATATTTAAAATAGGCATTGAACATGTAAATACCATGTTTATTATCTAAAACTTCTGGTCTCTGATACTGCCTATGTAAATACTTATAAAAGCCATATTACTTCCATCATTTTCATTATAATCTATTTACTGATTTACCTAAGCTATATGTACTTATATGCGTATATACAATGTATGTGTGTGTGAGTATTAATACTAGTTGCTGTAATAGCTGTAATAAAGTTTTCTTATACATATATCAGGAAGTAACGTTGAAAAATGTTTTATTCGTTAAAAAATAAATTTGGTCACCTTGAATTTGGAGAAAGTAGAGCTTACAAAAAGACTTCTAGAATAGAACATATAGAGGTATGTGCATTCAGTTCGCAAAGAGAAAGAATAATATAAAAGCAATAAGCTTTCCACCTTTTTTTTTACTATCCTCAAGGAGGCAATTACAATTAAATCACTGACAAAGTGTAAGCTTCATTTCCAGACTTGATTTTTCTAAATTGTTTTATTATTATTATTGGTGTCATTTTATTAGTAATCATTATCTCAGTCTTTGAAAGAAAGAGAAAATCAGCTAATAATGAACATTAACTTTATGCTACCAACCTGTAATTTTAAGTTAGTTTTAAAAATTAACTTCCATTTATAAAGGTTAATTATTTTCATAAAATTCTGCTAATCAGATATCTTTAGAAATTTAGACTAAGAAAAAAGAATCTTGCAACAATTTAATTATATCCATTGTCAGAACGTAGAATTAATTTTTTAAAAAAAAAAAAAAGTGATATATGTTTCATATACAACACATACATCTTTATATATGTAAGAATTACTAGGTCATCTATTCAATGAAATAACCAAGCAGAGAGCTAACATATCTCTGTTCTCCTCACAATGTATTTTTCTGAAATAAGATAGATACTTTATATTTTTCCTGTTTCAATTAATAGTAGTGTGAAGAAGAGTGAAATGTGGGTCGATACCTTCACCCTCTGCTCTTTTCTTTCATTCTACAGTGCTATATTAATTATTGCATATATAATCGAATGATTCATTATATATATATATCTATTGCCAAAGCTTGAAGCTAATGCAATAAATAAAGCGATAATTATTTATTTATACAGCCCAGTATCTATCTATCTGCAAGTATTCAGAAGGAAATTAACATGCACACATGCATTGTTTACTTTTGAATATATGAATTTATGAGCACTCACCCATATGTAAGAAGTTTTAAAAGAACACGTGAATCACTTATCTTTAAAGTTTGTCCACAAATAAAAATAAATTATTCTCTGTTTAACTGCAAAAAAAAAAAAACCTGATTTTCCTTTGATGCCTTATAATTATTGTAAAATGAAAGATTTAATTAAAGAAATAAGATGTGGCATATATTTATATATTTTTTAGTTACGATATATATTTTTAGTTATGATAATAATAAAATAAAAGTAGCATGAATCTATAAGTTTGAAGTAATAATAAGTATTTTTGATAATGTATTATGATTTTGACTAGAATTTATGACTTTTTTGAAAAGAAAATTTTTCTAATTCATTTTAAAATAATCTATCAAATTTCCCACTTATTGCATTTATTTCTGTTGTATGCTTGCTATAATAATAATTTACCTCTCAATTTTATGCCAACCAAAAGGTTATATCTTAAATATTTATTTGAACATTATGTTCTCTATTATATTTTCTTTGAAATTTACCACAACATTATTTTTTTTCTCATCTACCTGTGTATGGGTTTTTTTGTAAGTACATAAAAGAATAAGCTTTAATAGCCTATAAATAACCCACTGAAGGACAAAGACGTTCCTCACTGAGGAATAATAAAAGAGATTGCAATATCCTAGATAGTGTGAATTAAAGCATTATATATTCTAATTTTACTCTAGTAAAAAGAATTACACCCATTTACTGTCTAATGTTGGATAATTACTTGGATTGCTTATGGAAACGACTATTTAAAAACAAATTGCAAGTCTTTTGAGAAAATCTTCAAGTTTACCAGCCCAGATTCAAAACCAAGTCACGACAAATAGATACACTAGTAATGCACCACAAAGCTCTTTATAAAAAGACTTCCTATCATTTATTTAGCAACAAAAATACAATTAATTTCAAAATGTGCAATTGCTTGAAACATCATTTGTTAATGAAGTTTCCTAAGTAACATTACATACAAACAATGATTAACAGTAATTTATATTTATACCCCTTGAATGTTTGTTTTTATAAATAGTAATTTATTCCACAAATCTAATAACATTTACTTGTTTTTTATGACCTGTATTATAATATATGTATGTTTATGCTTCAAGTCTTTATTATCAATTCTTTACATTGTTATGTGATGTGATGTGATGCACTGTGACTTCTCCTTAAATGGAGTCAGGAATCTCTCAACAGCTATGCCCAGAGAAATCTGTTAGCCACTTTATCTTCTTTTTCCATTCTCCACCCTAAGTTTTCCCATAATCTGCTCCATCCCATTTCCACAACATAATCTTTGTCAATGCCATGACCTTCATATCTAAACCCCCCCTTATCTTTTCCCAAACCTAGCATAAAAACCAATAACTCACTTTCTGTATAATCACTTTGTTCATATTTAATCTTCCATAACTTCATTATTTGTACCCTTTCTGCTTCCAAGCATTTACATTGAAGTAACAGATGCCTAATATTTTCTATGCCTTCCTTACACAACTTGCAGACTAAATCACCCATATTTTTCCATTTGCATGTATATTCCCTTGTTGCTAAAGATCCCGTTCGAGCCTTAAACAATAAACTACTTTCCTTATTATTATCATTATGAATGAAATGATTCAAGTGCCCTTTATTGGCATATTAATTAACTAAAATATAAGGCATTATTCTAATTTAACTATGAGAATACAAGGCTTGCATGATCTATTTGAAGGGTTTCCTTCATCATGTACAGAACAGGCTTGAATTTTATTTATATTACACTAATTTTATATTCATAAAAATGTGTTAAAATTGAAATACACAACTATTAAATATAATGCTTTTTATAGTTAACAGTTCTGAGAAGGCAGAAAATATAATCAATTTCATTTTTTATAAACCTAATATATATGCAATTGTTAAAACTATGTTATTTTACTTAATGAAATTCACAACTGTGTTTCACATTGTTTGGTACTAACAGATGTCTTTATCTGTATATAAACTTTTTATATAAAGAATTTAATAATTGATAGTAATAATTTAATCTTTTATACTCTTTACTAGTGAGGATCTCTTTAATATGTTATAACTAAAGCCATGTTTTATAATCCCAGTTTCTTTCATTTTTATCCACATTTAAAACATATGCATTTTATACAATCTTATTTTATTGTTCTACTAAGTAAATAAACTTTAAGCCAAAAAACAAAATTGTATAGACATCTCATAAGTTTAATAAAACGTTATTGTTACAAAGCTGAATTTCATAGTGTGCAGTCATTTTCCATATATTCTGGATACCATCCATACTTTTAATAACTTATAGTTTAAAAAAATATTAAATTAGAAATTCATAAATTTAAATTTATACATTTCATAAACATATCTTACTTATATGAATGATTATAATCTCTATCAACTATCTTTTCCCTTGAACTCATATATGCATTGTCACATAATTGCATTTTCTCTCTCAATTTTTTATGGCACTTTCTTTTTCATAACTTCTTATTTACTTTTTGCTAATTATTTTTATTGACATCTGAAAATGCCTATTTTAAAATTAAATTGAACAATTTACCATTGTCTATGTTTTCAAGTAATATGGAAAAATTTGATGCTGGTCACAGAGGATATAGAGGATTGCTATACTAACTAATAAATACTGATTAACATAGAGGTAAAACTCCCCATACAGTAGCACCACTCAGTGCAAGTCAGAATAATCGATGGATGCAGGAAAGTTTGTGCATAAAATTCCTATCTAGTGTCTACTCATCCAATATCCCCAGACTTGTTTCTAGCTTGTGGTTTTCATTAATGAGGAGCCTTGGATCTGAGAGCATTGAGTCTAGATCTTACGATCTAATGCAACTCTCCAGCAACCACCTTTTATCTTATTAGCTAACTATAAAGTTTTGAATCCAAAATGAAAATACAATAATGTTTTCAATTCAAGCTTATTAACTTATATAGTTGTATAGATATGAATTCGATTCAGCATCCATGCTTTTTGATGTCTGATTCTTTAATAACCACAGCTACCACAATCCTATTGGGCAGGGTTGGTATTAAATCACTAAATATCACATGATAAACATTCTTTATGCTTACATAAGCTTTTACTCAGAGGCAAAACACTCCGTAAAGTAGCACCACTCAGTGCATCTATTGATTGCTCTGGCTTGCAATGAATGGCACTACTGTATGGAGAGTTTCGCCTCAGTGTAAACAGCTTATGTATAAAGAATGCTAATCTTGTGATGTTTAGTGATTAAATACTGATTAATAACAATTGATCATGTCTTATCATTATTTAATGATACACTTATGCACAAAACAGAATTTATTACAGTTAATTTACTATATCTCACAGTTTTTGTCTTTAAATAGTCTACTGCTTAATAGCATCTCTAAAAGTGAAGAGAATAAAGTATTTACAAGGTAATGCCAAGTGATATGTAGATATTGAAGTCTGTCTGTATAACATTTGATAAGTTACTTGATAAAAAGACATTGTCATCAAACAATAATCACTTGATCACCACCAATGGAAATATGCTATTGTTCTCTCTTTTAGCAAAAATTATCATACAAAAAGATAAATATGATAGTAAGTTCAATGAAAAAGAAAATTTATCATAACTTTATTATATAGGGTATTTTGAGCTCAGGCTTTCACATGACTCTCAACTCTCATTATCTCATACCACTGATACACTTGACCACATATATGTCTTGGCTTTGAGCGATTCATCATCAGATTTTCAATAGGATGAATGGCTGAAGAGTTGGAGTGTGGAGTGGATTGAAGCCTATCCATTAAAGTATGAAGATTGCCTATCTTAATATAAATCTGATCACTTATTGTGTATATGTGGTAGAGATGATAATCTGGACCAACTGACGAGTGCAGGTTTAGCACGGAATACATATATTGGTGATTATTTATCTTTTATTCATATATGTGGTCAGTGGTATGAGATAATATCGTGTAAAAGTCTGAGCTCAAAATACCCTATATATTACATTGTTTGTACAGATAGATATATATATACCCTGTATGTTACATAACTTTATTAGTTATTTTCATGATTTTCTTTAACACATGCATCTAACTTTGGTTTAATATTATTTAAATTATTTTATGAGTATATATCTAAATTTAATTTAGTATTATTAAAATTACTTGACATTTTGACTAACTGTGAGAATAAATTTGCAATGCTATCTTACTATATAATAAAATGATAGTATAGTTTGAATACATATAAAGTGTATAGTATTCATACATGTGTAATATTTATATACTGTATATGATTCGTAAAAATAAGGAAGTTGATAAATATTCTCAGATAATGCTGACCTTATAAAACTGGCAACATATAATTGTCTGTCTAACTCTAATGAAGCTAGACAGCAAAATAGTGAGATCAAAACTTAAAAAAATAATAAATGGTATGTCAGTGTTAAATTTCCAGAATATGTCATAAGAGGATGAAAAAAATAAGGTGAAAAAAATTTAAACAGTAAAATTGCTTTATAAAAATTCAAATAACATTATAAACTGTTATTGATATTATTAATATATGTTGAAATTAATTTTTAAAAATAGGCTTATATTGCTGAAGTATCTCAAACAATTAAACTTGCAACTAAACCGACAGAAAATATAAATCAACATCAATAACGATAATAATAAAATAAAATAAAAATAATGTTATGAAAAAAAATTAATTTAAAAATTAAAGAAACATAGAACTTCTAACATGCAAGACATTTTGAAAATAACGCCTATATTTTGATCACTTTTACACTGAAATCTTAGCTGATGATTGCCCATCCCTTGTATATGTATTAAATGGATCATGTCCTGTACATGAGGGGTCAGACTGACCTTAGGTCAACATGGGTATGACAAGAATCTCGGCCTCAGTGTGATCTTTGAGCATTCTATCATCAGATTTTCAATTGGATGGACGGTTGAAGTTGGAGTGTGGAGTAGATTGAAGCGTGTCCATTAAAGTATGAGGTTTGGCTATCTTAATATATATCTGAGCACTTATAGCATATATGTGTGGAGATGGTAATCTGGACCAATTGATGATTGCTGGTTTAGCATGAAATACGAATATTGGTGATTATTTATCTTTTTGACATATATGTGTTCAAGTGTATCACTATTATAAGATACTGTGGAAAGTGGTGGGTCGTGTGAAAGTCTGTGCTCATATACCCTATATATTACATATATAGACACAGGTATATAATAAGCCTGTGTGTTTCAGTTATGGTAATTATAAAACTCATTTTTCATCCAAAATATTATGAACTATGCTTGTGGCTATTAACCATTTTCATTTTCTATTTCTAATTCTTTTTTTGTAATACCCGTGGAAATATTATTGCGATTTTATAAATAATTTATTAATTTGTTCTATATTATCATAAAGGGAATGTCCTTATCATAAAAACATGATCTAAATATAGGTGGAACTACTAGTCTAAAATCCAATAGTTATTAATATTTACTAAGGCATTAAACCTTTAAGCATATACGCTTGAAAATACGAAGGTAGGGACCTCTACAGGTCTTAAATCTTCGTATTTTCAGGCGCACTTGCTTAAAGGTTTAATGCCTTAATAAATGTTACTACGTAATCAATGTGCGTTAAATAAATTTATAATTACAACTTTAAATAGTTATTAATGTGAAGCAGATTTCTTTTTTTCCTTAGCCACAAATAGTATTCAATTTATTACATCTGTATTAATTTAAACATTGAATAAGCCTTTGAAAATTTAAAATAATGTGAATATTTATAACGAAGTTTTACTTTTTAATTTTATACATTGTTTAGCCAACACACTTTATATTTTAGCAGCAGGATTACTTTTTATCTTAAATGCGTGATTAAATGTCATCAGTTTCAATTTTATTCAATATTTTTAATTTAAATCATTCAATCTTTTCGAGTACTACACTTTTTAATACAGTTTTCTACTAACATTTAATTAATTCAAGTTTTTAAAATTAAATTGTTTTATTGGGGGGGGGGGGTAATAATAATAATACTGTTCAGCACTTCAAAATGAAAAACGAAAGTTACGATAATTTTCTTTTTATAATACTGAATTTTTTTCGACGAATATTTTTAATTAATCAACAATTATTAATATAAATCTTTTTTATATGTATATTAAATATAAATTATTCACTATCAGTTATTTTATTATTAATCGATTCCCTCCAGTCCTTTATAAGTAAATTGTGAATGTTTCAATCATAAATATTTAACTACATTGATAAAATAAAACTAAAATTATATATGTATGTGAGGGAGAATGTGTATGTATAAAAGACTTGATGATGTGTGCGTAAATACATTTGTATGTGCAACCCGTAACCTTTATTATGAAGGAGCCCTAATGCACTAAAGAGAAGCATTATTTACTTGCATAATAAAGTAATTCAATTTGGTTTATAATATAAAATTGGGTATTTTGAACAAAATCAGGTATTTATAGAAAAATAGGGAATTTTGGAATAAAAAAATTTATGCCATATAAAACTTGAAACATTTCCTACATCTTAACATCATATTTTCTCACATCAGACTTTTACATACCTCTCATTGATGTAAATATATATTTAATTAATCCAATAAAGTTAAATTTTAATAAAATTATTTATTCCCATCTTGCTATTAATTGTTACCACAAACATTATGTACTTTATTCTAATCATATATAAGAAAGAATACTGATGAGTTGGAAAATGTATTTCCACTTCTCAAAACAGACATCTATATTTGGCATATAATGACCTTTGCAAATCACAAAGTATTTGACCTTGTTCACTTTTGGAGTCAGATTCGTTGTGATAGATTCACTATGGGGAAGCAATCTCCAGCAGTTTGCAAATATGGTATATCATGCCTACACTTAATACAGCAAGAAGTCATCGCATACAGAACCTACAACTTATATTATGCAGCTCCCTTACTGTAATCAATAGTATTGCCAAATCATGAGAAAGTAATGGGTACAGATTTTTAATGCAGGACCTTAGCATATGCAAGTTTTGTTAGTAGATTAACTGATGTGCATATGATAAGAATATACTATATTTCTGGTCAAATGCAACGTTATTAATATTTAAGAAAGATAAATAAGATTAAAACTTACTTACCTATCAGTCTTACATCAAATATTTACTATGGTCATTCATTGCAAATCAACTGCAGAGATTTTTAGACTCGAACCAATAGAAATCTAATGTCAGATTTAAACATAAGTGAAATTTAAAATCTACAGATTACAAAATGGCATTTGACTCTAAACATTTTTGCTATGATTAAATATTTAAAATATCATAACATAGACCAGAATATTGTCTAACTCTGATTTATATATATATATATTAAAGTGCAACAGCAGTGGTTAGTCTATGTAATAACACTAAGAAGATTACTTTTGTTATGAACACAAATATTTTGTGGTTTAAAGTGGGAATCAAAGGAAATAAAAATAGAGATCATTAGATTTTGCAGATAGATACTTTTGCAAATAATGTTTCACAGCTGTAACAATTAAGGTTAGTTTGTCAAAAATAAGAATTTAATGATTAAAAGTAATGAATTGAAAGAAATTACAATTGTAAAAACCTTGGACAAATTGTTAACATATAACCTTAATTTTAATGGAGCAGTTTTGATAAAAATAGCTTCTTATTAAAAATACATATTTGCTTTCTGCCAGTATTACTTGAGACTATGATGCTTGGTCATTTATTATGAGAGTAGTACATATTCTATATACCATATGTCTATATAAACGAGGTATGTTAAGGTAAACAAGGAGATATCAAAAATTATTAAATATCTGATTGGAAGAATTAATAAATCAAAATGAAATTGGTCTGGACATTGCTGAAAGTATTAAACATGAATAATAATAGTTCTCAGCTGAATGCCAAAGAATTATAAAACCTAGAATATAGAAACATATGAAATGAATGCATGAAATAAAGAAGTTTAATAGAGTGATGTAAAGAAGAGAAATTATAAATCAAAGAAGCAGAATTAAATTCAGTGAAAATATTTTGCAATGGATATGTAGGTACTTAAAAATGAGGATGATAGTAAGAATATATAATATATATCTTTGTAAATATAAATTATTAACTCTTTTAACATTTTAGTAAATAAAATTTGAGATTTTAGTTAACTAATATATTATAATCTTTCAACTGAAAGTGTTCAATAAAGTCATTGATTTAATAAATAGTATAATGTGTTCAATGAATTTACATGTGTGCACATACGTTATAAATTTCATTGTCCCTAAAGAATTTACTAGCAAAAAGCACCAAGATTAATTTTTATCTTCGATTAATATGTCTTTGTTTTTCTTATATCTACATGATTGTGCCTTTATATATATTCATAGAAATCAATCAACACTTAGACAATCCCAATATCATTAACAATCAACAATCCCACATAACACAATATATTTTATTTTAAATTTAGTTTTTTTTCTTAAGCATGAACTGCTAGTAAAATATGAATTAAGCTTACTTATGAGTTTGTTTAGCAATAATCTAAATCTGCTGCTGCTAGAAAATTTTGTCTGTTTTTAATTCTACCTTTACACTTAAATATAAATCATTCCAGTTTCAAAAAAAAAATCTTTAATAATAAACATATTCATAGCTCTGAAGAAGACTGCATGACAGTTGAAATATAAGATTGTGAATGCATATATGTACAATAAAAAAATTTTGCTAAAAAGGGTTCAAAGTAGAGTGGATATATTGTATTTATAAAAATATTAAAATTACATTGAGAATTTCTAATTTTTTACTAATATGAAGATAAAAAAAAATCTCTGCCTTACTATATATGGTCATAAATATTTTAAAATTTTTTAGTAATTATATATATGTTATTTAATATGTTTAAAAAATGAAAGTGTATTTAAAATAAAAAAATTGACTTTGCCAAATAAAATCATAACTGTTTTATTTCTTGGGTTATATCTGTCATCTAGGAACAAAAATGGAAATTAAATTATAGATTCATTATCATTAAAACTAAATCACTAGATAGCACAAATTTGTAAAAGACAAGTGTCTGATATAAAGTACCATCATTTTGTGGGAAGCCTGTTGTAAACAAAATATGGCAAGCGATACCATTATCAACCATAAGGAACTTAGAAGACGCTGAATGCTTATTGCATCTGTTTTCTCAAATTAAATGTATTTACTTGATATATCTATTGTTAATTATTATAGCATTTAAATAATGTTTTGTATTAGAGGACCAATAATGCACTCAATTTTTTCTACTTCCAAGCACCTAATGTAAGATTTGTGTATTCATTAGATGGGGCATGATACTGCCTCATCCAAATCTTGACTCATGTCTAAATATTGATGTTCATCATGTATATGACTTTCCCATCTAGTGCTCAATGATTATGCATGCTTAAAATAGATAGCTCTAGAATTAATATAGAGTGTTTAGTGTCACAGCTGCCTTATAAGCAATTGTCTCGGGTTAGCAGGTTCGCTTCCCAGCCGATGCTATGACACACCCAAAAAAGTGAGCTAATCATATATAATTTTGATTGATAAATAATATTTTATGCTCATTTTTATTAGATAGTCAGTGTTATACGCATTCAAATTCTATAAAATGATTACTTAATCAAGCATATACATTTGAATCTACTTTATAAATGTTTTTGAATAGATTTTTAATTTTATAGTTTTATCAATTATACATATCACTATACTTGACTGTTTTTACATAATCTTGTATTTATATAATTTCTATTTTTTTAAAAAAACTTAAATGAAAAAAATATATATTAAGAATTAACTGCTTACTTTTTAATCATTTTAGGACAGAAATAGCATATTATTTCCATAATAAAGTAGAATCAACAAAAGAATTACTCTATATCTAAATCCTTTTACATTGGAAATTTTAATTCTACCTTTAGGTGTTAAAGTCACAAGAATAACTGGTTAAATAAACAATTATAAGTGAGGAAATGTAGAATCGTGTATAAACAATCACACATACAATGTGAAAACTGAAAAGTTAAAAATAGAAATCATATAAAAATATAGTTTTATCATTTTTAAAATTACATTATCAAGTTATAACTTTTTTTTAACAAATAAATTTATTAAAGGAAAAATACATTTTCTTCTCAATAAGCATCTGTACAACTATTTATCTGTCATATATCGTAAACAGGAATAATTGCTATAACAACTATTCGTGTCATCATATAGCACCGAAATGGAAATACATAACAATAGTAGCATTATAATGTGTGAGATAAGTATTGGACCTATTGGGGTTCAAAACGAGCCAAATTATCTGTAAGCAATCAATTTAAGCATTTATTTCCAAAATTACTGAGTGGTTTAATATTTTAAAATTGACTATCTGAAGAGTGATAACTGTATTCAATAGGTGGATCTAATAATGACTAAAAAGCAATGTTGGGAAATGATATTAAAAAATAAGCCAAAAATGCTTACCTGCAGTAGAAAAATATTGCTGCAGTCAACATATGTAAATACTTCAGCATCCACAAAAACAATTCGTTATGAGCAGTAGTCATTTTAAAGCTATAGTTTTCTGATGGGAAAAGCTTTGGTGTCATGAATATAAAAACTGGTCAAGCGTTGTTAGCTGAGAGGTCAGTGTGGCTGCCTTGCAAGCAAGCAGTTGGTTGCAGACGGTTGTTGCAAGTTCGCTTCCTGGCCGATACTATGACATATGAAAACAAAAACTGGTGATTTCAAGCATGAAATGTAATCAGATGAATCATTGTTTATTCTTTATCAACCAGACTGCCTTTTCCCGAAAGTAAATTATGGTAGTAAAACTATCATAATTTGGCAGTCATATTGTGGTATTTTCTGGTATAAATTATAACTCTGTATGCATACATCTCAGTAGCAAAGAGCTTATATATTTTGTGTGATCAGGTTTATGCTATCATTTTCCAATATGTTTTATGATCTAATTCAACCACAGAAGATATGATTTTAAATATTATTGAAACTCTTGGACCATTTTTGAACTGTGAATGAAAAGTCAATATTTGTCATAGATATCTCTGAAAAAAGTTGAAACTTTTTTTTAATGATGTATGGCTTAAAAATGTTCTCTGAACACAGTTTAAAAACTGTATTCTTTATTTTAATAGACTCTACGTAAAATGTAATATATTTTGGTAATTTAGGTTACTAAATAATTATAGAACACAGATTATATGACAAAGATGATAATATCAAAATAAAATACTAAATGAGAAAGGATTATATAACCTTATTACATTAATCATTTGACTCTATATTACTTCTTTAAAAAAAAGAAATTAAACAACTTTCTTCTTTCTAAACAAACTTTAATCACTCTTATAAAAAAATTTTTTTTAGAAGAGTTCACATTTCATTTCACAAATAAAGAATAATTTTTTTTTTTTTTATAATGTTTTAATTTGTGTGCCACTATATATCTCTGAACCTGATATTCCTAAAAATAAAATAATTTCAAGTTACTAATATCATTAAGTGATATTAAGGGCTGTGGGTTCAGAATGACCCAATATAAATATATAAAAATTAGATTGGACATTTCTATAATATATATATATAATGTAATTGTATTTTATAGCTCTGAAGTAAGTTATTAGTCCAAACTGTAGGTCAGCGCAGCTGCCTTGCAAGCATTGCTTGCAGACAGTTGTTGCGGGTTCGCTTCCCGGCCGATGCTTTGACATATGGAAAAGCAAAAAATTAAGCATTATTAGGAATGCATGGAAGGAGTATACTTTTTTAGATTTTTTTATTATAGAAAAGTTAATAATCATTAACTTATTATAAAAAATAAATTTTATTCTAAACTGAGATTAGGATAAAAGTGGATTGGCTGATATGTATATGTAGATACGTTTTTAATGTAACATTATTTTTTAAGATTATATCTAAGGTTATACTACATACTTAAATAAGAATAATCTGTTTTAATTCATTAAGAAGTTAGATTTTTAATTTAGAAAATTTGTAGTGATTTGCTTAATACAGAGTATCCAAAAAGTCTAGCATGGGGGGGGGGGGACAAATACAGAAGTGTTCCACTGAATATACATTATTCAATATATAAGTTCAGATGTTTATATATCGTTTAATCTTATGGTTAATTGTTAAAATATAACTCATTCTCAGCAATCGTTTCAATACCAGTCATGGTTACCCTGCTTTTTTGTATCAGAAATGGGATTTAACAACATCTGACAAAATTAGCACAAACTACAAATAATTATTTAAAGACTGCCCCATATGTATGGTACAGTGTCGGGGAAAAAAGGGTGCAAATGCAGTGCAAATATATACCATCCCTTTACCACAGTTAGTGTAAAAAGATGGTTGATGGATAAAAAAAGTATGTGATGATTTGGTTCTATATTCAACTCTATGACTAAAGACAGTGAGATTAAAAAACAAAGAGATTGAAAGAAAGATCAATGATAAAAAAAAAGCAATAAGTTTTAAAAAATGGAGAGCTAATGAGATGAGAAAAAACTGGGTCAAGAACAGCACATAATTTTCAATGATCCAAAATCTTACTCAAAAGACACATTGGTCTTTATTCTTCTCTTCCTTTTTCATCACAATAATTAGGTGCTTAACAATATATATATATACACACACAAAGTTATATTGATGGGTTCAGCAAATTGACAAATATGTAAGGTTCCAATGAATTGGGAGAGGAAAAGCCTTCATTTTATATAGATGCAAATTGATTTTAATCATTTTGAATTTACATTTTCAGGGTCTTGCATGGTTTAGTCATTAGCCAATCAGAAAGGAATACCAAAAATTTGGCTCGCTTAAAGCACTAAAAAAGCTCATTGCAATTCTATATATTAATAAATTTGGAGAAACAGCAAATTCGATCATTGTGTTTAATACATCCATCATGGAAGCCATTCTACATGAAAAAATTGTCAAATCATTATGCAGTATATATATATATCAGAAATAGCATCCCTTGTTAACTGTCTCAGAGCACTGCTTGTCCTTAGTGCAAATAAATGGTTGCATATGTTATTATAACACTGTAATATTGTCTGAATATTTGATACTATGAACATTTTTTTTATAAATTAGCCCATCCACACTGTATTCCAAGCAGAGAAACCTTTTATTAATAAATCATGACAAAATATCTGACATTAAAATAAGTAGATTGATGCATTCTAAATTATATGTAAAGAAATCTGGAGAGATATTAGCTCCAATGCCGTATGACCTGAAAAAAATAACCTTATGCCATTTTTATAGTGTGTTATAAAAAGTAGTGTGGCTGTCCAATGTTTACATGCAATGATAGAATCATAAGAAATTAATGACACCATAACAATCTATGGTCGAAATATTTATAGATTTCTTAAAACATGAATAATAGTGTTGATCATAATTAATATGCTCAGCTGAAAAAGATCAGGGTTAATACATGAGTTTGCCATGCCAGCTCTTGGAAATTTACTCTAGGATTTTTTTTTTTTTTCAGACAACAACTTAATTTAGGACAAGTAGTCTAGCTAGTCATTTAGGTACAGTATAATGATTCCAAATTAAGCTGAACCAATAAAAAGAGAATGTATTATCTATAATATGTCATGATGTCACTGGGAGGAGAGATTACCATACTCTTATGGGCATTTATGCCGGTGTGTTGTCTCAGTGATGTAAATATGAAAGACAGAATAAGAAGTGGCATTTTATAATAATAATAAAAAGTTTATTAAAGATACTTTAAAATTAGAAAAATATTAAATTTTCAAGAAAATATTATTAAGCAGATAGATAACAAATTAATGATGACGAAATTATATCATAGTCCAAAACCATAATAATCAAGTTTTATACAGAGATAAAAATGGGTTTGAAATTAAAATAGAAGATTTAAAAATTACGAAAAAACGTTGCTAGTTAAATTATTAATGAATAATACTTTATTTTAAGCTCGGATTTAAAGAAAAGGAAGTAAAATTCATTGACAAGCTCATGAAGATGAAACCATAGACCATATTATACACCGGTGCCCAAGACTTAAAACACTGAAAGATATAATTATAATCAATTCCAACATAAGACCTGATATGATTTTCTCACTTGAAAATGCCATTCATAATGGGTTTTTTTCAATAATAAGGCTTTCTACCTTTGTCCTATATTCCATATGGATAGTGAGATGCAAAACTCTCATGGAATTACCCCCGCCACAAATCATACCATTGTTTTATCAAACACTCAAAAAAATCAAGAAACGTGACCAGCTCCTGGCCTCCAGTAAAGTCTTTGATGACACCTGGTCTTTAACTGCACTTTCCTTTTCCTGATTATCAACTCCCACCTACCCAGCATTATAGGATAGGAAATTCTAAAAGAAAATATTCATGTTTATATAAAAAATGCTTATTCCATTAATCAAGTTCTTAGAATCTCATCACTATACCTAACCACATAAGAGTATAACAATTGTACTCTCATAACAAAATCGAGCCAGATAACAAATAGAACATTATACAATCATATTATTGTACAATTTATTCATTTATCTATCCTTTATTAGTATGTAATCACTATTTATTGTTAATAAAATTTTTGTTGAAATGAAGATTGTGTTAAAAATGAAGCTGAGTTTTTACAGATTTGCGCACAGAGAAAAGCACAATTTTAATCAAATATATATATATGTACGATAGTGAACGATGAAATAAGTAATGTGTTTTATTTATTATTGAAAAACCAACTGAACTCTGATAGTTTATTTTGAAATTAAGCAAAATTTAGTTAAGCCATAAGATTTCATTTTGTTTTTTAACAGATAAATAAATTAGAAGTAATGTAATAATTATTTGACCCTAAGCAGATGATTGTTAAAATTTATATGCAATACTAATGTTTGTATAAATATTTTGTAGAATGCCCGGCAGCAGAAGATGGAGTACCTAAATATGCATGTCCATCTCCTGATCGTTTAGGACGGTATATCTGTGTAGATGACCATGTTCTTTGTGATGGTGTCTTTCATTGTCCAAATGGTGAAGATGAACACAGGACAGCCTGCATGTTTTATAAAATGGTAAATGTTTATGTGTTAATATAAAATATAAATTTTATACATAATACATACAAGCATGCACGTAGCAAAAAGTTATTTTTGATGGCTACATATATTGTATTTATATAATGTTCAAACTTCTAAATAATAATTTACAAAATTAAAACTTTGATCTTGAGACAGCTTTCTGTCGTTATCAAAAACAGATTTTGATAATAGCAGAATACTGAAAGTCAGCAACAGCACTTTCGACACAACATACACACATATATAAATCACATCACAGCCCTCTTATTTGAGCAAACATAATACAATAATAGCAGTCCGTTGTCAAGACTACATTACAATTATAGTAAATGGAATCCACCATCTACCATGATGAAAGATCTTAACTTGACAACATATTGCTCATATAAACTATGGTGATGTGATTTACATATGATAATCAGTTAGTTGTTGGGACTCATGGTTTAGTATATATATATATGGGGGGTGTCAAATGTTCTTTTGGATTTTTCTATAAGTTCAGGCAAGAGCCAATTCAAGCAGTAAAAGACCAGTAGTTGGCTAGTTTTAATTATTATTATAAATATACCAGATATTTAAAATTGTTAGCTAAAATTTCTTCAGGGTAATAATTAATGAATTCCAAAATCTGGGGATAATGGGTGTCTGTACTAACACAAACATCGATTGAAATAACATACTATTCTGTTAGCATCCTGCATAATTTAATAAACAATGTGTAATGGATTCAACAGTCAAAGATCCTCTATATCAAAGCTTAATTCTATCACTAGCAGTGCTCAAATATCACATGATATCTCTAATGATGAAACGTTTGATAATGAGAATTAAACATTAGCACTGGAATAAATAAATAAGCACACAAGTGGAAGAACTTGAAAACTATATTCCACATCTACATTTAGATACAGACCAATGTCAAACCTAAAATTAAAAGAACACTATTTCATTGTAGGCTGATTATGTAATGACACATTTGGAATGAAGTGACGAACATTTTTTAAAAGTTTGGATACAATTAAGACTCTTATATACATTTTGAGATAACATAAGAGTCTAAATATAAATAACATTAGCCTTTTTATGTGAAACCTTCTTATAAGCATACCATACCTCATGATGAAATTCCATAAATAGCAAATAATAAAATGTCTGCTGTATGATA
This sequence comes from Epiperipatus broadwayi, assembly GCA_028023455.1. Classification (NCBI taxonomy): domain Eukaryota; kingdom Metazoa; phylum Onychophora; class Udeonychophora; order Euonychophora; family Peripatidae; genus Epiperipatus; species Epiperipatus broadwayi. The sequence goes on from JAQFVV010006207.1 coordinate 16,914,947, forward strand.
AATAATATGAAAAGAGATGGCAAAGAAATTTCTAAACCTTATGAAAACAATTCACACATAGATAAACCAAGAAATTCATACAGATATATTTCTCAAATAGCTAAATAAAAGCTTTGTCAAAAAAATTCCATAATATATACAAATGGTCAATTCAAGCATTAAAATCCTTAATCTCATGAAAAGCCTATTGGTCACTTCTCAGGTAAAAAAAAAAGCTTGAGTCTGTCATACAAATACAAAAATTACATATTTGTTTGGAAAAATATTTTTGCCACATATAACGACATATCATTTAAAATGAAAACATAGGGATCATTGGGATTACCATATCAATCCTAAGTTTACAATTTTGCTCTAAACCATATAAAAATATTATTATGCATGAAATATAACAACAAAAATATTATAAGAATGCAAAAGATGCATAAGTAACAAATTCATATATGGCAATGATAAAGCCATTAATAATTTTTTTAGATTTTTTAAAATGAACTATAAAAAAAGAAGATAGCAATAAATTATAAAAATTTGTGGATAATGTATCCAAAGAGAAAAACTAATTTAAGAAGTGTATTTATTCATTGTAAAGATAATCAGAAAGCTTATTTATAAAAAAAAAATTCTCTAAATATAAAAGCTAAATGTATATTACAGTTTATATCCGGAAAATTAAAAGCATCATTATATTTTTGGTTACTGCCTTCCATATTACTTATATTTCTAAATTTTAAGAGAGTATTAAAAATTCAAAAGACAAAACAAAGGTCATTAAATGTAATGTTATATATATATATTTCTTGTGAATGTGAATGATCATATATTGGCGAATCAATATATACTAGAAAAAAAATTTTTTTTTTCAATATAGGTTCTATAAATAGTGGTGTATTTTACATATCTGTTCATTTTTATACTCTTTTTTGGTTTATATTCAATCCAACTCATTTTTGTAATGATTTCATCTTTTATTTGAATTTTTGTTTGCCTCCTTGTTTTAGTTTCCTAATTAAAATACAAAATGGTGAAGCAATAATTCAATTAAACTTAATTCTCCTAAATCTTTACTTTGTCTAATCTCTAAATCATGTCTAATCTCCACCACTTTCAATCTAATTTTAATCATATATTCTATATGCTACTCTTTCTACTGATTTCTCTTGACATTATTATATTTTCTATATTTCCAATGTAGATTTTGAGAAATTTGATTATTTATTCAAGATTAAAAATCATTTTTCTCTCTCACATCTTCCTTACTCTATTAAACTAATCTGTATATTATTTTTTCCATTTGTTTTGCATCATTCTACTTTCTTTTCCTAATTCTACAACTCTGAACATGAATATTGTTCTTCAGAACATGTGCTGTTTTTCCTGTTTAAAAAGTACGAGTTCTATTTAATTACCCGCCCACCAACATTCTTGTTTATCTTAACAAATGTCATATTCCTTATTTTACACACTTTCTTTTCATGACTGTTCTATGAAATTCTTTACTATAAATCTCTTCATTTCTGTCATTTAAGAATAAAATTAATATGATATATAACTTATAGCATCTGTAGAAATTTTATGATCATTCAAGCATTTTTGCTGAACATGTATTTCTGTAATAATTATTATCATCAGACACCAGTTGGCGTTACATCACATGAAATTATGCAATTTTTATTTAAATACCTTATGAATATTCTATTTTATTCTAAAATTGGAACATACTTTAGAGATAAATTTAATTAAAGTCTCCTTCATATGACTTAATGTTAATAGTTAAGGTAGAGATTTAAATCAAATTCATTTTTAAATAATCTTACTTTCAAATAAACATTTAGTATGTAAATAATTACTTGAGTATCACATAATTGTTTGACAATATTGAGTATCATTAATTTAGTTTTTTGCCATCTGTAGAAATTTTACAATCAACATTTAATAAAAAAAGTCAACTAATCTCTGCAAGACATTTTAATCTGTCATAAGCAATATTATCATAAGCTACTTTTAATTATAAAACAAGGCAAAACTCTCCATACAGTAGTGCCACCCTGAGCCAACCAGAGTAATCAATGGATGCCAGAAGGCTTGTGCATAAAATCCCTATCTAGTGCCTACTTATCCAATATCCCCAGACTACTTTCTTGCAGATAATTAGATAATTGAACAAATATTGTAAATTTATATATATAATCATAGGTATGAAAAACTTTCTCATGTTGTTTATATCAATATACCACCTTCTTTTGGTGAAATTGTCTTGCAAACATAAAATGAATCCATTTACATTTGATTTTCCACTGTTTATAAAGATAGCAAATCTAAAGATTTTAACTAGAATTTCCAATTATATTCAGATGATAATAAAACTTCATTCAATGTGGGATATAAAATTTCATAAGGCACAATAAATTGCTCCTATTTTAATAGTCTTATGAATAAATATTCAAATATTGAATATAAAGAGGGTTATCCATTAATATAACTATCACAAGGAATTTTTCATTCCCATGAATACAACTTATTAGGTTATATATATATTGATATTTGGAATGGAGTTTATTCCAGAATTTTTTGTTTATATATACATTATGTGATAGATACATAGATAATTATGATATATATGTGTCTTTCTAAAAATATATTCTTATGTTTTCTTTTTCAGATTATGGGTTATTTTAAAGTATTAACAGATGCAGTGTTTGGTTGGCCATCTGTACATTAGAATCCAATGTAGGAGGTGTGGTGTCAGAGGATTTTTCAGGGGAACTTTTCTGATAAACACATTTGTGGACCATTCTCACTACATCCCAGAATGCATTTCAAAAAGGACTATCACATGAGTTTTCATCACATGATTTAAAAAAGTCTTTTTGGATATCATGAAAATGGTCTGTGTCAAATTAGTTTTCCTCTGAAAAAGTTCTAAATTTGGGAGGAAAGTGAGGTTGCAAGAATGCACTCCAGAAATGTCCCTGATGCAGAAATAATCAAATATTTCAAAAGAGTAGAAAGTGAGAACTCCATGCTTAATAGCACACATCCTCCTTCCCTCCTCCACCCTAAATAACCAATAATAAAAAAGTAGGTTCAGCATGAGGTCTTTTTGAACTCATAAGGAGCATTTCCATGTGTTAATTATGTATTGGAGTGTAGTTGGGAATATTCTATTATTTTGATACACAATGGTTTTTTCAACCAATGTGTATCAATTAATTCGACACATTCACTGCATCAGTATAAGTTTGAGTTAAATTTATTTTCGAAAGCCTGATAAGGTAATCCGGCATGAAATATGTGATATATATAAAATCATGTAGTAATAATAAAAATGTAAATAATGTTTATAAATAAGCAGGTTTAGTCCTGATGAAGTGGTTTCCTAAACTATCTTGGACTATTTATTTTCATATTTATTTTTGTTGTCGGTTTAGATATGGGACATAGGTTGACAGCTCTTAATCAATGGCTAGCTAGAACTTTTAGGCGATCACAAGGAAATTATTTTGTAAGCAATAACCTATGATAGTAATAAAGAGGATGATCGTGATTGTTATATATCTCCAAAAATTATAAACATTGGTCCAATATTCTAGCAGCCATTGTAGCCTTGGAGAGAGTAATATTCTATGGCACTAGAAATGAGCTGGGGAGTGGGGTAAAAGAAAAAGGAACTCATTGCTGGTGAAAAATATATTATTCTCTCAAAGTTGAGGAACAAACACAATATTTGTATTTTATCTTTTTAGTTTTTGAATTATAGGTGTATGAAATAGTGCATATTATTAGTTACTTTGAGTTATTTCCATTTAATTTTTAATAGTGAATTAGTATTACATTTAAGAGTCTTTTAACATTTATTTATCAATGAGATTATTTTTATGATGATTAAACACATACACATATGAACATACATACTTACATACATAATGAGTTAATGATTACTATAGAAGTAATTTTATTGGGACGTAGATAGATTAAAACTTTTCAACTTAGTTTAACGAATTGATCATTTATATTGAAATTACATATTCATAGAACAAAGACTACCACTTTATATATTAATGTACAATATTTTGATGTAATTACACAGATTCTGGTCATTTCCGCTACCCCCAGACTTAATTAGCCACTACCCATAAAGAAATTTAAATTAATAAAAATTAAACTTTAATTTTCTACATTTTATTTTACTTTATAGTAAACACACCTATGTCTAAGTGTTATAACATTATCGGCTTATGTATATATACCTTTTCCTATGTATACGTATTAAAAATGCATAATTTGCTAATTTTCAGAATTTCAATATCTGCAACACGTGACTTGGCTTGAACTTAAATGTTTTTGAATATGGGGAAGCTATTATATTCCTTTAAATCAACCATCATAATAAATGAACATAATCCAATTTTTTATATTAAGAACACTTAAGTAAATCCTTGTTCCTCAATCCCTTATATTATATATCTAGCACACATGTTACAATTTGCATATATATATATTCTACTGTTATTAACTGAGTTGGTTATTGAAAGCAAAATAAAATAAAAAACTAAAATAAAATTTAAAGTTTCAATGTATATTTGAAAGATTGTTGGATATCCATTTTTCTTTTGTATCAGAGCGCCATCTCAAGTTGGTTTGTAGGAAGAAACTGTCATTTAAAGTACACTGCCAAAATTTAAGATTTACTTTAATTTTTTTTTAAATATTTTTAATTAACTTTTTTAAATTACATATTAATAAATAAATAAAAATAACTATGATCAGTTACTCAGGAGATCAAGTGATGTTTAAGACCAAAGGGACAAGCTCACTAACAGAAATTACACAATCTGGGATTTTTTTTCCCATTGGAAATAGATGGAATTTTTTTTTTTTCTAAATCAAATTTTATGCACACTCATAAATATGTGTTTTTAAAAAATATAATTTGGTGCCATATATTAATTCAATCATAAACATCCAATTTTAATGTGTTCAGTGAAAACAACCTCAGTAGATTTCCAGATTCAAAATTATATCAAAGTCATATAACAAGAATATTTTTTTTTAAAAAAAGACATTTTCTTGCTTTAGAATAGATAAAGTAAAAAAAAACAAAAAACATAGATTTTCTTTAGCAATATTCATCTTTTTTGAAAAAAAATGTTACCACTCTCAATTCTGTTTATGATTTGAACAAGAATCACTTTTTCTACATTTCCAGCAATCTTGCATTTAAGAATAGTTTGATATTTGTGTATATAAATTTTATCAATCAAGTGAATATTGAGACAATAATATTAATGAAAATTTTAATACCATTATTTCTTTTTTTCTTTTAGGATTTCATGCGAAATGTTTTTTTTTTTTTTAATATTTTCAAACTTAGGATTCAATTTGATATTTTTGTTTTTCATTACTATAATATGGGTTTGAATTCAAATTGAATAAATATAAAAAAATTTCCACTGGTCTTAGAATTTTTATTTTAGGTAACTTGTCAAATCATCTCATCACGGTGATTAATAAATAGATATCCAATTATTCTTAGTGGGTAAAATATAAATGGAAATCCGCTTAAATCTTATCATCCAGCAATTAGCAGTCCTAGAAAATAATGTATTTTTCTTCATTGCTTCTATTTCAGACCCTGTTACAGAGTCCTTTATTCTATGGTGGACTATTTAAAGGCTGCTTCACTTTTTCTTACATGTGATAAACTAATAGGGAACCATATTTTAAATCACATTTGTATTATTCTGACAAGAATTATTGGTGCTAAATAAATTGAACTTTTAAGAAAACATAACTAATAAATGTTATTATTACACATGTTGGGTCTCATTTTTGTACATATTATCAAAATTTTGATCAATGAAGTAATTACTTCTAGAATTTTTTAGGTACTCATCGGTAATGCATATCAATATTTTCCCTAGTGTCAGCTTTGAGAATTAATTGTACAATATAATTCCAGGAAAAAGAATTAATGAGTTATTACATCTTGGCATCAGTGTGGGATTGGGGCTTTCCATCATCAGATTTTCAATGGTATGGTTGGCTGAAGAGTTGGAGGTTGAAGTATATTGAAGCCTGTCCATTAAAGTATAAAGATTTGCTATCTTAATATAAACTGAGCACTGATTATATATGTGGGTGAGAGATGATAATCTGGACCAACTGATGAGTGCTGGTGCAGCACGAAATACATTTATTGGTGATTATTGATCTTTTCTACATGTGTATGTGTATCAGTGATATGAGATAGTGTGGATAGTTGAAAGGTGCTTGAAAGTCTGAGTTCAAATCCCCTATATTTACAATTAGGCTCCAGGTATATGAAGAGTGCCTGTATTTGAAATATTATATCTTATCTAGATTAAAAAAAACATTATGATTTATCATAATTATAAAACTATTTTTCTAATTAAAATCTTTTAGATTTTCACAATATAACCACTTCATTCAAATGCAATAGTTACTATTTTTATTTATGTTCAGCAAAACGCATTCTTAGTTTTTCATGGTATTTCATATTCTCCATAATCATATTGTGAATAACGGAAACTGCGCTGCTTAGGCACTAATATTAATTTATTGTTGTCATTTTACAAACTTTATATGAAAAAATTATAATTAACTAATTCTTTAAATTCTTACCAAAAACACAAGTGTTGTGTATTAATGTTGACATTTAATTTAATAGGATATCAAAATTGTTAATTCCTTTTCGTTAATTAATTTCAACCAAATTGCAATCCATTTCAGGGATTTTTCAAACAATTTTAGAAATATAGATTTTTATAAAACTGATCCATAAAATCTCATAGGCCTATTTCTTCTGTAATCTTATAATTATTATTATTTTTAATTTACTTTTTTTGCAGCTTCCTATTTCATTTTTTTTTTTTTTTCATATGTCAAATGTGTTGACCGGGAAGCGAACCCGGGCCAGCTAGGCCACCAACGCATTGACTTATTTCCTATTTTAAAATCAAACAAAAACACCTTAACATCTTTATTATAAATATATATTATTTTCAAAATAAATTTTAATAACGTTTAATATATTTAATCATATTTAAGATAAAATCCTGAGTTTAAAGATCGTGGCTTAAAACACCTTCCGATTAGTGTTGAAGAAACATCATAAATTAAATTTGTTGTTTTTGAAATCAGTATATTAATACTCATTTTGATCAATTAAACTAATCTGTAACTTTTACTTTGTAACCAACAGTAACAACATAGACATTTTCTGATCAATGATTGAATAGTCTAGCTAGATTGGATATAAATGACTATCTGAAATTTTCAATGTTTGCTATTATATATATATAAATTACTGTTTGCTATTATATAATAGATATAAAAGAAGATGAATGAAGGTAATTTGTAAAATTATTTTGACAACTAACTACATCAGGCTTAGCACGTGCATATATTTATAATGCTTTACTTATAGATATATGTTTGTGTATGCTGATTGCATGCATCTAAGAATACTCTCTATATATCAGACTAAATTTGACTGAATTATGTACATATTTCAACTGCATAAATAATTTACAAATTTTTATATGTGACTATCTGCAAAAATAAATTTATTATGCGTTTATAAATTTGCAAGTTTCTATCTATTTACGCAGTGTGAGTAGGATAATTACAGTATCTAAATAGTAGTATATATTAATTTTTCTATTAATTTGTGAATAATAAAATCCTGTCAATTTCTGATTTTGCTATAATAATTGCAAATATCCTTTTTTTTTTTCATTTTTTAAAATATGCATAAACAATTAATGTCGCTAATCGAAAAATAAAAGCATTTATCAATAATAATAAATTCGGCAAATATTTATCATCCATTAGGGCTTAAATAAAATATTTTAATGTTCATGTGAATTGTAATCTAGATGTGGTTTAATTAAATTTTGATTTTTAAAGTATGTCGTAAACATATTTATTTTTATTTCTTCATTACCAAAAAATAAATATATAGAAAAAATTAGTTGTGTAATTTTGTAAAAATACATTATTTCATTTTCTATTTTTTTAATTATTTTTTGTTAGGTTTTCATATTTTAAAAATCAGTTAATTTTAAAATCTAAGCGGTTTGTGACTTAAAATACTAAATAATTTAGTGTGAGTTTACTAAACTGATTTATTTTATTGAATATAGTTTTTCTTAATTAAAAACAAGTTTCAATATACACAAAGGAAATATATTTTTTTAAATGTTTACTAAAATATGTATTTACTCGCCCATTCATAAAACACATATTATATATATTGAAGCGACTATTTTTTAAAGTACTATTAATAGTATCAATACGCCAGCCTCTTATCAAACTGCCAAAGTTACGTAAATTAGTTTACGTGGCTTTGAAAGATTGAAAAAAGTCGATCGCGTATTAATAATATTAACAGCGTTTGGAACGTGATTGTTTTAATGTCTATATATGATAATGCTGTATTAATTGATTATAGTACAAAATAGCAAAAGAATGAAAATACAAAAAAAAAAAAATTATTTAAATTTTTAATCAGATTTTTGGTCGTTGGAATAAATAAATAAAATAAATATTCTCAAAAAATAGAAAAAACTATTTAGAGAGTTAGTGCAAGAACTGTGGTCAGCGCAATTCTATTTTAAAATAGTTAGTTGTTGAAAAAGATTTTTAGAATTATGAATAATAACATTATGGTAGATTGACGAAATACTTTTCATAACACTCAATACTCATTTCTTTTCTAAGCTGTTTTTTTTCTCTTCAAAAATTTTTACCCACCCTCCTGCCATAGAACTGAAGAAGACCAGTCAGCTGATTGAAAATCTGGTTTTCTTTTTTCCATTGTTTTACTTTTATCCATGTTATATTTTTAATGTATACATAGGATTTATATTTATTTTGCAATATATCAATACATTGTAGAATATATATATATAAAGAGAGAATACTAAAAACTGTTTATATAACAATTATATATTCAATACTTTTAAATTACAAAATCAAAAAATAGATTCAGTATACAAGAAACTTTTGATTTAAATCTTATTTCAAAACAAAATTTTTATAACTATTTTTTGAATAAGTATAAAATGTCTCTCCATCTAGAATAAGAGTTAATGGAGAAAAAAAAAACATATCATGCATCCACTTTTTAAAATAAAAATCTAGTTGTAAATTATGTTGATTTTTTTAAAATCTTTTTTATTGCAAAAAATTTAAATGAAATTAATTTTGTTCTGATATATAACATAAAATAATAATGTTAACCTAGGATGGTCTAAGCATGTTATATGAAAATATATCTTCGGGTAATTGATTTATCACAAAATGATATTAATGTTATTCAATGAATTCTATTATAATTTAGAATTGTTGATCTTATTTACTGACATAATAATATCCTGAATCAACAACCACTCTGAGACCAGCATTTTGAGCTGTATTACTTAAGTAATATACACAAATATAGAAAGTTTTGTTTATCACAATTGATTGGCTTCAAAAAATAATATGAACAAATTTGTGACTTATAAGAAAAGGAATCAAATTTCATTAGGAACAGTCATACAAATAATGTCAATATGTTTATATCAGTATAGATTAAGTAGATACAAAATTCAAAAAATTGTATAAAAATAAATACATGCAAATTAAGAATTTTTAAATAATTTTTATAATTGAAATATTTATTTCTTTTTGCTTACCTGCTGCTTTTTATTAAAATTTAAATTTATGACTTAAAAATATAGCATTTTAAAAATATATAATTAGAGATGTATTTTTCATTAGATTTCCATATAACTGATAATGAAGATTTGACAATATTTTTAAAAATTTTTACTTGTGTAAACTAAAAAAACTGTACATTTTTTATTATTATATGCATGGTTGGGCAAAGGTACATAATCTTCCAATACTTTAAGACAGAAAATAATTTTATGTTGAGAAATTTAAAAGACAGTTTTCATTTCATATTAAATAAAATTAGTTTTTGTTTATAATGAAGTATTATTCACTTTTTTTTAATCTTTACATTTTAAAGTATATTCATTGACTTCAGTTGCCATTATTTCTTATAAAGTTCTAATTGTGTTTTCAGGCATTGAACTGCCTTTTCATACAGTGTTTGATATCCACATCTCTTTTATCTTTGATAACTTATCGTTTCACTTTATAGCATTTTCTTTTTTGTTTAAAAGCATTGATGGCATAACTGAAGAAAATATATTATAATAACAATTTAGAAAGAAGTATTATGAAGATAGTACTGAAAGGGGTTATAATATTTTTGAATCTCTCTTGCATTTCTTTTATATTGTGTAAGTGTGAGAGATAGACAGAGAGAAAACTTTTACATTGTAAAAAAAATATCACCTTCAAAAACTTATACATTATTCAACAAATATTCAATCATAATTTTGAAAAACTTGTTGACTGAAAATATAATGAATATAGACATTTATAGTTAAAGTAATTTTGAGCCATTTTAATTAAATCAAGAAAAATATTTAATGTACATATAATTTTCATTTATTTGATATATTTTATAATACTGCACCTTTAATTTTATAAATATTTGTATAATTTGTTTAGCTTTAAAAAAGACTCAATGTCTAAGCGATAGGATATAACAACCTATGTCTAGACATCTAAAATTAGCATTTCGATAGATTAATATGCACACACACCAACTTATTAAAACATATATGATTGCACATATAGATATATATTATTTGACATGAACAGTAACTCAAATAAATTTGCATTCCATACTAATATAAATACATCTTTTACTTTGATAATGTAAAATAATAAACTAATTAAAAAGTGCATTTTTGTGTCAACATTCCAAAAAAAAAAAACTTTAAATATATTTATCTGTCATACCATATGCACTGCTAAAGGACCAATATAATCCAAAGCTTGTGTTTGATCCTCCTGAGCTGTTAACTTAGTTTCTTGTCAATACATTACAGACTTATTTATGTTGCAGCCATTAAACTAAAATGGTGTAAGATAGATTCATATTAGTTTTTGTTTATTTATTAATTCATTCATTATAAACACTAATTCTGGTTTTTCTCAAAGTTCATATTAAGGTTACCCATACACAGACTTGAAATGTATTTTTTTTCTTGTTTATTATTATTGCTATATTTATTATTTGTTTTTCATTCAATGTGTAAATGTTATTAAAATTCAATTTTACTTTTCATACTGCTTCACCAAAGCAATATGTCAATGTGTATATATCTATATATAAAATTGTTTGTCACATGACTGTTTCAAGTCTTTGTGTGAGTATTCCACTCAGGTTCCTGTTATTCACATTCCCATCTTGGAACGTTTCTAATTGAAAACTCCCCAAGCAGTACTGGGGAATGTTTATTCTCATTATAATTATTATTATTATTGTTTTGTTTTCAAGGTGGTCCAACTCATAATGTTAAAAAAATTATACTGTTAAAAGGAAAGAACAATTATAGTTTTCCTAAATCTACCAATTTATTGCTTATGAGTTGTTTCACTTCAGTTGTATTCATTCATCTGATTGCTGATTGGTTCCCTCTGCTGAAGCTCCTGTGCTGAGGATTTTTTGGTTTATTCATTTTCTGCCCTCAGCAAAAAGTAACAACAATATTATTCCATTTCAAAAGTCAGGAGTTCATTTCAGATGGTGAGAAATCAAGCCCTCTATCCCAGTGCGTTGACAGCACAAGATAGTCAACACATCGGTTGTAACCAGAGCAATGCATTCTGGGATAAAGTGAAACTGTTGTTGTGGCATTAGCCATATGGTTTGATTTGAATTTATTACATAATGTACAATTATGATGTTTGAAATATATTTCTAATTGTTGTTGCCATGAAAGTTTGAGTAAAAATTTTATTTTATATCTTTATCATAAAAAGCTTGAATAAAATATTTTCAAATCAATTACCATGTTTTATTATTATTATTATTGTTGTTGTTATTGTTGCTATTGTTATTATTGTTATTAAAATGATGATATATTAATAATGTAAGGAGCTTTCATTATTTTATAATATATCACATGATCACCATTTCTTATGCTTGCTTATAACTATTATTAAAACAGGCAAAACCCTCCACACAGTATTGCCACTCAGTGAAAGTCAGAGTAATCAATGGATGCCAGAAGGCTTGTGCATAAAATCCCCATCTAGTGCCTACTCATCCAATATTCCCAGACTAGTTTTTGGTTTGTGGCCTTTATCAGTGAGGAGCTTTGGATCTGAGAGCACTGTATCTAGATCTTAGGATCTAATGCAACCTCCAGCAGCCACCTTTTATCTCCACTTAACTACAAAACTATGCACAAGCCTTCTGGCATCCATTGATTACTCTAGCTTGCTCTGAGTGGCAGTTTTGCCTATTTTATAATATAGTTATAATTTTAAGATTCTACAATAAATTATATTACTGGAATAACAAGCAATGACAAATTACTTCCCATGATAATCAATCGATACATTTGATCATTACCCTAATGCTGAATTAATCTAGACTGTTTAACTTAACATACGTTCATAGAGTGACACATTATTGTTACTATATTTTTCAAATAAATACATAAAATATATCACATTAAAAATAATTACATGAAAAAAATATATATATATATCATTGGTGCAGTGATTTTCTATAAGATAATTATTTCATTCCTACATAAACATATAATAAATATCCACTAAAATACCAAAAGAATGAAACTGCAATAATGTGATATGTATAAACTAATGGATTAATTTCTAAAGGGTGTTAAGTGTTTCATTCTTTTACCACCAGAAGGCATTCAATATATCAGACATACAACAGAAAAATTGAGAAAGGAAATGAAGAAAAGAAAGGGACTGATGAAGAAATTAGCAGTGTTTTCATATAATAAATATGATGTAACTAGAATTGTATGTCAGGGAATGGCAGTAGTAGGGTTAACTTATGGTAATGATGTGTTGGGTGTTAATATAAGGGGTGTTAGATTACTTAGAAAAAGTACAAAGAGAAGTAGGAAGACATGCATCAGGTGGCAATTCAAGGAGAAATGGAATAGCCAAATTTTTATATGAAAGATGCAAAAAGTAAAATGAAACTGTTTAGTAGATTGCAATTTATGGATAATAAGAGAATAGTCAAAATAGTATTCAATTGGTTTATGAGTAAAGGACAAGCAATAAAATGAGTGAGAAAGGTAGTACAGTATGCACAAGATTTGAATGAAGACTTTTTGTCACTATACTTATAAAAAAAGTGAGATGATTGTGTTAGGAAAATTGTTGAGTGTTATAGTGACAAAGAATGGGATAGAAGAATAGATGCATTAATAAAAAATAGGGAGTTTGAAAGATGGAGAACTAGTATGGAGAGTAAAAAGAGTTTAAATATATATACAAGTAAACAGAATATTGGGTGTGAGTTAATTTATGATAATAGTAACAAAAGTAGTTTACTGTTTAAGGCTCAAAACAGAATCTTTAGCAACAAGGCAATATACACATAAATAGAGAAATGAGGGTGATTTATTCTGCAACTTATGTAAGGAAGGCATAGAAAATATTAGGTATCTGTAGAATGTAAATGCTTAACAAGCATAAATATTGCAAATAAAAAAGTTGGAGAATAAATATAAAGTGATTATACAGAAAGTGGGTCCTTGGCTTTTATGCTGGGTTTGGAAAAAGATAAGGGAGATTTAGATATAAAAGTCATAGAATGGACAAAAATAATATTGTGGAAATGATATGGATTGGGGTATTGAAGAATATGAGAAAAACTTAGAGTGGGAAATGGAGAGGGAAGGTGGATAACAGCTCTCTCTGGGAATAGTGGCTGAGAGATTCCTGACTCTGAAAAAGAAGAATCCATATTGCATTGCATCACATTTCAACAGGTTTTCTGTATCTTTTAATTCTTTTCTCAAAAATTTCATGCTGCATTGCAATCTCAGTGTTAGTCATGATATTACTCGGAGAGCATTGGAATACTGTGTCCATTACCTGTTTTGTAATTTTACAATAAAATGGTAATCTGTCTTTTATTGCTGCTGTTTTTGTTTCTATGTGTCAGAAGTTATCAATAGAAACAAAAACTCTGTAATGCAAACGTCAAATTGCAGGCTAAAGTTGCTCAAAATAACATCCCTCATTCATATTATATTTGCAAAGTGGAAAGCATTTTACAAGTTGTTGTTTGTTTGTTTTTTAGATTGATTTTATTCATTTAAGAAATAGTTTCATTTAATAATTAATTTTTATTTTTAATAATTATATAATTTTAGAAAAATTATATGTCATAGAAAGCAAGAAAAAAAATTACATTATTCTAGTTAATATAAAAGTGAGCTTAGTTTTTTAGTTGTTCTTTTTCTTAAATATTTGGCCAAGTAAGGGTTAATTCGTTAAAAAAAACCTCTGATATTGAGTAATATAAGCAATTTAGAATTGTGGTTGTATCTTAATCACTGAAAAGATTATTGTTAGTGGAATTCTAGACCCAAAAGTGAGCCTTTCATTCTATCATTACTTTAAACCATATAGGACAAATTAATCAACTGGTTTGTTATTCAGGAGTTCACACAAAGTTCAGGTGCCACAAAAAGCAGAGTTTTACCACAATCTATGAATCTTGAGTTTGAGTTCACTCCTCTATTACTATACTAAACCATGCATCCTTTAGTCGTAGAAAAGTCGATGAAAGCAATAACTTTTTCAGAAAAATCTTCAGATATTGATTTACTAAAAAGTTATCAAGTAATTCATTCTCAGGGAATGTAATTTAGTTATTGATATGGTCATGGAATACATATATTGATTGTTTTCAACCTTATTGTTATAGCTTTATATACATTTTTGGCTTAATAACATACAAGGCTAAAACCTTTGACAGAAGTGCCTTAAAAATGCTTATTTGACAGCCAATCAGATGTAATAATGACTGCATGTGGAACTCTTAATTCAAGAACACAAGCCAAAACAAGAAAAAGATGGGACCCACCTTCTTCTATACTTAAATTTATATATAAATAAGTCAGACTTAAGCATTCACTATATAACATTATCATCCATACAATTTAGAATATCTTTTGTTAGTTGATACCTAAATTCTATTACTCTCCAGATTTTTTTCGAGTTCATAGAATATTTTATTTTTGTATCCTTTATCTCCTACTTTTAACATATTTCTGCTATTACCCACTTTTTTATCTGGCATAGTAGAGTGTTAATCCATTCATTATACATTATATTTCATGTTACATAATTTATTTAAAGCTTATATAAATGTCAGTTGTTCACACTTTGAAATCACAAATGTCATATACATACCAAAAATGAGAAAACTGTCTTTGATTTTATATTAAATAATGGTCATCCATCTTAATTAAAGCCACAAAGTGCACTAAAATCCGCTGATAGTTCATTTACAAATATATTAACTGCCTGTATTCCTTATAGGCCAATAAACATCACATGACCACCACTTCTTATATATTACTTATCAAGGTGATAACTTATTAGTTTGTGGAAGGCTGAAAGTGATGTAGTAATTGTCACTGTCTTGCATAATGTATACTTAATACTACATTATAAATGTACACGCAATATAAATACATGGGTAAGAAAAAATAATCAAGTATTAGTGGCATCATTTAAAATTTATCCACTCTATTTTGAATGTCTTTTAGCAAAAAAATCTTTTATTGTACATATATGCATACACAATCTTACATTTCGACTGCCCTGCAGTCTTCTTCAGAGCTACCATTATAAATAATACCACAAAAAAAATGTAAATAAAATTAATTGAAAAAAAAAAAAACTAAAAAAACAACATAAAATATAACAAAACATAATAAAAACAATAAAAGATTTTTTGCTAAAAAGTGTTCAAAGTAGAGTGGATAAATTGCATTTATATAAGATATTGTAGTAAAATAAAGGAAGTGATGAATTTGATAATATTTCATCAGTTAAAAATTAAGAGATTGAAATGTAAGTGGTCTGGATAAGTTATATGACAAGAGATAAACAATGTAAAGTCCTAACAAGAGATTTGAAAGACCTAGAAAAAAATCGCATATGAGATGGGTGGATAAAATAATAAAAAATTTTGTTGTGGAAGAGAGAGATTATGGATCAGAATAACTAAATTAAATCTGGAGAGAGCTTTATCTTAGAGTAGATTGATAACAGTTAAAATGAAATGAAGTATATATGCAATTATATATTAATACGCTCACACTTTGAAAACAAACAAATCCGTTAAAAATACTTATATATTAATTTTCTATTATTGTTCTAGCATAATTTGCAGGTAATTAAAACCTATCATTTCTGAAAAGGCTAATCATATATAAATATAGAGTGCGAGATTTGATCTGTTATTTTATATTGGATAGAAGTTAAGACCTTAAAGCTCAAATCCATTCATTATTTATTCATAAATATATTAGAAGCAGTTACTATGTCTGGTTACAACATAGCTAAAATTTATATAAAAAAAATAGAAATGTGAGAGGCTATGGAAATCTTACACACACAGATCTTAGTTATAAAAGTTCTTTTTAATATTGATTTAACTCTGTGCTTGATTAGAGTTTATAACTTTTGCCACCATTAAAGATTACATTAAGAAGATTATTACCATAGTACTTAATCAAGGAACAATCATTCCTTTTAAAATCATTTCTAACATTCATAATCATTAAATATAAAACTTTTCTAATATTTCTAGTTTAAATATTCAAAAATATCTTGATAAACAATTAATTGAATGATTGAAAAAAGTAATTTCTATACAGTACTTACAAAACAACTGAAAGTTGGCTACCAAGAACATAATTCATCAGATGTATATATTTAAAATCTTTTTATATAGATTTAAGATCTGGACAAAGTGTTCAATGAAGGATAAATTGTTAAATGGATTTCACCTGTTGTGTCTTCAAAAAAAATTATAAATGTTCATTTATATATATAAATTCATTTTTTTTAAAACCATAGGTGTTATCATTTAGTTTTTGCCTAGAATTTTTTAATTTTACAAAAATGCATTTTATTAATTTTTTTATAGTTTCAACTGTCTGGAAGCCTTCTTCAGAGTTTCATATACTTTCTAATACATAAAATTATAAATGATATTATTAAATATTGTCATTTATAATTGTACTAATTAAAAAATAAATGATACTGTAAAAAAGATTGGCATGCAGTTGAAACTGAAAGACAGATTAATAAAATATATATTGTTAATTTAAACGTGAAAGAAAAAGTATATATAAAAATAATGAGAACAAATTAGTAGAATATGATTGAAATAAGTTTTACTACAAATATCAGTTGTTGGCTGCTTTTATTTCATTTTGTCATATTTTTAAAGGAATTTTCCTATACTAAATAAGAATTATATTTTATAATATTTCAAAATAATACACAATTATATGAACTGAGATCAGACCCATGTAGCTATCTGGCTTGCTATGCTGAGTTTGAAGACATTAACGTGTCTAAAAGATTCATGCTTGCAAGCTGAATAGAAACTGTTTCATAGATGCTCAGAGTTTGTGTTTAGATCTAGTTTCTTATTCCTGTCTTTCACTGACGATAGCAAATAGCTTGAAATCATGATCTGAAAGTGGAATTAAAGTTAGAGATAGTGAATGCTCGCTCTGACGTTTATGTAAACAGAAAACTACGCTTGACGGTGTTTTTGGTAGAACGCCATCTGTTATTATAACAAAATAGAGAAAATATTATTAATTGAACAGGAAGTTACAGAAACTTCCAATGAGTTATGTAATGTAAATAAACTCCAAAAGATAGATGATAACCATGTCTCTT
Organism: Epiperipatus broadwayi; assembly: GCA_028023455.1. NCBI lineage: Eukaryota > Metazoa > Onychophora > Udeonychophora > Euonychophora > Peripatidae > Epiperipatus > Epiperipatus broadwayi. The sequence continues at coordinate 16,932,803 of JAQFVV010006207.1, forward strand.
AGCATTTGTTGTTGTATATAATTATTTATTGACATAATTTTAAATGGAGTGAATTTGACTTATTGATTATATATATTTATAGAATAAATGATAAGAATCACCATTTCAATATTCAGGGAATTAAAGCTGAGCTTTAGTTTAAATAACCTTTAAATGTGAAATAGATTTTTTGGTGTTAAATGTCCTTTACAAAGACAAAAATTGCACTCAAAACAAAAAAGTGGGAGGGGAGAGCTTAAGTCTTCTAAAATTCTATTCTACCACTGCAAAATTATAATACCCCTAGAGAGAAGATTTCCAAATGTATATTTTAGAACCTATATAATTCATGGGATATAAGAATCACACTTTTTATTAAGATATGAAAATAAATCTAAATATTTTTCATTTTAGATTAGCATTGTTTTATCAATTAAACAGTGTATATCATCATTTAGTTTTCTGTTTTTAAACTATATTTCATTATAATTCTATTAATAGTGTTCCTTTGCTTTTAAAGAAAAGATCAGATTTATTTCAGTTCAGCAATAATGAGCTAAGCAATGCTTTCAACCTAGAAGGTCATATTCATGCCATTTAAAATTATCAGCTGAGATTGCTCAGCTAGTTATTGGTGAACTGAAATAAATCTAATCTTTTCTTGAGAAGCAAATAAACACTATTAATAGAATTAGGATAGTCTAAGAAAAGGAGTAAATCTTTATAGAGTTATATTTTATTATATTCTTTTTGATCACTTATCAAGTATCTAGTAATTCTTAGCTTGAATGTAAAACAAGGATAAAAAAACTGCCTAATATTTTATTGTACATCACTTTTGAAAACTTACATAAATAACGCTTTCTCCATCATTGTTTCTTTTTTCAGATATAGAGTTGATTTAAATGTGCATTTACATTTCATTTACTGTTTTTAAATACAAGTTTGGAAGTAAAGTACATATAACAGTCTCTATAAATTTTTGGAAATCACCACACTATAGTCCTGCCTCCATGTTATTATTCTACTGCAAATGACTCAAATATTTGGAATATGCCAGAAGAATGAATAGAAGGCATCTCTAAAACATTCAATATTATGTGCAGATTGGGAAAATGTTCTAATATAAATAATGTATGGAGAGTAATTCAGCATTGAGATATAATATCTTTTGAAAAAGGGATAGATAATAAACTACAAAAACTGTTAATTATATATCCAAATACAATTCTTTTGAACAAATATCACCAGATAATATTCTTCAAATCTCTCTTGACAGTTAGTCTCAGATAATTATATTTTCTTAAATCATCAGTAAAGAGCTTTAACATGTAATGGCTAATACAAAAATCTGCTATGACTTCTTAAGGTTTGAATTGTAATACAATTTTGGGTGATCTTTCAGATTTCAAAAAATTGAAATCTTTCTTTTAGATAATTATCCCACATCCAAGCCAGGCATTCATTCAATTAATAATTATTCAACAGTTCTCTAATTATTCTTAATCACAGGATTAAAAAATATAAATCTTCACTAGCCAGCTTCTTGTTCACTGTTTTGTTTTTTGGGGGGACAGATATTTGAGGAACTTAGATCTGGAAATATTCTATTTAAAGATCATCTTACAATTTTACCTAATACCCATGATATTAAATCATTTCTGACTGATATAAAATTAAGACATAGAAATAACAAAAGAATATGGAATCAGGGTTTTCTTAAAGACTTCCAAGCTTAGCAATTCTAGAAGCTAATATGTTCATCTACAAGTGCCAAACATTTTTTGCACTCATAATTGATAGCATCAACATTCTATAAATGTTTTAATGATTAATATTAATCATTTGTTAAGTTAGAGATTATCATATTATTTTTTGTCCAAATATCAAATTTAAACTTAATTAAAAATTAACATATTCATTCTTATTAAAGATAACCACATGGTACCATTAATCAACTAGTGTGATATCTTAGATATTATTAAAACTTATATTCCATTACATATACAGTACTTTGAAACATATCCTTATGTCTTAAATAGTATCTAAAAATATTTTGATTTAATTCTCATGCTAATACTGTTACAAATCATGTCAGCAACATCTAAAAGAGAAGTGACTAACATTGCTTAAAACATTGGATTATATATTAATGAGTATATAGTTCGAAAATATTTAAAAAGTTTAAAATATATACTTTATTTTAATAATGTTTTATCAACCTCAATCTTAAATGTGATATAAAGATCTTTAAAACCAAGAAAATTCCAGTGCTTTGACTTTTATAAATTGTTACCCCTTCCTAATTATCCCGACATGGAAGCATACTGTGCAAATATAGATCTTGAAGATAATTTAAAGCAAATTGTATTGCATATTAATTAAAAGCTTTGTTTAATTAATAAAAAAAATGGAATATAGATCATTAATAAATGATGTTAACATTATTTATTTGTGGTACATAAATTCCCAAAAATATGTTTTAATTAAATGCCATAATTATTTGTATAACATCTCACATTTTTTAGCATGAGAGTTGTCAATTTGATGCTAATATTATTTATTGGATAGCTTTTTTATCAATTTAATTTTTTTTATCATTTCCAGATTGTTAAATTTTTTAAATTTAAACATTTTATTTCTCTCATAAATAATAAATAATGAAATTTTAATGTTGAGTAAAAAAAATTAGCTTTTTGTAAGCTTACAAATATTACACACGAGGGCCCTTAATAAAGTATGAATTTTTCTAAAGACATTTAATAATTAAAGCTAGATGGTGGAAATAACCGAATATATAATTACATGTAGAAGTCTCAAGAGTGTAAAACAACATTTTGCTATTGGTAGGAAATTTATATCTGCAATAAGAAAAAAAAAAAGGAAGTATTACTAAAAAGGGAAATGACATCATGAAATGGATAGAAGACTTTTATCAAGAATTATATAGTAGTAAAGAATAAGTACCTCCTATATCTATTACATCTTCCGAATTGCCCAGAATTTTAAATGAAGAAGTGAGACATGCAATTAAATGTATGAAGAAAGGAAAAGCTCCAGGTGATGATGGAATTATAATTGATATATTAAAAGAAGCAGGTGAAGAAATAGAATTTTTTTTAGCAAAGTTATATACCAAATGTCTAAATGATAAAGATGTACCAGATGATTGGAAGAATGCTGTATTAATAGTAATATTTAAAAAAGATGATAAAGAAGATATTAGAAATTACAGACCTATCAGCCTTTTATCAGTTTTATACAAAAATTTTACCAAAATAATTTCAACTCGTCTACAAAGAACATTGGATTTCTACCAACCAAGAGAACAAGCTGGATTTAAAAGTTGTTTTAGTATAGTAGATCATATCCAGGTATTGAGAGAAGTTATAGAAAGGACAAATGAATACAAGTTGCCATTATGCTTGGGATTTGTAGATTATGAAAAGGCATTTGATTCTATAAACATTTCTTCAGGGATTAAAGCATTGGATCATTAAGGTATAGATCCATGATATTGTCATATTTTAAAGAATATTTATAAAAATGCAGCAGCAACAATTAGATTACATAATGATACTGGAAAAGTCAACATTGAGAAGGGTGTAATACAGGGTGACTCCATATCTCCAAAAATTTTTACAGCAGTGCTGCAAGAAATATTTTGTGGATTAAAATGAGAAATTAAAGGAGTGAAAGTAAATGGAGATTATTTAAGTAATTTAGATTTTGCAGATGATGTAGTTGTTTTTGCAAATAATGCTTTACAGCTTCAGGAAATGTTGCAGAAGTTATCAGATGAAAGTGGGAAAGTAGAACCAAAGATAAATGTTAAAAAGACTAAAGTAATGTTCAATGGATTTTCTCAAACTATGAAAATAAAGATTATGATGAGTTAGATGAAGTTAACTGTTACAAATACCTTGGTCAGATTATTAATACAGATGAAAACATAATGAATGAAATTAATCATAGAATTAAATTTAGTTGGAGTGCTTTTGGTAGAAATGAGTTGATACTAAAAAGAAATATGCCTATGTGTTTGAAAAGAAAGGTTTTTAATAAATGTGTTTTAGCAGTTCTTACTTATGGATCTGAGACTTGGGCGCTTAATAGAAGAGCAATACAGAGACTTCAGACCACTCAAAGAAGTTTTGAGATATGCATGTTGGGAATAACAAAAGAAATTGAAAACGATATATGGGTAAGAGACAAACAGGTGTTACTAACCTCACTGAAAAAATTAAAAGACTGAAGTGGAATTGGGCTGGACATATTGCTAGAAGAGATAATAATAGATGGACAATTGAAATCTTAAACTGAATTCCAAGAGATAGTAAAAGACCCAGAAAGAGACCACATGTGAGATGGATGGATGAAATAAGAAAGTGTGCAGGGGTGATATGGAGAAGAGAAGCTAAAGATCAGAGAAGATGGATTGAACTTGGAGAGACCTTCATCCTGCAGTGGATTGATAATGGTTGATGATGATGATGATATGTGTGCAAATATTGATGGCAAATTAAATCAATCAAATTATCATTAGTTACTCAAATACAAAACCAAATCATATTTTTAAATAATTATGCTTGAAAATAAGCTTACCTATGAGCAAAATCATAAAAAAAAAAAAAAAAAAGCAAATAATAAATAACATACAATAGAATGTACAAATATCAAATAGAAATTGAAAATGGCACATATAACATTAATATAAAAATTTCTGAGTTGGATGACTATAAGAATTCTTTTCTATATTAATTTCTGTTTGTTCATTTCATGATGATGACTTCACATTTTGCTAAATGTATGTTATGACATCAACATTTACTTGTGCTTTTTTTTTTCATTACTATCATTTTCAACTATTATTAATATTGTCTTAAATAGGCAATAAAAAGAAATATAAAAAAACAGTGACGGGTATTATACTGTATCCCTACACACTAGAGATAACAGTCAAACTAAAAGCAAACAAACTGCAATCTTAATAACATCAGAATAATTTGAAGTAAACAGAATATTGGCTGTAAGATAATTTATAAAGCAAGGAAAGTAATTTACCATTTAAGGCTCAAACAGGATCGTTAGCAACAAGGGAATATACATATAAATGAGGAAATGTGAATGATTTAGTCTGCAAGTTATGTAAAGAAGGTACTGAAAATATTAAGCATCTGTTAATTGAAAGTAAATGCTTACAAGAAAAAAGGTACAAATAATGAAGTTGTGGGAAAATACAGAAAGTGGATTCTTAGTTTTATGCTGGATTTGGAAAAAGATAAAGGGGATTTAGATATAAAGACCATAGAGTGGACAAAAATAATGTGGAAATTGGATGGAGCAGAATAGAGAAGAATATGAAAAAAACTTAGGGTGGGGAATGGAAATGGAAAGTAAGGTGGTTAACATGTTTCTTTGGGCATAGTGGCTGGGAGATTCCTGATTCTGAGAAAAGAGAAACCACAGAGCATCGATCGCATCACATATAATTGGGCTGTAATTCTTGCACATTTATTAATTTAATACTCATTGGTATATGGAATTTTACTGTCTAATGGTAAAATTAACATTATATTACAGTTCTTTTTCTCCTCTTATTGTTTGCCTTTAGATTTTTTTAGTGTTTTAAAATATGTTATAAAGCCACTTATAGTTTACAAGCAGAATATTTTTTTTAATTATAAAACTCATTAAAAAAAAGTATGTTTCATGTGAGCCTGTTTTATAATTTAAATTAATTAATGAATATCAATAGTAAAGATTGTGATTCAAAAATAACATTCACTTGCCATGCCTATGACCTAATTTGAATTCAAATCAAATTAATTTTTTTTCAAAGGCTCAGAATTTTTATTTCTTATAAACTGGCTCACAACCAATCCTGATAATCATTCAACATTGGTCAGTAAATAGGTATTTAATTATATTTAATTAGATGATAAAACAAAGACGGAAAAATGCTCACATTTCACCATTTGGTGATTGGCAAGCCTAGTGACCACTGCGTTTGCCCTGCAGTGGTGCTATTTGTTATAAAGGTTGTTTTACTTTTATTAAATACGGGGGATTTATATTGTAAACTAAAGTTTCTATAAACTGAGTTTATACAAAAATATTTTCTTACAATCCTGATGTAAAGAATAGTCATTAATCACTATTTTAAAACAGCAGTAAACAAACAAACAAAAAAATCTGATAAAGAAGACGTGACATTTGAAACTTGATCCAGAGCGAATATATTTTTATAAAAATACTTACTTAAGTATTTATATCAAAGCTTGTGGAAATATTACTTCTTATTTCAATAAAAACTAAAAAATAAATCTTTTTATATGCCTAGTATTATATACAAATCTGAAGCAAATAACGTTATACTGCGCATTGAATTAAAGTATTTAAAAAGCATAAAAAAGTTTCTTGTATTTTAAAATAAAATAAGATCTGCATAAAACAGCTCACAAAGAAAATCATCTACATTACGGCTGTACCACAGGAGAATATATATATATTGGACATTAGTTTTTACAATTCAAAATAATATATATTTTACGTGTCATGTATATAATTAAGTGATTTATTCGTGCTTATTTATAAATTACTTCATAACTAAAACTGTTACTGAGATATAATTTCAAAATGGAAACCCCATGTAACTTAATGCAGTGCTAACGTAATAAGAATAAAATCTTCTTTTCTGAATCAAAATTCAACTACAACATTAGTGCTTAATATCACTCTATCTTCTGTGATATACTCATTCAAATATTTTTTTATGGAATTGTAATCAAACCATTACTTTAGAAAGTGTACGTTCGGTTACCTTTAAAAAACAAGAATATTGATGGTAATAGTATTTTTAACTATCATATGCACACATTTAGTTCCATTACGGTTGAAAAGTAAAAAAAAAAAATTGATTGGATTAAATGAACAGAATTGTCATTTTCAACATGTTGTAAACCAGTCCATTTATGTAAATTTATGTGTATTTTCTGAACTCTGGAAATATTAATTTGCCATGGAGAAAAATAAAGGATAGAGAATGTGAGAGAAGAACAGAGTATATGAAGTAATGAAAAAAGTGATTATACAGAAAGTGAATTATTGGTTTTTATGCTGGGTTTGGGAAAAGATAAAGGGGATTTAGATATACAGGTTATAGAGTTGACAAAGATAATGTTGTGGAAATGGGATGGAGCAGAATATGAGAAAATTTAGAGTGGGGAATGGAAAATAAAGTGCTATCAGGTTTATCTGGGCATAATTGCTGAGATATTCTTGACTTCATTTAAAGAGAAGCCACAATACATCACATCACATCACATCAATAGTGTACTGATGAAAATACTAACTACACAATTGTACTATCACTTATATATATTTAAAATTGTCATTAGATCACATAGAGCGGGGGGGGTTGGGGGGGGGAATATCAATTGGCAGAGAAAACAACAGTAAACAAATGCTAAAACAGATCTAAAAATAAACAAAACAATCTTTATTAACAGTATACTATAAACAGTTCACCTACAAATGTATTTCAATGATAATTGCCCCTTTTATGTTAGCATATAATGCATTTGATACCTAGTAACCTTAAATGTTAATAATCACAAAACTTTACATTATAATGTTATATGTATCACCTCTGAAGATAACTAAATACTTTATTGTTAATATGATTCTATGGTTTATGTGTTCCAGGTTAAGATGTGCACATATATATATTTCACTTTTGCATAAAACACAAGCAGTACCAAAGTATCTAAAATTAACTACAAATGTCCACACCATGCAAGCCATTACAAATTTCAGACTTATCCATCACACATTTGATCCCATGCCACTTTAAAATAAAACAACAATAAATAGGCTCTCATCTGGCATGCAAAGCAAAATAAAATTCATGGGAAAACTATACCTATGTGAAGCCATGAGTATCTCAAACTCAAATAACATGTATCACATGGAGACAAATAAAGATACACAAAATTCAAGTATGATAGATAAATATGTGTAGGATCACTATATAAAATATACACATAAATGTACTATTCCTTAATTTCAGGGTGTATAAAGCAACAAAGTAAATAGCACAAACTGCCTACAAATTAAGCATAATAAAATCAACTTACTGAATTATTTATATGATACACACACATCACATTAAACACATGCACATATTGGCTAACATTAATGATTTTTTTAAATATCATTAATGATTTTTTTAAATATCTTCAGAGAAATACTAAATTTTAATTATACTAAATTTTAACTATTGAGAATAACCAAATCTTATATACAAATATTTGAAAATTTTTCTCTTTGGGTGAAAGATTGATATAAAACTAAGTGTTGATTAGTTTTAAACTAAATTTTGATTATTAACAATTGTGAAAGTGATTTCAAAATTTTTTATGAGGGAAAAAGAAAAAATTTTAAAAAACAAACTGATTTCTTTTATCTCTCAAATGTTTAAAAATATAAACTATTTTACCCAACTAAATTTTTTAAAAAATCACATCTTGTATCTTTAAAATAGAAATATTTAAAATATATGCAAAGCATACCATGATATCAGATATACTAACAAAATCAAGTTTTATAATGTATAAGTACTAAAAATAAGATAATATAAAAGATAAATACATAAAATCATCTAAATTAAATTATAAATATAATTGAGTTGTTGGTAATAAAAGTTTAAAAGTTTATCAAATAGTTCATAAAATAAATAGGTTACTTATAAGTCCAAAATGTGGTCAAGCAGACATTTTAATTATACATATATGCATTTTCAAAAGTAGAGTGCTTTAGTAGTTTGCTAATAAATTCTTTCCATTAACAGGATTCCAATCTTGCTCACAAGCAGGTATGTTTTCAGTTAGCATTGGCATGAAATGTTTCCTATACTGTTGAGATGTGCATCTATTTAACTGCCTACATGAAGATAGTTGACACAGTGTTGGATCAAATTTATCAAGCAGAGTTCAACATCCTAGTGGTTATGGTATTCATGCTGGAGTCAAGTCATTCAGGGTATCTAGCCACACATACTTATTAGTTCAGCTGCTCATAGAAGTTCCATGTATATCATTGTGACAGGTCAAAAGCAAAGACCAAAATGAAAACTATTTTCAGATTCATTACCAGCTTTGCAAAACACTTTTTTTTTCCTTTAATTAACAGCACACATGTTTACAAAATTTTTTAATTAAACAAGCCAGAAATTATTTTAATTATCCTTATTTACAAATTTTTTTAATTAAATAATCCCCCATGTTTATAGATGCTACCTTAATCCCTAAAATATATTTAATTGACATTTTTAAAATCTGACACAAAGCTTACAAGGTAAATGAACAAAATTTTATGAATTATTATTTAATTAAGCTTTCTTGATACATAATTTTTATAACAGATTTATTTGAAATACATTTAGTTAAAATAAATCATTTTTTATCTTTTTTAAACTAAAATAAAATTGATTTAATTGGATTTTAAACACAGATCTTTATCAAAGTGTGTATTTACATAATACAAATCTATATTAGAAAAACCTTAATCCAATTTATGAAACCTGAACTTGATTCACAATTGCCAATTATTATATTTTTAAAATAAGTTATAGATTTAGATAGATCTCTACCCATCTCAATACCTAATATTGTATACAAATATGAAGTCAGTTATGTTAAACTGTACATCAAGTTGAAGTATTTAGAAAATGTAAAAAAGTTTCTAGTATTCTAAAATAAAATAAGAATTGCAAAAAAACAGCTCAAGAAGGAAATCAACATATCATTTATTTAATAACTATTACAGGTATACCACAGGTGAGTACATAGAATAAAAAAATATTTTTTGGATGTTAATTGTTGGCAATTCAAAATTATATATATATTTAATATTCTATGTAATAAAAATATAATAGCTAAATATGTGATATTTCAGTACAATAACAAATACTTTTCTCAGAATGCTATTATACTGAAACATCACTTATTTAGCTATTTTTATTACATGAAAGCTCCTGGAAATAATACTATGTATTTATATATGTTATATAAATGTCATGTATACAGTTAAGTGACTTATTCAGAATTTGCCTACTTATAAATTACTACATAGCTAAAATTAAGATATAATTTCAGAACGATAAGTTAATGCAGTACTAACATAATAGGAATGAAATCTACTTTCCTGAACATTAGTACTTAAATATCACTCTATCTTCTGAATCATAATCATTCAAAAAAATTTTTATGGAATAGTAATGAAACCACTGTTTCAGAAAGTGTACATTTGATTATCTTTAAAAAATAAGAATCCTTATGGTAATGGTAGAAATGATCATATGCCAACATTTAGCAGCATTAATGACAAAAAGTTTTAAAAAAGGATTGGATTGAATAGAATTAATGTGTACTTTCTGGACTTTGAACAGATTAGTTGCTGTGGAGAAAGATGATGGATAGAGAAGATGAGAAATGAAGAGAGCATATGAAGTAATGGATTTTTTATCTGGTACTTCTTATCACTAATTTAACATTGTTTTCTTAATGAGCAGATCATTGAATGCTTTGTCACTGAATGAACACTGAAGAGAATTTATATGTTTAATCAAATTTTAATATTTAATGCTGGGTGTAATGGAATAATTGTTCAAACCTGAAGTAAGATAAACCAAATCATAAAGCAACTTTAATACCTTGTAATCATTCGTTAATCTAATTTGTCTACTTAATATATCTATCAACAACACATGACATCCTGAGCAATTAATTATTTTGCCTGAGTAGTTTAGTGCAATGGTAGAATGGTGAATTTAAGGAATAATGATTCCTGAATCATTTCCTAAGTAAATCGATGACTTTGGATCTTGAAAGTTACATGACTTTTTGAGCAACTAATTATTGTGACAAATTAAATTTTAATATTCTATATTAATGCTTCCAAGTTAAGATTCCAATCTGAAATAAGGTAAATCAAACCATAAAATAATCTTGTACTATTTTGTTAACAATCATCCATCTAGTTAACATGATCATTAAAATCACATGACCTCCTCAGCAACAACCTGTATAATTATTTTTATACTGAAAGGCAGTCATTGGGTGATGGATCTAAGAGATAATGGTCACCAGATCATTTTCTAAATCAACTTGTCACTTTGGTTTTTGAAAATCACATAACCATTTGGGTAAATAATACTTACAAGAGAATTCAAATCATTTGCAACCTATGTAAAATCTTACTTGTTCAAAAAAGACAGTTTAAAAGATTGGCTTGCTTACTAGAATGTCTAATATATATATTGACCAATTAAATTTCTGATAAATATATATAATAGAATTTTGTAGAAATTGACATATACATAATACTTGGAGTGAACATTAATTCTTATTAAGTGCAAAGAGTCAACACATAAATACATATAAGGCTTTAACCTTAACACTATGCACCTCAAATCAAAATGCTTTAGATTTGCCTATATAATAAGAAAGTAGGTTGAAGATAAGACTGCTGCTCTTATCTTTATAAAATCCTAATCTTGTGTTAATATTTGTAGAGGTCCCTCTCATAGTAAAATTAAGCACTTAAGGTGCATAGTGTTAAGGTTAAAACCTTAGAGCTGGTTAAATTAATTGCAATGCCTCTTAGTAACAAAGGTGATTGTATTACAGATGTAAAATGAATGCATTATTATCTGTTGACCATGATCTTATATGGCTCATAGATTAGAATGATGGTGCATTGCAGCTATATAGCTAAGCTTGGATATTTATTACCTCGAGTGATATTAAAATAATATATACTTAACTTTTAATATATGGTTTATTTATTTAAAATAATTTAGGAGTTTTGTATTTAGCATGATTCAACAGTGAATTTACACTTTTTTTTAAAAAAAAAAAAAACCACTGTAAAATGTTTAGAGAAATTTTTACAGTGAGAGTTACTGTCTGGAATGCCAACATTAACATAGCTAAAAGAATATTATAGGAGTAAACCACTAAACATCACATGATCACCATATCTTATGCTTGCTCATAATGAAAGCCACAAGCTAGAAACTAGTCTGGGGATACTGGATGAGTAGGGACTAGATGGGTATTTTATGCACAAGCCTTCTGGCATCCATTGATTACTCTGATTGGCACAGGGTGGCACTACTGTATTCTAGGAGTAGTTAATAATAAGCAAACTCCTATAAGCAATAAACATTACATAAAAAAAATAAAAATAAAAAGTAGAGGGGAGATGAACTTTGATATTTTGGAGATACGAATTACAGATTAAAATGGTGGTTATTATTTTTTAACACATTTTTTATCATCAAATAAAAAGAAGCAGTCTATTAGCATTATTATTTTGGACCATGAAAAAAACAAAAGCATTGAAGTAATGGCACTATAGAGGACCATGTGTAAAATATGTGCCAGTCTGGAATAAAGAGAATATATCATCTGGGAAATTTCTTGCAAAGAATAAATCTATATATTTTAATTAGTTTTCTAAAACCGTTTTATTGAAATAGCAATTATATTTTTTTTAAGTATGATTTATTGGGCCATTTTATAGAAGCAATAAACTGGCATATAATAAACAATATTCACTTGATTCTTTCAGTTTACTCTAGTGTTGTAAAAGAGAATAATTTTCTACTCTAATACTATTTATGGGCAGATTGATAATCAATAATTATTAGATAACAGTGCAGTTCTCCAGATGATTTGAGGCTGGAGATTAAACTGTAATACCCTCTGGTAACTACTGACTTTCAAACTTCCGATAGGTGGCACTAAAGTAGAAAATAACTCTTGTATAAACAGTATTGTAATTATAATTTTGTACATTAATTATAAATATTTCAAGTACAAGACAAAGTTTCAACATTGATTATTAATTGAAACTTTAAATGCATATTCAGTGCAGAATACCCTTGTCAAAAGGTGAATGTTAGAGTAATAATTTGTGACACTGTTAAATGTATTATAAAAAATGACAATTTGAATTTACTTGCATATGTTCTAAACCACAGTTAGATTTCCAATCCATTAATGAGCTTGCACTATTAATAAACTATCCTCTTTTATTTTCAGTTTTCTATCATCCTCTTAATGCATCTTTACATTCTTAGAATCTAAAAAATGATTACATATTCTTTCATGATTTAAAAACATGGATAAGATCATGAGATCCTTTTTATCTCTACTATACAGATAGACATTGCTGTGCATGGTTTAGCACAGTAATAGAATGCTGGACTTTGGATTGTAAAGGTTTTCATATTGATTTCAGTGCTTGCACTTGTGGCTTTCAAATTCCTTGTGAATCTCAAGCAATAAAAGCCGATAATCAAATCATTTTTTGAGATTCTGATCTTTGTCATTCCATGTATCATTTTTAAAAATCTGACAATTTGAAATTGATATATTTACAGTAAAAAATCACTCTTTAATTAGTAGAACATATAAATGTCAAAATTGCTTACATCAATTCATCAATCTCCAAATTTTAGCCATCTGATGATTTAAACTAAGTAAATATACATTTGTATTTTTTAAATTACAACATTATCATGTATATTTTTTCTTAGTTTCAAATAATATTATCCTTCATACCATATTATTATTATAGCACTATAATTCTATCTCCAATACTTTTATTGAAAATTACACTAAAATTGTTCTCATCAGCAGGTCATCTTTACCATTTATTCATAGCTGAATAATAGAAATTTATTAAAGTATATTGTCCTAAACTTTAAGTAAATATAATTAAACTCTGATTGGATTATGAAAAATTACATTGATTTGTATTATATTAGTTATATCACAAGCTTAGTGTTTTCCTGAAGGTGTGTGATGATGGTGTTCTAGTTGTATTTTTATATTGAACTATTTCCATCATCTAATATGTGCATTAAATGGCTCAGCTGGTTAGAGCATTACCTTAAAATTCAATAATCAAGAATCTAAGGACCCAGTTTCGAATCCCACGATAGTACTGTCACTGGTCAGACCAGCAACACCTGAAGAAAAGGGGAGAATAATACCTCTTGAAACATTGTGCATATACTAGCCTGTTTGATGTACTATTACTAACAGTTGAATGTATTTGGAATATTTAAATAAAGTTAAATTTTTCTAAAGACCTTCAATACTCATATTAGATGATGGAAATAGTCCAATATAAAAATATAAATATCACAAGCTTGTTTTATTCACTTGCAATTCAATAACTGAATGGCAAAAATAATGATAAGCCATAAACTCATTAGGTATAGGAATGTGACATCTTCCAGGACTAATGGCTGATGCTACATCAACCATAGTTATTTAACCAACTTAGATTAATTTGAATTTTACCTTTTATCCAACAATAGCTGCAAACCCATTTACTGCATGTTAATTAGGTTGAGTATGATTCAACTATCTGGGGGGGATCCCTACCATTTGTGGCATGGATATATTTACTTAACGATTGTTCAACTTGGAAATGAATCCTTCAAAGAATTACTAGAGTTTGAAGATAAATTGTATAATAAACTGGTGTTCTTAAGAAAAAAAAGTACTCTTTTACGATAGCCGTAATCTGAACCAGAAATGATATTAATCATGCTTTTGATAGAGATAACTTAAAAGAAATATGGTTAAATGTTTGAAAAAGATTTTTTAGTAGGTGTATTTTATCAGTTCTTACATTTACTGAAGAGTAACACAGTCTTTAGACAATATCAGGAAGTATGGAGAGATATGGGATAAAACAAAAGTTAAAATGCATAAATAAAATAATAATTATGTAGCATTGACATTATTGAAAAGATTAAAATTCTGAAATAAACTTGGACTGGATCTAGAAGAAATGACAGTAGATAGATAGTTGAAGTCATCATCATCAACCATTATCAATCCACTGCAGGATGAAGGTCTCTCCAAATTCAATCCATCTTCGCTGATCTTTAGCTTCTCTTCTCCACATCACCCCGCACACTTTCTTATTTCATCCATCCATCTCACATATGGTCTCTTCCTGGGTCTTTTACAATCTCTTGTAATCCCGTTTAAGATTTCAATTGTCCATCTATTATCATCTCGTCTAGCAATATGTCCAGCCCAACTCCACTTAGTATTAAATTGGAAATTAAAAGATTGTAAAAGACCTTTAAAAAAGCAATGTATAGAATAGATGGATAAAAAATAAGAAAATTTACTGGAGTGATTGATATGAATAGAGCCATGAATTGGAGAACCTGATATAAATTTGGGGTGATCTTCAATTCGTGTAAGTCGATGGTGATGGTATATCTGTAGCGATTTGAAAGGCATTTTAAATGTCGATACATCTTCTCATTCATTTATTTAGAAAGATACAATTATATTAACTAACAAACATTTTATTAAATGGCCTATTGAATTTTGTAATAATATTAGGCGGTATTAAAAAGCAACATTAATAAATAAAGTTCGTATTAAAATAAGAATTAATTAGAACAGTCACAATCTGCACGCATGTATATATATATGTATATTAATAATTACATGTATTTATAAAGATTGCAACATATTTTGACGAATCAATTACTGTCAAAATATGTATATCACGACTTAGTATTGACGACTTTAATTATTGGCGATTCTTTGTTTTACTATATAACCAACATATATACAGAAAAAGAGACAATTATTAAAAACTGTTTAGAATTGATTTCGTAACTGAAATCTATACTTTAGTTTTTAAAAAATAGAAACTAAATAGTCTGACCTAGAACTTTATGATTAATAGATTTGAAATGTTTTATTCGCTTTTTATAATATAAATAATCACTTTGAAACATTAAACCCGCTTTAAATAGTTTTATTAAAAGCTTAAAAAAATGAAATACCTGAAATTGATGTTAGATTTCAATTAAAAATACAGCTGGATTATCTTTAATATTTGATGATTGCTTCGACATTTTTTATTAAAAGAATCAATAATAAAAAATAAAAAAAGTGGGCTAAAAGATGCATTAACTAATCATTCGAAAATCTAATCAGACTACAAATACCATGGGTATTAAAGAATCAATTACATTGCAAACATACTCCACTTTAGACAAAAAATAATTATAATAATAAATGGATTTTAATAAATTACAAATAAAAAAAAACTAATTATTGATTTTTAAAAAATCATTTAAAACCATTGGTAAAAATATAAAGCAAAAAAATCGTCTTTGCAAAATGATGTAATGTGATGTGATGTACTGTGGCTTCTCCTTAAACGAAGTCAAGAATCTTTCAGCAATTATGCCCAGAGAAACCTGTTAGCCACTTTATTTTTTATTCCCCATTCTAATTTTTCCCATATTCTGCTCCATCCCATTTCCACAACATCTTTGTCAACTCTATGGCCTTTATATCTAAATCCCCCTTATCTTTTCCCAAACCCAGCATAAAAATCAATAATCCACTTTCTGTATAATCACTTTTTTCATATTTATTCTTCCATAACGTTATTATATGTGCCATTTCTGTTTTCAAGCATTTACATTCAATTAACAGATGCCTAATATTTTCTATTCCTTCCTTACATGATTTACAGACTAAATCACCCATATTTTTCCATTTACATGTATATTTTTTTGTTGCTAAAGATCCTGTTCGAGCCTTAAACAATAAACTACTTTCTTTACTATTATCATATATTAACTTGCACCTAATGTTCTGTTTATTTCTATATATATTTAAGCTTTTTACTTTCCATTAGTTCTCCATCTCTCTAACTCCCTATTCTTTTATCACATTCCTTACTACTATAACACTCAACAATCTTCCTAACACAATCATCCCATCTTTTGTACAAATATACTAATATAAATTCTTTATCCAAATCTTTTGCATACCACATTACATTTTCTCACCCATCTTGTTGCCTGCCCTTTATTCATAACCCAATTAAATACTATTTTGGCTATTCTTTTATTACCCATAAACTGCAATCTATCAAACATTTTCATTTTACTTTTTGCATCTCTCATATGAAAACTTGACCATCGCATTTCTTCTTGAATTGCCTCCCTTGCTGTCCATATATCTGCATCCAATGCATGTCTTCCTACTTCCCTTTGAACTTTTTCTAAGTAATTTAATACCCCTTTACTAACACGCAATGCATCATTACCATATGTTAACCCTGCTACTGCAACTCCCTTTCATATAATTCTAGCTACATCATATTTATTTTATGAAAACAATGTTAATTTCTTTATCAATCCCTTTCTTTTCTTTGCTTCATTTATCAATTTTTTCTCCCATTCATCCAAATATTTTTTCTGATTGCTTAAAATAATTCCCAAATAACTATAACTTAATATCTCCCAATAAAAATTCCACATCTCCTCTTTCTCCAGTATTAACCATCATTATATTTGATTTTTCTTCACTAAATTTAATCCCCATCTCTTTACCCACCCTTGTACATGTCCTCAGCATAACTTTGATATCTTCTCTTCTTTCTGCACACAAAAATATATCATCTGCAAAAAAAAAACCTGACAAAATATATACTCCCTTACTACCTATTAATGGTATCTCTATCCCTCTTCCTAATCATTCTATTGCTCTTTCTATTTCACCCAAATATAACACAAACAAAATAGGTGACATAGACATCCTTGCCTTAGTCCCACCCCATTTTTAACTTTAACTGATTCTATATTCCCTAATTGATATATATAATAATTATTTTCATATAATTTCTTAATAATATCTACTAAAGCTTCATCCATTCCCAAATTTGCTAAACTTATCCATAATCTATTTCTATTTACTCTATCATATGCCTTCTCTATATCTATAAAACTCATATATAACTGTTTACCTCAATTCTTACTCATATCCATAAGCTGTGTAACTACAAATAAACTATCTCCTATATGCTATCTAATCTAAAACCTCCTTGCATTTCACCCACTACATTATTCTCTTCCATCCATTTTACAACTCTTCTAGCCACCATATATGAGAAAACTTTATATAAAACTGATATTACCGCTATCGGTCTATAATTATTTAACTTTCTAAGATCCTTACCCTTTCTTTTAAATAATAATCTTACTCTTGTATTACTCCAACTACTTGGGAAAACTCTATTCTTATTAAAATAGGATAATAACTTTACTTTTGCCCTATATCCTAAAATCATTACCATCTTTGCTGCCCATTCATCTAAACTTCTTGCCTTTCCACTTTTCAATTTCTTCTCTACCTTATTCAGTTCATTTTCTGAAAACCTAATATTCCCATTACTATATGCTTTCATGTTTTCTATCACCTTATCCTTCATATCTAACATATTTTCTATATTCATTACATATCTATTTAAGATTCTCTCTAAATCTTCTCTAGAGTTTCACTCTATTCCCTCATCATCTAGTAATACTATCTCTCTCCCCCCTACATTTCTTCCTTTAATGTAATTCCAAATTGTTTTACTCCCATCTCTTCCACTTTTATTAATATCCTCCAACAATTTACTATTCAATTTCATTCTATCTCAATTAATTATCTATTTAGCCAACTTCTTCTTTTCTTACTTACTTTTCCCATTTAGCATTAATATCTTTTTCACTTTCCTTGTTCTTAATAACACACTTATATTCTCTGCATGCTTCTTTCCTCTCTTTTACACTTTTACTAATTCTCATTTTTTATTACTTTTATTCTTCTGAATATTCTCACCTAAAACCCTATTTGCCACTTTTTCTACTTCTTTACACCAGTCCTTATACTCATCCCCAACCAACTCTTCCATGATTTCTTCAACTTGTATTTTATACTCTTCCAACTTATTTTTATCATTCACTCTCCATCAACATCTTTCACTACCATTTCTACTTTTATTTCTATTCTCCATCACATTACTAACCATTTCAATTACAATGAAGTTATGAGCACTGGTGCATATTTTTTCTTCATTATCAAACACCTTAATTTTCTGTATTTTATTCATTCCCTCTTTCTCTACCAATACAACATAATCTATTGTGTGAAATATATTATTTCTAAACCATGTGTATTGTCCCTCATAAATATTTAATAAATTTCCAATACTCAAATTCACTTTCTGACAAAATTTTTTTAAAAGCTGTCCATTTTTATTATCTACATCATCAATTTCTTCAATATGTTCATTCATATCCCCTATAACCATTATTCCTATATATATATATATAAACAATAGCGCTCCTGGTGGTATAAAAACTTACTAATTTAGGATAATATATTTTCGAAATAATCCTCATAATCTAAATATTGTTATTATTGATAATGCTATTCTACAGCAGTGCCTTCAAAGTATTTATAAAAAAAGAAGTAATTTTCACTTTTTTTCCAATCCAAAAAGAAATTTTTACTAAAACTAATGTAAAGATGAAAGCAAAACAGCTTTCAAAATACTTCACAAGGGCTAACTTGCTTCTCCAACAGCCTCTCATTCAGAAACAGAGAAATGAGGAAGATACACCCCAGTCTGAGAAAATGCCAGAGGGTGAGAGTTTGACTGATTTTCTATGGTACTTGTAAATTTACCAGTTTAGGACAGAAGGAAGTTTTTTTTTTGGTTAAATTATATATTTTCAGGGGCATACAGTAATTGTCTAAAACAGGGGTGGGCAATTATTTTGGCTTGGGGCAGCAGAGGTTGGTGGAGGGCAAATCGGGGCCACTTTGTGGAAGCGAAGGTTAACAGAGGGCCACACCTTTTTTTCATGTTACAATAAACACACTGCTTTATTCCCTGTATTACCAAAGAGCTATTTGTTTGTCCATTCTTTCTTAAACATACAACATTCTATACCAATTTTAATTTTTTTTCTGAGGGTTCATGGTTTCATTAAAGTTGGAAATGTATATATTTGCTAATGCAAAGACAAAATTGAAATTAACCTGATCAACTGGAAAAGCACTGCACATGTGTACTAATGTGGCCATCCTAGTGGAAAATACAAGATGAATCTTTGGTCACACATGGGAAGGAAATCTCAGTTCAGGGTGGATTTTTCTGATTGTCTTGGTGGTCCGCATGTGACCCTCAGACCACTATTTTCCCATCCCTGGTCTAAAACAAAGTGGCTGACAACCAGCGATGGTATTTAATATTTCCAGTGTTATTTTTTTATTACTGTTATTTTTAAGAAAGACAATTTTGTAATATTTCCATTTTATTTATTAATATTTTTTTTTGTATTAACTGAACAGAGGCAGATCAAGCCAAGTTAGGGCCCCAAGCAATAAAAATTTTGCGGCCTCAAACTCAAGTTAGAAAAAATAATTTTCCAGAAAACTCTCATTAAGTTATTAACAATAAAGAAAGGTAACCAAAACTTTCATACTACAACATATTAAATGAATTTATTAAAAAGCATATTTTTTACATGAATTTCCATCTTGCTTTATTTTTTGAAATTGGTCAATTGTTTTTGCAGTTTCAACTCGGCTTAAAATTTCCTGCTCTCTATACAGAATGACCATATTATTTCATCTTTTTTCTCCCATAGTACTTCTTAAATAATTTTTTGTAACTTTAAACAGAAATGAACTTTCTTCTGATGCATTAGAAAAGGGAATTGTTAAAAAAAATTCAATACTATTTCAACATTTGGAAATATATAAGACATTTCTTTGGTGTCCTCATTTTTTTAGAAATATTAAAAAATGGTCAAAATCATCTTCAAAATTACAAACGTCAATGTCATTTTTGTAAATATCTTTAAACTTTCTTATCACATTCTTTTTTATTTTCTATTGATAAATTCTAATCAAATAATATTCAAAAAGGCTCTACAACAACTTCATATGTCCGAGTTCTTTGAGATAGTTCTGCCTTGGTGTTATCACATATGACATAAAATGAATTGACTATGAAAATTTCTCTTATTGTAAATTTATGTCCGACTTTTTTGTTTTTATCAAAAAACATTTTTCTCTTTTGTTGTCTGCGAGTTTGTCCATCTCCACATTAAATGATAGCCCGATAAATGAGTTGCCTCTTTATCAACTTTTTCAAATTCTTCTCGGAAATTATTGATAAAATTTTCTAATAACTTCAATATGATAGATCCTTTCAACAGTTCGCACTCCAGTGGTTGCAGTGATTTACAAATAGCATTTATTCTTTGTAAAATAGTATTCCAAACCACTGTCATTAGGGTGGTTTCATATTTGTCCATTTTCTTCAGAAGTGAAGTTACCTCCACTATGGTAACTGTTTTTTCTTCTTCTGAATTACAAATTTCAGTTAAAGCCTCTTTTATATGGGTGAAACTAAGTTTTATAGCTAATACAGCATCTATCTGCTCTTGCTAACCATTTTGTATTAGAAACTGTTTTTATTGTGATGGAATGTTTACTCATTTCTAGATTTCCAATTAAAACTTTCCAGTGATGGGTTGATGCAAAAAAAAATATGAATAAATTCTACATGAACATAAAATACTCAACTGTAGCACCACAACTTTCTATAGCAAAATTTCCAATTAAATTTAAAGAGTGATTAGCATAGAATAAAAACCACACTTGGGTTATGTTCTTTAATACGTGCTTGCAAACCTGAGTACTTCCCTGACATATTAGAAGCATTATCAAATGAGCGTCCTCGTCAGTTTTTAATATTCACCCCTAATTTTATTAAAGTTTGCAAAACTTCTTGTTCCAAATAGACAATGTGTGTTTATCTATGGGAATGAGTTCCACAAATCTTTCCATTATACGACCACAGGATAAACATATCACAAACGTTATTTGAGTGACATGCAAAACATCGGGAATGGAATCAACAATTATACTATAATAAGTCACAGGTTTGATTTCTTCAATTATTTCCGCTCTTACTTGGTTTCCAATAAGACTTACAAATTTGTCATTAATAATATGAAATAAATAGTTTACATTTCCTCATCCTTGGTTGGCATATTTTTGTAGATGTAACTTCAAAAACTCATCGTATTCGCTTTGATATTCCAAGCAGGTTAAATAGTTTTCTTTCTTATTGGAATCTTTGCTTTCATCATGACCCCTAAATCCTAATCCTAAGCAACTCAACAATTTTATTGTTGATACAGTTCTTTTCAATACTTCTTCTGGTAACATTCTTCTTTTTCCCTTTCCTGTAATAATTGAGTATCAATTCTATTGAATTTTGTTAACCTTTTATACATAGTACACATGGGTGACATATTCTTTTGAAACTTCATGGTCCAATAAAATAACAGATATATATTGACTCCAATTTTGTAAATCAATTATTAATTTAGACTTTGTTGTTGAAAAGAGTTTGCAAGGATAGAAGTAAACACTTTTGCTTGTTTCTAAAAATATCAGCCAATTTCTCTTTTCCATAATTCCATTTGATTTCTTTTTGTAGAAATGATCCTAAGAAAATCCTCTGTAATACACTTCATCTCTGACTTTATACACTGATTTTAAATTCTCTATATTTTTTGGTTTGTTATTAAAAATATGATCAATAATAGAATCTGTTAATATTGTTGGCCATAAAGCTATATCAGTTATAACTTTGATATCAATATTGAAGCATCTTTCTGGACTATCTTTACCTTCTGCATTTTTGAAATCCGTTTTTTCACTTGCAATTTCAACCTCTTGATTCTCAACTTGTTCTTCTTCTTTCTCTTCTTTAGAAGAAGTTTTGAATGTAGGCAATTCAGATTTATCTAATGTAGATCTTGATGGCAACTTTGTCTCTACATTAACTTTTCAAAATTTATGCAATGAATTTCTTTGGCTTTCAGCAATTTCCAGGGTTTTTTTTTAAACTTTTTCACTTTTCTGCCCCTCTTGGTATCTCTTCATTTTTTTGGCTGTGAAAAAAATAGGTTTTTTTTTTTTTTTGTAAAATAGTTTAAAAGCTTTTAGCCTCACAAACAAGGTCTTCTAAAAATATTTTTTATGATAATGTTGTTAAGATGTTAACAAAGAAAATTCATTTTTAACCTGTCTCCAATCAAAATATAATTTATAAAAAAAACCCTCTGGAGATAAATCAGCTTCAGGAAAACAGCAAAATTTATTTAGATAATGTTTTTCAAAAGCAGAGTATTTAAACTTTAAGTTAAATTATTATTTTGGGAGGGGTCGAATTTTTTGTGTAATTAAAATATATATATTTCCTTAATTTGGGCCTATTTATGCTATACTAGTTTCACCCCCTGATGTCCAATTAAAAGTTAGAATCCCATCAAAACTCAAATAAATTCTCTTCAAAAGCTTAAATAATACCACGTTATAGGAAGGTGATTGTATACAAAAAATATAATTTTAATCCGCTTACCGTTTAATCTGCTTCTGTAACTGAAATTATTTTACCAGTAAATACACAAGTACTTTTTTTTTTTTAAATAGATACCAAGAATTTATTTTTTAAACAAATTCATTATCACTGCTTGAGAGATGACTACATCATGGTGGAAGAAAAGATAATACTTTAATTACCCATATTGTATTTTTTTTTTTGTAATTTTTGAAAAGGAAAATTATTTATTACAATAGCTGTATCACATGATCACCATTTCTAATGCTAGCACATCTGTTATTAACAAAGGTAAAACTCTCCATACAGTAGTGCCACCCAGTACCATCCTAAGATCTAGGTGCAGTGCTCTCAGATCCAAAGCTCCTCACTGACGAAGGCCACAAGCCAGAAACTAGTCTGGGTATATTGGATGAGTAGACACTAGATAGGGATTTTATGCACAAGCCTCTGGCTTCCATTGATTACTCTGGTTGGCACTGGGTGGCACTACTGTATGGAGAGTTTTGCCTTTACAATACCTGTATTTGAAAAAAAAAGTGATAAAATGTGGATATTATAAACAAACATCTATTAATAACGATTAATTTCCAGCTGGATTGCATATTGTTTTTTTAAGATTAGCGAAGGTATTCTCTTTACAAATTCTTCTGTCTGTTTATACTAGGGTTGGGTCGTTAAAACTACAGATGATATTTTTTCAATGTTCATGATCTGTATGTCATTTTATGGATTGCTGAAAGCATGATAGGACTTTTTTTTGGATGTTTAAAAACTGCATATGACATTTTGGATGTTTAAGAGGAGCATGTGATATTTTTGAATATTTGCCTTTTTTTAAAAAAAATAGTACTGTATTACATTTATATATAAGGCTGTTTATTAGCACATTTTTTTAGCTACAGCATTAAGTAAAATTTATGAAAGCTTTGTTAATCAAGCTTTGCTCTTAATACAGTTTGTGAATTTGTATATATATTAACTACCGTATATTAAACAGGCAAAACTCTCCATACAGTAGTGCCACCCAGTGCCAACCAGAGTAATCAATGGATGCCAGAAGGCTTGTGCATAAAATCCCCATCTAATGCCTACTCTGGTTGGCACAGGGTGGCACTACTGTATGGAGAGTTTTGCCTGTTTAATAACAGTTATGTGCTAGCATAAGAGATGGTGATCATGTGATGTTTAGTGGTTTAACTACTGTATATATAATAAATGTGAATTGTTGAAATATATTATTAAAAATAAGTGTAAATTATATTTTGAGAATTAACAATGACAACAGATATTAGCTTGGCAGTCTCATATTGTAGCTTTTTGAGCTATAATTCGTCTATTGTTACTTTATCATTTTGTTTATACCCTCATGCATACGACTACTTTATATATGTTTTTATCTATAAAGTAGTAATTAATTATTATCATTGATATAAGATGCAGTTAGTACAGTCAATACTAATATTAAATATTAATTAATAATCAGTTAATAATAATTACCATTGTTGAAAACAATTGTGAAATAAATTAATAATAATAATATCTGTGCTAGAGATAATCTCTAGTTTAGTAAATGATTAGTAATAATCATTATTGTATTTATCTGAGGTGGATGGTGTCAAAGTTGTGAGTGGAGTGAGTTTGATAGTTGTAAATAAAAATGTAACAATTTATTATTATTCTATTATATTTATAATTTACATAAATGTTTTTAACCTATTTTTATATTGAATATAAAAGTAGAATAAACTGTTTGATATAGAAATTGTTCAATCAGAAAAAATAATGCAAGTAAATAAAACTATCATGTATAACTGAATAGGAATAATATATTATTTAATATCAAAAAGAATATATTGTCAATAATGGGACAATCATAGTTATCATAGTCATTATGTTGTATATTCATCATAATTTAGAAAATGTCTCATGAATTTCTAAGAATATTGTCTGTTTGACTAATCTAAATTCAATAGCAGTATGGAACAAGGATGTGATGTGATGTATTATGGCTTCTCCTTAAACGAAGTCAAGAATATCTCAGCAATTAAGCCCAGATAAACCTGTTAGCCACTTTCTTTTACATTCCCCACTCTAAATTTACCCATAATCTGCTCTATCCCATTTTCACAACATAATTTTTGTCAACTCTATAACCTTTATATCTAAATCCCCCTTATCTTTTCCCAAACCTAGCATAAAAACCAATAATTCACTTTCTGTATAATCACTCTTTTCATATTTATTTTTCCACAACTTCATTATATGTACCCTTTCTGTTTTCAAACATTTACATTCAATTAACAAATGCCTAATATTTTCAATTCCTTCCTTACATAATTTACAAAATAAATCACCCATATTTTTCCATTTACATGTATATTCTTTTGTAGCTAAAGATCCCGTTCGAGCCTTAAACAATAAACTACTTTCCTTACTATTATCATATATTAACTCGCACCTAATATTCTGTTTATTTCTATATATATTTAAACTCTTTTTACTCTCCATACTATTTCTCCATCTCTCTAACTTCCTAGTCTTTATTAATAAATTTATTCTTTTATCCCATACAGTAGTGCCACCCTGTGACAACCATAGTAATTAATGGATGCCAGAAGGATTGTGCATAAAATCCCTATCTAGTGCCTACTCATCCAATATCCCCAGACTAGTTTCTGGCTTGTGGCCTTCATCAGTGAGGAGCCTTGGATCTGAGAGCACAAGCCAGAAACTAGTCTGGGGATATTGGATGAGTATGCACTAGATAGGGATTTTATGCACAAGCCTTCTGGCATCCATTGATTACTCTGGTTGGCACAGGGTGGCACTACTGTATGGAGAGTTTTGCCTTGTTTAATAACAATTGTGCTAGTATAAGAGATGGTGATCATGTGATGTTTAGCAGTATGGAATATTCAAAGTTATACTTGCTGGTACTGTCTAATATGTTATTGTCTATGCTTGACCAATGAAAGATTTAGAGATTCAGTTGATTGAAAAAGTATTTGTATTTATTGAGTGCATATCATCTTAAAATATCTTTTAGCCAGATAACATTCTAGAGATTGCTTCTAAATATATAGGACTCAAACCTATTCCAGTGTTTAATCATTTTTTTAAGTTTTCATATCAAATAGATTTTTTCTGCAATTAAGAATTCTCATATATATACATACCATTCTTAAATTAATATATATATGTGCTCTGCGCACAGTTAATGAAGCTATTAATAAATTGTCAAAATTTTTACTGCCAAGCACTTTCAGGACAGTCTACAGTCCCATATTCGTGGCGAGTTATTCTGTTGATAACTGTAAAACTATGCAAATTTATATGTAGATGTTACGTGGACCATTTACCAGATAGGGAATAGCAGGCCTCTCTTCTGTTGATTGCCGATGGGTTAGCCGCAATGAAGTAAGCTTCCCTAACTTTACGTTTGGTGTCGTTTGTTTCAGAGCAAACGACACTGGCTGTGATAGGTAGAAAAGTATGTCCAGAGTTTCTTTCATGTTCGACAAAAATCGAATTACCTTCATACTTTGTTTTGGTTTTATTGTAAAGGTATCAGTGTTGAGCTACTCTGGCGGCAATGTTAGTTTTGGTCTCTCCATAATATGTTGCCATGCAATTTCTTTGGGAGCAGGTAATTTTGTACACAACTTGAGGGGTGAGTTCAGGTTTGATCCTGTCTTTGGTATTATTTATCAGTCTATTGGTGTTGGGAAGTGAACGGAAAGCGACTTCAAAGTCACATGTTAATTGATTGATAAGGCTTTTAGCTGTAGAGTGAACGTATGGGATTAAGATTCTTGGTTTATTTTCTTTCTTGTGGTTGTGGTTTATTTTATAGAAAAATTTGTTGACTTTTCTGTTGATGGATGAATAAGTGTCCAATTTTCCTTAAACCAGTTATATAATTGATGAGATTTTTTCTTTTATCTGCCTCATATTTGCACAAATTATGGTTATTCTTAAAAAAAGAACATTAAGTCACTTCCTTTATCTATTATTATTCTTATTATCTCTTTTTCACAGTTATAGAAAACGAATGGGTATTTATCTTTTTTTATCTCCAAAAGTCAATTTAGATCGTAGAACAGTATGATTTTTAAAATAGCTGAGCTATCAATGATAATTATTTTTATTTATGGAATCTTTAAAAAAAATAGGTTCACCATGATCTTTGCTTCTCATTTATAAAAATCATCCAGAAATTTGGACTCTAATAGTTGTTTTAAATATTTCCCAAGATTTTTTATTTAATCTAAGTTATGTTTTAATGTATAGTTTACCCATCAAAATTACTAAAAGAGAACCTTAGTTTTTTTAACTATTCTCTTCACATTAAAGTGGTTAGATTATACATTACCTATTTTGTAATTATTGGTGTGAGTCAAAGCTCTATCTTTTTTTCTCCTGATTATCATTTATACAAATGTTCATCTTACTCTTATTGCCAGGGCAATTCATAATTTTGCTGTAATGCAGTCAAACGTTTTTTTTAAGCACCATCATTTTACTTTCAGTGTGGTATTACCAAAAAAAATGTATTTTTGATTCAGTTGTTACTCTGAAATAATTTAAAGTATTTGTATAGTATATTTCCTTTTCCAGAAATCTCTTTTAGTATGATTATATCTCTTCTATTATCGTAATGGCTTTCCAGATTTTTTTTTAAAGAAAGAAGTTATTAAAAGTCTCAAATTCAATTATCAATTGAATATTGTTCTAACATCCAGATTAGATGATTGAATAATCAAAAATTCATTTTTTTTTCTTTTGGTGTTCAACTTTTGTTCATCATCATTCAGTTTTTGATCTTTGATACTTATATTTTGGAAAGTACACACTCTTATGAAAAATGGTTATTCATCAGCTATTATTAAGAAAACTTTAAGGTACTCATCTTATAGCTAAAGATGTCGGTTTATGGCACGGTTTTTGTGCTAAAACACATAAAAATGCTGTTTCTGCGGCCGACACATTCGAACCCGCATTTTCTATAATACAACTTTTTTGTTGTGCTACAGAATGCAGGCCACTATGTCGCGTCGCAGTACAGCATGTATGTCGCTAAGCAGCAATTACATTTTCTGAATTCGCACAGTTTATAAAATAATTACGGCTTGATGAGAGAGTTTGTATTTTAATTGTATTGAAGTGTTGTTTTCAT
Source organism: Epiperipatus broadwayi (assembly GCA_028023455.1). Classification (NCBI taxonomy): domain Eukaryota; kingdom Metazoa; phylum Onychophora; class Udeonychophora; order Euonychophora; family Peripatidae; genus Epiperipatus; species Epiperipatus broadwayi. The sequence goes on from JAQFVV010006207.1 coordinate 16,961,283, forward strand.
TGGATTTTTTTTTATTTTAAACTACTGAAATGTTCAGATTTTTTAAAACAATAATTATAAGACTTTTTACAATGTACTGTATTGAACTTTTATTTGGGTAAATGTTAAATATCCATGTTTTTATTGAGTTGCAATTAGGTAATGTGTCAAGAACATACTGTTAGTAACATTCCATGAGACAAAGAAGATTCTACCGTCTGTATATTTTTGAAGTAAAAAAAAGCGGTACGAAAAAAATATCCGGTAAGAAAAGTCCAAATATACAGGTTTTTTGTAAATTTAATAAAAACCAAATATTATAAACATGTTTAATAAGTAAAGAAGGCATTTGTATATGTTTGTTGTTGTTTAAAAAAGTTTGAGTTTCTTTCTTCTGTCTGAGTATGCTTACAATTTTGAATTTTTTTATTTTAGCATTACAAACAAACAGAACACTAACCCTAAAACTAACCCTAAACTAACCCTAATACTAACCCTAAATCTAACCGTAACAACTTTTACTTTTATTACGATTATTATTTTTTAGTTAAACGACAACAAAAAAAGTTGTAACACAAGTAAAAAAATATCCGATAGAAAATTGATAAAAAAAAAAAAGCCGTAACACAAGTAAAAAAATATCCGATAGAAAATTGATAAAAAAAAGCCATAACACAATTTAAAAATTATACGATATAAAAAACACGAATCAAATTGTAATTTGATTTTATTTTACATTTATTATTATCATTTAAATTGTATATGTTAATAAAAAATAATATTTAAAAAAGACGATTTTGTTTTGTTTTAATTTCGCATTACAAAAAAGCACAGAAAAATTATTAAAATCAATGGCCCGTGAATGTTCATATTTTATAGTTTTAGCATGAAAACAGCGCCATCCAATGGCATCTTTATCTATAATACAAGCACCAACTTTAAATATACAACAAAATGAATCATTAAAAGAAAAAAACGATTGGTGCTGTAGTATATCCATATATACCAAAAGTAGCAGACAAATTTAAAAAAATCTGCAATCAGTATAACATCAGAACAGCTTTCCAGAGCTATACCACATTTTGAGGAATTCTAACATCTACTAAACCTAAACTTGAAATTCTGAAAAGCAAAAACTGCATCTATGAGATATCATGTAAATATGGAAGGATGTATATTGGTGAGACTAGTTGTCCCACTGAAAGTGATTGCAAGAGTACAAACTGATAAATAAGAAGAGAGAAGACAGATGTGTTTGAGGTAGCAGATCGTGTATATGCCAATGAATATATGTTCAATTGGGAAAATGCAAAAATATTGGACAGAGAGAAAAAAGTACAAAGAGGACAAATCAGGAGGAACCTCATAGATAAGTATATGAAATTCCTACTGACTGTTGTCTTACCAGGATGGCTGTTGGTTAGAGCATTTATTTTAAAATTCAAGAATCTAAGGGTCCAGGTTCAAATCCCATGCTAGTACTATCACTGGTCAGACCAGAAACACCTGAAGAAGATAGGAGAATGATACTTTTCAAAACATTGAATGTATACTAACCTGTGTGCTATTACTAACAGTTGAAAGTAATTTGAAATTTTAAATAAATTTTTCTAAAGACATTCAATACTTTATATTAGATGATGGAAATAGTCCAATATATTAATACAAATAAATAATATTTGACTATTTTATTTGCCTATGTTCAACATGTACCTTGCAATAATAAAAAATATCAATAGCCGAATCTATCCATATGTAATTTCACTTTATCAAATCTTTCTAAGAATAAAATATTAATTTTATTATTGTACAAAATAAACTGACAATTTGATGTACTGTCAATTAAAAACAAAATACAATATTTTCCAGCACATAGAACACACTTTTCCCCCCTCAGCCTAAAATACAGGATGAATCTTATGAGTAGATAATAAAAATTATGAGTTGTCAAGCATTGGTGGTCAAGAGGTCAGCGATAGCTGCTTTACAAGCAGTTGTCCCGGGATAGCGGGTTCATTTCCCGGCTGATACTATGACACATGGAAAAATAAAATAAAATAAAAATTATGAGTTGAAATTTCAGTCAGTCTAAAATTTCTGATTTATATTAATATACTGTACATATATTCCTTTTGCGAAACAAAAAAATATTTACAAATATATATATATATAGGCATGTATGTAAGATATATATAGCTACACAACACGGTCATACTAATATATATATATATTCTCATAATCATATCAATAACAGAGCAAAATATTCAAAATAATTCAATATTCTCATAACTTTTAAAAAATTATTTTAAAATTAGATGGTTAAAATATAAAAAAAAAATTTTTTTTTTTTTCAAAAATATAAATCTAGTCACAAAGTAAATAACATACAGTTAAAAAAAGAGACAAACTTCAAAATGTTTAGCTTTGGAGATGAGTTTCTGGTTTTGAGGATAATTAAAAGGTACATAACCATGGTGTTCCCTAGTTACACTTTTTGTAGATATAAATAACTATAAAATTAGTACACTAAATCATTATGGAAATTCAAGAAAATATGTAGAAAACTATTTATTTATTTTATTAAAAATGCATATAACAAATGAGTGTGTCCTTAAACATCGCTGCATCCTATATGCTGGCAAATACAGTAAAATTACATATGTCATCTTATACTAAAATGTGTTGTCAAACACTATTTATTAATAAATTATATGATTTTTTTAATAGCATATATATTTCTTATAACACTTCTTTCATATACACTTCAATGCAAACAAATTTTTTTAAACTTCTTTATTTTCCTTACAGTTTCGACTGTCCAGTAGTCTTCATCAGAGCTCTAATCTTCTCTGTTTTAATTAAAATTAAGACAATTGAAAAATAAAATATGCCAACAATTTTTTTTCTTTTTTGGGGGGAGGAATATAATAATTCCAGATTCAAATTTAGATCAAGATGGTGCAATATATGTATAAACAAGTAGCCTAATTTTACAAATTTTATCACAATTTTTAATTTAATATTGGGCTTTTTTGGCATTAAAATGTAGACAAGAAACTATACATTAAAAAATCATAACTTGCTTCTGGTCAAAACTCTAGGTTTCCTTATCTATCTATACATAGATGATCTACAAGAAATACTTATTAATCTAATAAAAAATACACTTATTCACAATATACATTTTCCCAGCTAGGAACTTTTCTTGTATTTCTTAGTACCACAAGTAATTTTTTCATATATTTTTTTTTATCAAATAATAATTGGAATAAATACTTACAAGTGATTGAAAATTTAAGCTTCAGTAAAAATATCTATTGTCATCTATTAGTCAATAATATTCAATAAGAAAAAGTTATTCTAATATGATCAGGAAAAAAAATAGTACACCTGGGTCTCATTTTATGCGGATTTATTTAACGCGATTTTGAAGTTACGCGATTCATGTTTCTTCGGAAGTCGAACTCCGATAATGCGCTATTACTTTAAATAATAAATTTCACACACCTACGTCATATTGAAAGTAATAGCACATTATTGGAATTTGACTTTCATCTTAGTAATTTCAATATTTTCAGTGCTTTATAATAGTAAGATTTTATGCAATAATGAAATTAAAATCATGATTTCCACATTTTATGTATACACACATTAAATTTTACAAGATAATGTAAATTTGTTCAAACATTGTGCATGTTAATTTTGCATTTTAAATCACTTCTGTTTTTGCTTTTTAAAAAAGAATGTAATCAATTATTAATCATTTAGTGTCTGCAAGTTTATTTTTAAAAGGTGAGTAATAGCAGTGGGCACAATTAAATTTGACAATTAAAAATTAAAATCTGATTTTTAATTGTAATTAACAATTTAAAAATTACTTAAGGCGACCTGAAATTAAAGTGATGTGAAACGAAATTTGATTTCTAAACGGAATTGAAAATTAAAAAATTAAAGACAAAAATAAGAATTAAATTTTTAATTGTTAGATTAATTACTAATTAGGTTGTCACCAGAAAACTATTAACACAACATGACAGTGAAGTTGGCACTAGTTGTATTTTCTCTTGTGAAAAATCTGATTTTTTACCAGTTTGCAAACGAACCTGTTTATCGGCAAATAGCGATAATAATTAAAACGTGTACAAAAAAATGTAAATTACTGTAATATGCATAAAAATATATTGTTTTGAATAAAATTAAATATTATAGTTAAAGTTGTCTTGTATCAATTTTTTTCAAATTTGAAATTTTTTATTAGTCATATTTTATTTCCTTATTTTTTTTTTGCGTGAATTTTAAAGTAATTTTACGTTGGTGCTTTGCTTTTATGCAATTTTTGAAAAATCACAGTGATCCCCCCTTTTTCAAGGTAAGTTACGTCTATTTTTGTGCGATTTCTTTTGCGCGTGTTTTCTGAGGAACCTATCTATCACGTAAAACAAGAGCCAGGTGTATATGGTAAATACAATCACAGAACTTATGGTCAAATATGATTTGTTAATTATTTTCTTTTAGGAACTGTAATTACCATCACTTTTGAGAAATCATTAGCGGAAAAACCTACATGGAGAAATCATTGTCAATATTTGAATCACTTGAATAATCCATTATTCACTGTAAATATCTCTGTAAATGTTAAATCATAAAAAAGATAAAAGTGAAAAAAAATACATTAATTGAAAAAATTATCATAAAATCGTTAATTTTTATTGTAGAGAAATGAAAATTACATTTTCTGAAAGCAAAATAAATGATGAATCAAATTATGCAACTTGCCGTATGTATAGTCTGTACAGTTTATATGCTATTTTACTTTGAATCTGGTGGTTATTAATTTTAAAAAGAAAATGTGGGCTATGCACTGGATGCATGATAATGGTTAGCTATAGCTGTTATTAAGGCAAATTTACCTGATTAAATTTAACTGTCTTATTTATAAAGTCTGTTGGTAATAATAAAAAAGCACATGATGAAATTATGTTATAAACCTAACCATAAGATTCAAAATAAAATTAAATAAATGACAATAAAGACCATCATATAAATAACAATAGTATAATTTTATTTCAAAATATGTATCAATAAAATGTTCTACAAATGTAATTAATAGTTAAACAAATAAATCAATAAACAATAACAAAATAAATAAATACCTGATGTGATCAAAATCCTAAACTCTTATTCAACTATTTTCTTCATCCAGGATTTTACTTTTATATTCTTTTGAAATGTATATATATTAATAAAGGTGAGATATCACCTTTATTGTTAAAAGGTTGCCATGACAACAGTTTGAAATTGTTGACTGTTATTAATATTGGTATTGTCTAAGTGTTGATTTTTAATGATATATATATATGTAGTGAAACTTATTTATATAAGCAGTGAATAAATTTATATACCATTACTCAAATTTATACATGCTTGTAAGATGATTATTGATAATATTTGTAAACAATAACACACATTTTGGTTTGCATTCCTATTACTCATCATGTGTGTTTGGTTATCATCTATACCCTATATTGGTTTGTTGAATATATCATACATGAACTTGAGCAGAAATTTGTTGAATATATCATACATGAACTTGGGCAGAAATTTTATATAACAATTTCAAAATAATGTTAATAATTATAATGCATAAATTATACAGGATGAATGTATCTCCCAAATATTTTATAAAACATTTGCCTTATCATGCCAATTAATTATATAATCTTTAAAGCAGAAAACATTTTTATACTATCAAGAATTTTTTTTTATTTTGTTTTTATATAGGATATTTTCTTTATATTTCTCTTCTATTAAACATACAAAATAAATATTATATTCATCAACAACATTATTGTGGCTAGTATATATAACGATTATTTACTAAGGCAATAAACCTAAACCATGTGCAGTTGAAAATGCAATGGTAGGGACCTCTACAGGTCTTATCTTCCAATGCATAAGCTTGTGGTTAAGACCTGTAGAGGTCCCTACCTTTGCATTTTCAACCGCACATACTTTAGGTTTATTGCCTTAGTAAATATTACTTACGTAATCAATGTGCGTTAAATAAATTTATAATTATAACGATTATTATATAAGTCAAATATCTTTTTTTTAAGCTTGGGTACATCATACATCAATACATCCATTTAACTTACATAAAAATACTAAGATCGTAATCCTCTTAACATAAAATTTAATATAACCTTAGATGTACCTTCTTTAATGATTAATCAAGTAAATAAATAAATTATAAACCCACAACAAGCAAATCCTTACCAACGTATAAAGAAGAATATTTACTAATTATCATGAGATAAAGTCTATTTTAGTAGTACAATTAAACATCAAATCTGCCTTGACTTAGTACCCATAGACAGACTAATTAACTTGCTCACTGAAACCAAAATCCCCAAAGCATATCTGTATTTTTTAATCAATATATACATAACTCTTAATAGCAAAATATCCTAACATTCCATATTGCTTCATTCTCCAAGGGTCATTCCTAAGCTCACTTTTATTTACCTTATGTATTAACTCTTTAAAATCAAAGCAATTGAAAACCAATTAAAAGGAATAACCATATCACAGCTAAATACAAGCATCTCATACAATGCATACATGGAAGATCTTTCCATTTCTTTAACCAATAGAAATCAAATAACATCACTCAACACTATCAGTGAGTTTACGAAGTATAAAAACTACTATTTCCTAGTGCATTGTCAAATGTATACCATATAATAATCAATTGACAAAACACTTTATTACTTTTACAATGCTTTATTAATCACTCTTTCCTTCAGTTTACAGTTTCGATCGCCCCAGTGACCTTCTTCAGAACCTTATATCTCCTTATTATCCATCCTTTCCTTCAGTTTACAGTGTTGATTGCCCCAGTGATCTTCTTCAGAACCTTACATCTCCTAATATCACTATTGTAACAGTGAGATTAGGAGATATAAGGTTCTGAAGAAGATCGCTGGGGCAATCGAAACTGCAAACTGAAGAAAAGGGCAGATGATAAAGCATGTTGCGTCAATTGATTATTATATCACTGACTTTACTAATCAATTTGAACTTGAATTTAATTTGGAGGAATCTTGTGCCTGTCAAATCTACTCAGGTGGTATAAAGAAAATATTCAAAGGGCCACTCAGTCCTTTTCTAGGTTTTACCTTGGTCAATCTGCAATGTGCATACATAAATAAGATGAACTCATAAAGAAGATACAGCACATCATTCAGTCACTTTCAAAAACCAATCTATTGTGCTATGCAAAAACTTCCTTATTTAACATATTAGTGCTTACCACAGTTATATACTACAATCCCATTATCTTTTTTTTTAAAAAAAAATTATAAGATGTATACACTGTGCAGCCAGCTGCTCTGAAATAAAAAAAAAAACAATTTCTACTAAAAACACCATTTCCCCTTAACCCACAATGGACTGGGACTACATAACCTTCTTATATTTAAGAGTTCAAAAAACTCTCAATGCAATCTTTGCAAGAATTTTTCCAAATCTCATGCATGCTTTCAAAATCATACTGACTAATTGGCCACCTCGCAACAAAGGATAATGGAAGGCTCTGTTTGATCTTGTACTTGATATTCAAACATTCCAATTCTGCCCTATTCAAAATAATTACAAGTACTGGGAAGTCTATTCAATTCTCTATCTTTCCACAGCTTTCATAGAAGAGACTAAATTAAAATAAATCCAAAGTACTTTGAATTAAACTTAGAAGCTCACCCTACCCTTCATTTTCTAAGATTTAAAAGAACTCATTGAAATATAGAAATCATGTGTACTGGGTCTATGATGATGCTATCCGTCACCTGTTTGAACCACCAATGTTTGTGATCCTTTCATTTTGATCACAATGCTGGAAACCATTTGGTAATTCCCTTGAACATATGGCAAAGAACATGAGCATCTATCCACTTTTTTGTATTTTTACTTTCATAACTTATTTTAGGATCCAACCCCACTTTATTAACAACTACTTCCAGGTTGAATCTTTTTAAATTGATTTTTGTGAGTTCGCTTTAGTTATTGCAAAACTAAATGATTGAATGTCGTGGCCTAATAAATTGCACTGCACATCAAGAAGCAGATATCTACTTTTAGTAGGCATTGTACCTTTAACTCTTGTCTGACCCAAGAGTATTATTTGTTTGCCTTGGTAATCAATGATTGTTTTTCTGCTAGGATGCAGCTGATGTTTATTTTTCTTATTAATGATAGTTCAGGTCTTATTTGACACAATGAACACTGCAAACCCATTGTCCAGTTCCATTGTTACTAGTATATCATTAACCATAATTCTGTATTTGAAAGCAGAGTCAATGCCTCTTGTTTACACAGATATTGATATAATTTAATTTTATCTTACCTTTATGTATTTTTGGAAAGAAACTCATCCATTCTATCATTAACATCTTGCTATTTTCTTTTAAAACAAGCAGCTTTTGTATGATCAACATACTTACAATATGTACACACTATATACCAGTGTGGACATTCAGGGTGTGTTTGTTTTATGGTGGCATCTATAACATTTTTTACTCATTGTTGCAGATTTATATTGGCAGATGGGTATTTGATTAACCCAGCTTTCTTATCAACAATTTTAATGCTATAGTCCATTTTCTTCAATGATCTTGCTTGATTCACTGTAAACTCTGAATCAAATATGATATCATGGTCCATTAGGAGCTTGACCCTAAGGTTGTGATCTCTCATTTCACAAATGAACCCATCTCTTAGAACTTCACTGAGGAAGTCTTTAAAATCGCATATTAATGCTCATTTCCTAATTTTAACTAGCATTTCCCCCTTCCCCTTAGCTACAGAGATTGAAGTGATATTTCTCATTGTCATTAAGGGTGTTGGGCAGAAAAATTTAGTTAGTAGAGTCAACACTTTGTCAAAATCAAGATCAGGTAGAAGCATGGGGGTGGCCTGCGCTTGGAAAATGTCTCAAATCCTAAGACTGAGACATGTGTGACTAATTTTAAGTGAGCGTTTTGATTTGACTAGCCTGCATATAGAAAAGTACTCGATCCTTGTAGCTTGACCAATTTTCAGGATAGGTTGGATCAAACCTTTCTATTAGTTAATTTTAACCATTTGATTTTTTTTCTTTGTTGCAACAAGAGAAAAAAATAATGAATGAGAAATCATTCATGTTTAATTTTTTTTTATGGATGCAATAATAATGCTAGCATTAGTTATTGATTTTTTGAGATTAAAATCAAAGATCTAACGACCAATGGGGGCAAGTCTTTGTCATTTTAAACTTTTTTCCCAATCATGGGAGAAAACAAATTTATGCTGCCGATTGCACCAAACTGTTGTAATATACTGATGATTACAATGTAAACACAAACTTGTGTATTTATTAATACCAATATAAAATACGTATTTAAACTATATTTACAATTCACCACATTTGGCTTGGTATAGCGTTACCTGCTGTAGAAGGGACTTCAGATGCCCTTATATACTTACCATTTTCCAGATGTATTGTGAAAGCCTGCCTCATGAGTAGGTACAATGACACTTCAGGTTGTACTATGACAGTTTGTCTCATATCTCATTTATGACTAGCACTTTCCAGTTCTAGGGTGAACTTGTCTCATTGCTAAGCCATATATATAGTGGAGGTGTATATTTTTTATGGCCAGATCCTCGTTAATAATGACAGCAATCGGATTCAGTGAACACCATCATCTATTGGTTCATTACTGCCACTGGATGTACGTTATCTATATGTATAACAACTGGTCCGTAGCTATAAGTATTCGATCAAGATAAGAGTAAATCTGGACTAGTCTATTATTCGAATGCAAGATAAGATGTGACAAATACATTTTCTACATATTTATCCCATTTTATATGTAAATACGTTGAAATAAAATTTGTATCTATTCATTTTGAAAGAATACACCATGAAATGACTCTATCTATCAATGCTAGGAGAAAAATTTATGAGTTTCCCTCAAAATGAATCCTGTCCAGTATTTTTTACAACTTGCAATTTTTTTTTATTTCCTTTCAAACTTAAAAAAAGTAATTTATTTTAGTCTGTTCACATTTGACACATATTTCCGATCAAATTTTTAAAAATCAGCTAAGATTGTATATTTGCCGTACCTATGTATATATGTGTGTGTATGCCAAGTATATGCAACTTTTATTTTGTGACATTTTTTCTTTTCTGAAAAAAAAATAGAAACAAGCATTGATTTTTATTGACTGTTAAAAAAACAACTGTCAACAATTAAACTCTCGTAAATTTACATATATATTTTTTCAAATATTATTGGATGAGGGAGATGGTAAAAAAATAATAAATTTTAAAAAACAATAACTAAAACAGCTATTCAAATAATACATTTTAAATTGAAAAATGATATTTAAAATAAATAAATATAAGTGGATTGTAGAATGTTTACCTTTCAGAATTTTTTTTGGAGGCGAAAATAAATTAAAATGAATTTACTTTTCATTATTATTATTATTTGACCTAGCCTTCCTTTATCTTTATGATATGTTAGGCTTTTGTAACTATTTGTATTTTGTTATTGCTGACATTTGCTGCTATAGAAGAAAAAATGCATACATTACTTTAAAAGAATGTAAAATGCTCTATCTAGTGGACAACTAGTACATTAAATAAAGATTTAAATAAAATAATGTTCTTTTTTAAGAACATTATTTTATTTAAATGGTTATTTTTTTATCCCAAATTTGCAACATATTCCTAAATAATTAATCTGTATTATAATGTAATTTCCTTAAGCTATACAGCAGTGATATCTTAAACACTATATTGGGTTGTGAATAACACGCTATAATCTATTTCCATGAAAACTTAGTAACATATACGAACATACAGATTCGTATAAGAATGTAAAACCATATTTGAACTTAAGTTTGGTACAAGATCCATGGATTTCGATCCTGAGTTCTGGTGATATTAATTACTATTAAATTTGACAGTAAAATAAATTCATTTTCATCATTATTTTCGACCATTATCAATCCACTGAAGGTGTCTCCAAGTTCTTCCAGCATATTTCCTTATTTCATCCATCCATCTCACATGTGGCCTGATTCTAGGTCTTTTACATTCTGGTTTAATATTTTAACTATCCATCTATTATCATTTCTTTCAGCAATATGTTCAGCTCTTAATTCTTTCAATGATATTAGTAAATGCTTGTTTATTTTTGCTATTCCTAATATACTTCTCTCCATACTTTGTTGAAACATCTGAAATCTCTGTATTGCTCTTCTGTTAAGTGCTCAAGTCTCAGATTCATAGCAAGAACAAATATAACACATTCATTAAATACCTTCCTTTCAGATATATAGGCATATATTATTTCTATCAAATGCACCCTATCCAAGTTTAATTCTATAATCAATTTTATCCAATATGTTTACATCTCTGACCAAAATATTTGTAGTTGTTAATTTCTTCTAATTCACATTATTAATCTTATTTTCTTCATTTGAGAAATTTATTGAACATCACTTTATTCTTTTTAGTATTTATCTCTAGTTCTACTATCATTTGATAATTGTTACAACATAAACTCTAAAGAATTATTTGCAAAAACATCTACATCATCTGCAAAATTTGGAATATTTAAATAACCTCCATTTACTTTCACTCTCTTAGCTTCTCATTTTAATCCACAAATACTTATTGTAAAAGGACTATAAAAAGTTTTGGAGATATGGAATTATCTTCTCATACATTCTTTTCAATGTTAATCGTCTTAGTATCACTAGGTAATCTAATCATTGCTGTTCCATTTTTAATAAATATTCTTCAAAATAAGACAATATCTTGAGTCAAAATCTTGATGATTCAATGCTTTAATCACTGAAGAAATACTTGTAGAATGAAATGCCTTTTCGTAATCTACAAAACCAAAGCATGGTGGCATTCATTGATCCTTTCCATAACTTCTCTAAATACTTGGATGTGATCCACAGTTACTTTTAAATCCACTTTATTCTTTTGGTCGATTAAAATCTTAAGTTTACCATAGATAAGTTTGTATAGAACTAATAAAAGACAGATGGGGTTGTAATATCTAATATTATCACCTTTTTAAAATTAATGAACATTTATTCACTTAAATTACATGGTCAGCAATTGTAAATTGACTAATAATAGATTTATGTTGTTTATTATAGTGAAACAAATTTATGAAGGGGAGGAGAGTTTGCAAAAACTAAATTTTAGCAAACAAATATTTATTGTTCACAATTACTATCAATAGTGATAGGTTATAGAGTAAGATGATTTTAAATGCTTAAAAACTTGTTTATCTGATTACTGAAATATCATCACACAATTCATGAGAGCAGATTCCATCAATGTAATGCTTTATTCACTATGTTATTATTTATACCTGAATGAATGCAAAATAACTCCTTACCATTTTTTAACATTAACTAAAAATAAATATTAATGTTTTTAATTTCTAGTCATCACTTGACATGTGTAACTTCTATGTATTGAATTCTATGAAAGAAATTAGTTTTCTTTTACTAATTGTTGTTAATACCTCATACAGGCTTAAACCTCCATTTATATATGTAATATAGTGTGGGATTCAAACTCAGACTTTCACACGACCCATTACTCTCAGTGCCATCTCATATTGCTGGCCCACCTGATCACACACATGTTGAAAAGATAAATAATCACCAATATATGTATTTCATGCTAAACCAGCAATCATCAGTTGGTCCAGATTACTATCCCCACACACATATACAATCAGTGCTCAGCTTTATATTAAGATAGCCAATCTTCATACTTTAATGGACAGGCTTCAAACTATTCCAACTCACAAATCTTCGGCCTTCCCTTTCATTGAAAATCTGATGATGGAACGTTCAAAGCCCTTGTTAGTGCCAAGGTTGTCACCCTACCCATGTTGACATATTAGTCATTCTGATCCCTCATGTACAGGTGAATAATCCATTTATACATGCATATGCGAGGGATGGGCAGACCTTTTACACACCATCCCTCGCATTTGTATGTATAAATGGATTATTCTCCTGTACATGAGGGGTCAGAATGACTAATATGTCAACATGGGTGGGATTTTGCTATAGGTTTGATTTTTGGCTTTTCATTTTTACATAAGGGGATTACTGTCTTAATAGTAACAGTCAGTGGCACTGTTTTTGTCAAAATTAGATATATTTATTTGAATAACAAATACCAATTTAGTTTCTATATGTAAGACTTTTGTTACTTTTTTTTAGCTTTTTAAGGCTCATAGAATTGATTCAATCTCACTAAATTAATATTAACATAACTCTTATTGGCCCAATATGATCTGTCTTAAAGGCTGATACATTTAGATTTATCTAGATATTTAATTCCCAAGTTTATAATATTGGTCTGATAAACTGTCAAATTATTTTCTTGAGATTATAATCTTGACTAACTTATTTTATTTTTAGCTTATTGAACCTCCAGTAATTTTAATCTTATTCTGTCAAATTACACCACTTATTTTAATTTTAGCCATTAAACAGTTCTACGTATTTAAGAAGGAAAAAAAATTACAAATTTGATTCACACATATATATACTTTATACCTAAGTCTATGGATTATATTATTCACATTTAATATATGTCTAATAAGTGACTGCTAATTGCATCATATAATATATATATTACAAAGATTTAAAAAAATACAATTCTTTTAAAACTCTAAGGTATGCATAAATGATAATAAATGCCCGTGAGGTCTTTTGCAGTACCTATTTCTACTTTTTTTAATTTACACCAATGTAATAAACTGGGATGGTCTGCTTCAGTGGTAAGCCACTCAGATATGCCGTATTTCTCACATCTGCCACAGGCCACACTATCATCTCATAAATTCCTCCTCACCTTTATAAAATATTTTTTTAATATATTGCTTATTTCAAATATTCTTCGGAGTACATCTGTGTTATCATTTTTTTCACTAGAAAGAGATTAATTTCACCTCGTTAATAATAATTGCTGAACGTTATTATAATAATTTAGTTCTTTAAATAGTTCATAATTCATTAATTTTTTAATTACTTGTTCTTTGCAACATATATTTTATATGTCTAGCAATTTATTTCTTATAATATAAAATTATTGGTATTTTTTTAATATACAACATGGCCAAATAATTAACTTTCTTCTAAAAAATTTCTCTCCACTTTTTTAAACGCTGAGTCCCTGAAAATCTTTTACATCCATAAAATTCTCAATACCTTTTAGTAAAATAATCTCTTCAATGCCAAGGATATTTCCACTGAATATTTTATCATCACTCAATCTTAATCTAGTGCTAAGTTAGAATCCAACTTAACATCTAAACAGAAAAAAATAATGTAAAATTAAAAATATAAGTTTAAAAATATATGTCAAATTCATTGTTGTACATATTTAAGATTTTAGCCTTAAACTGTACATATAAATGTGAAATTCAATTTTGGTAAAGATTAAAATTAAAAAGTTCCAGATCATTGCAATATCCAATCCAAATTCAGCCCTCTTGCTTGAAAATTATTTCCTTCTTGATATCTACATTAATTGTTTTTTTTAACTTTTTCTGTCTTATGGGAAGGTTTGGTTTTAGTGAAATAAAATTAAATTTTTAAAAGTGTAAAATAAAACATGAAAACCAATGTTGTCTAGTCAAGCGTTGGTGGCCTTGTGGTTAGCATAGCTGCCTTCCAAGCAGCAGGCCTGGGTTCGCTTCCCGGTCAACACTTTGACATAAGGGAAAAAAACAAAAAACAAATGTAGTCTAATAAAAATCATAAAAAGTTACAGCTCATAAGATTAGCCATATTCAGAACTTCGACTCTCTAGCTTGGAAATTATTTCTTTCTTGATATCCACACTAACTAATTTTTTGTTTTTCTGGATAATGGCTAAAATTATTAAATGCATCAAAATATTTTTTTAAAAAAAGTGTGTAATATTTTCACTGCTAAAGATATTCAGAGGTGGAAGGCTCTGAAACATCTTATTCACATGGGTGCTACATCATATGATATTTAGTGTACTAATCTTAATTTAATGAGAAAAAATATACATTCTAAAATCTATTTATTGTATAAGATTCACTATATAAGCAATCTATTCAGTATATCTAATTTTGTTTATATGGTTTATGGTCATTATTTTTATAGTTAATTTCAGTAGTAATGTTACTTCCAAGATAAATAAAACAGTACTTGTTTTGAAGTAAACCAAATTGGTAGCTCGTATTTTTGAGAAATGTAGTTTCAGGGGCCTATAATATACTGATGTGTTAGTTTTTAAATTAAAACAAAATTGATATTGTTTATTAAATTTGACAAATGTACTTTCAGGGGCCTATAATCTACTGAAGATGTGTTAGTTGTTAAATTAAAACAAAATTGATAAATTGTTTGTTAAATTTAAAAAGGGAATAAATTTGATAAATTTCATTAAGAAGCTTTATTTCAATTTTTTTATTTATTTATAAAATGGGAAGCAATGAGATATGCTCTTAACATTGCTGTACTTTGATTCAATTCAGTTTTTTTTTTTGTCAGCAGTTTTTGGTAAATTGTCATAATGATTAAAATTTGGGATTTTCCTGTCATAGAATATAAAAGTGGACTATTTCCAAAGGTATGGAATCTTGCCCCCTGGAAAGTGTGCATTAATGATCACTATATAGTTGCACACTGCTGACATGAATAAAGTGTAAATATTGTATTACTTTTTTTTTCATTTTTCTATCAATAAGTTAAATCCAGAAAAAAAATATATATATACTTTCCACAATGATTTTTTTTTTAAAACAACAGTAATAAAAAATAAAATAAATTTCCTAGCAGTCATTTTTATATAAAGATTTTTTGGAAGTCCCCGAAACTGTAGATTTATCAAAAATACAGGTTGCCATCTTGGTTTACTTGAAAATTAACAAGTACCAATACAACTTTCTACAGGCAAAACTCTCCATACAATAGTGCCACTCTGTACCAACCAGAGTAATCAATGGATGCCAGAAGGCTTGTGCATAAAATCCCCATCTAGGACCTACTCATTCAATATTGCCAGACTAGTTTCTGGCTTGTGGCATTCGTCGGTGAGGAACCTTGTATCTGAGAGCACTGCATCTAGATCCGGCAATATTGGATGAGTAAGCACTAGATGGAGATTTTATGCACAAGCCTTCTGGCATCCATTGATTACTCTATTTGACACAGGGTGGCACTATTGTATGGAGAGTTTTGCCTGTTTACTAAGTTATGTGCTAGCATAAGAGATGGTGATCATGCGATGTTTAGTGGTTTAACAACTTTCTACATTATATCTTTCAGTTCCAACAATTTTTTATTTATTTTCTGAACATAATTATTTTTATATCTTAATATCCATATTGTTGATGTTTTCCCCAAATATTATAGATTATATTTATCTTTGCTATCATGGTCAGATTCTTTAATTTAATTAAGAAAATGAGTTTCCATTTCAGTCTTTATTCTGACAGCTGCAATTATTATGTCTTAAAATGTACAACTCTGTTGTAATGATGTTGACATCTTTGTCCTATTAGTTTCATGCCTTTTGCAGTCCTTCTGCTGGAAGTATTAGTTGCAAATCATCCCATCATATTCTAAGATTGAAATTAAAAAGTATTACATGTTCATTTCTTTTCCACATTTTCTCATCCTACCTTATTATGTTTCCATGCTCACATGGTTTGCAGTAGTGAACTGATAAAATCTGGAGATAAAGATCTATAAATAAGCTTCTGACAGACAAATTGTTTTATTTTTTTTCTCATATTAGCAATTCACTCTTTGCCAATAGTAAAAAAAATATATATACAAAATGGGTTTCTTTGAATGTAAATGGCATTATTTTTGTATTGATGGACTTATATTCTATCAATAAATATTTTTATTTAATAAAAGCCCTACATCAGCTTTATGTTTGAACTATTCGTAGACCAGATGACTTTATTTAACTCTTTAAAATCAGACCCTACGATTCGGTTAACTTAAAAATGACATATTTGCTATCTTTTGATTTTTGTTTCAAAATATTTCCAGCTTGCCAAGTATCTGTAATGTTTTTATAGACATACTTAATAATCTTTAAGAAATTCGAAATTCCAATAGGCAATACATGAATTATCATCTAATGATTGTTTGCTTTAGTAATGAAATTCAATCACAATCCAACTCGGGTTGCTCATGTGGGTATGTAATTCTTATTTTTCCAGACAACAACTGAGCCAAGTATTAGAATCTTTGTAAAAGTTATATTTTATAAGAGTTTTGTTCTTATGATTAGAATATTAACACTTAAATGACTGGTCCCTTCTTTCATAGAAGGATTTTAAAATGACTTGTCCCTGATTTGTAGAAGAGAAGCATTTTTACAGACTCCCCTTGAAGATCAGATTCTGTGATTATTTTTACTATTCGATGTAGTTAAACAGTGGTTGAAGAAATGCACCTGCTTCTTTTACCATTGAGATTATAGGTTATCTTCATTAACATTAATCTTTTTTTTTTATGGTTTCACATTAAGCAGAAATAGATATTAGTAAGACTTTAAAAAAACTTAACCAAACAAATAAAAACAAAATGACAATGAAAAAAAAAAGATTATAACCTTTTTATGGCGGATTTTTATAGGAGGGTTGGAATTGCGATACACCCTAACAGTACAGGATTAAGGTTTTAGTTAGTAAATAAAAAAAATATCTCACTGACTTACAATATCTTGAATTTACCAAATCTATATTCACAAACACATGATCTTATGGTGATAGTTAATGAGAGACTCCTGATGATATAGCTTTGTACATAAGAAAGATAAAAAATGAAATAAGAAGATAATGAGAGAGGAGAGATCAAGTCTGCATGCATTGGAAATAAGTACTTTATCTATCCTAGGCAGATTAACACAGTGATAGATGATAAACTTCAGAGCTCATAGTGTTTGAATTTCACGTGACTTCTTGAACAATTAACCATTCAATTATATTTATTGTTAGTAACTTAACTTTTAAGAAGGAACATTTTATCCCATAATGCATTCGAATCAACTAATGGTTGATATTTGCTTGTTAATTATTATAAAGGTGTCGAATAACCTCTCATATATGAATGTTATTGTATCACCTAGGAATCTGTCAGTCGCCCGAATTCAACACTTAATATAATGAAAATAGCAGCCAAAATAATAAAAATAAGAATTAATAAACAAAACTTTTGGTTAAAGTTTATTCTATGATTATTAAAGCCGGATTTTTTTTTTTTAAAAATCCTTTTAAACATTGTGTGATACAGCTTTATAAAAAACGTAATTTTAGATCGTTAGAGAAGTTTGGAAATGTTACAAATATGAATTTGGAGCAGAAATATAAAATTGTGAGTAAAATGTTAAAAAAAATGTAGAAATGCTTAACAAGGAGACAAAATAATATTTGAGATAATTAAAAAACAGAATACTTCATGTCATTCTGGTGAAGAAATTATAAATGAAGGTAGAATAGGGGTAGAGAATGAAAAGGATAGTAATCTTTAAAAAAGAGAGATAGCTGTGTTTGCAATAGAAAGGCAAGAAATAGAAAAGCTTAGAGCAAGTGATATCTAAAACTTATTGGCAAATAATGGTGATGATGATGATAAGAACTATAATAAATCTTTTGTTATCTTGCACATCTACAGAATATAATTAATTATATAAAACTTTGAAAATATAATAAATATTCACATTTTTCAAATGCTAAAATGTCCATTATTTCATGAAGAAATTTGAAAAATTATTGATTAGCAATAACAGGAAAAAAAACCCTACATACTTTCTTTTTTTTTAGTATTCAAATCAGTAAAATAATTATTCAAATCAACATTTCATATCTTTTGAAAACACACACAAATAGAATATGCTCCGATAAATGTGCATAAAATAAATTAGGCTTTCTTACTTTGGTCATAACATAGCAAAAATTGGAAATTCTTGAGAAAGAGAGAATAAAAATACAAATCAAAATTAAGAGAACAGAATTAGATAATATGGAACTAATATCTTTATTAATTTTTATTATCAAAAAAAAATTAAATAGTCAAAGCAAAAACATGTCTATAAGTCATGCAAGAGTAAGGCAAAACAAAAACATCAGATATCATACTAAAGTAGAATACTAGATCCATGAATATTGGGTAATTAAATGAGAAGAATCTTGGTGTTTAAAACAAACATTATGAAAATTATTAAAAATTGGTTAGTGTTTGTCAATTGCAAATTTTTTAAACAATAAATCATGGAGAAGTTTTATTAAAGAAAGTTATAATAAAGAAAAAATACAACTTTATCCATATATGATAAATTAATCAAAGGTTTTGTGGTATAATGTGCCTGCTGTAGACATGAAGTGACTTTGAATTCAGACTGAGCAAACTAGAAAACTTTTTCAATCGTCATAAAATTTTAGTTTCAGACATCCAGGCTATAGATAATCCCCCACTATTGGTTTGTAAATTGGTCTCTAGTTGTTCTTAACTAGATGATAAAACAAGAATAGAAAACTACTCAAACTTTTATGATACAGAAATTGATAATACCAATGGATTTACAATATTCTACACTAACTATTTGACCAGCTTCAAATCATCTACAACTAAGAATTTATGTGCCAGCTGCTTTAATACCTTCATAATCATAGTAGTAATCAAAATTTGTTGTCATTTTTCAGTGAGTATTCTTCTTTCTCTTCGCTACTCCTTTACAAGGGCTTTTGAAGAGACCTTTTCCTTATAGTGAATTATTTAAATGTTTTATCTTTCCCTTTCATATAATGAATGATGGTGATATTGTACAAGTGAAGGAAAAGACTGTATAATGGTTAGATAACATTTAAACATATTGGGGATAGAATGCATTCACTCAGTCTATGTTCAAGGAATTGATAAAGTATCAAACACCCATGAGAGCTGATCTCATGTTTTCTGAGGATAATAATAGATATTAAATATTTAGTAAAACAACACACACATAGGAAAGCTTATAAACAAATAAAATAATCTACTTATAATAAAAATAAATCAAAATCTTATGTGTGCAAAAAATGAAATATGTAATATACGCATATTACAGAGTTCACTTTTGAGGCCTTAAAGAAAATGAGTAGGACAAATTCCTAATATCTTCTCCATAGACTACTGTCATGCTATTATCTGCAGAAATGTTTAGAATGGACATTAGGAATTTTCCCCTTTTGGTTTCTTTGAGCTTCAAAAAGGAATCAAAATGTGAAACTATGGAACTAAAATTCTTAGATTTATTTTGGTTCTGGCATTTCCAGTGTTTCCCAAGCAATAAAACCATTTGATTCATATGGCAAAGGAACATGGATGAGCTTCTCACTAACATGCATTAGTCAACATGGTAAGTTTATTGACTTTTTTTATCTAATTTAAAATCAAGAAATACAATGGTTTTTCTACTGTCGCCTGATCATTCTTAACTGAAGTATCGACAGTTTTCTTGAAAGCAGAAGGCAGAGGATGCTAAAAATACCCTGATAGTGGGTTGACTGCCATATTCAATGATGACAATGGATACTTATAATTGCAAATCACTTTTAATGAAGACCAAGTGCATGAATTAAAAAAATAATTGTCTAATATTAAATAGGACATTGTTCAAATGTGTGCAGTTAGAAAAAAAATGAAAAGGCATTTGAGTTAAGAGATGAATATGTATTTTAATACAAAAGCACAAATATTGGAATTACAAGTGGAATGGGATTCATTATAAATAAAAAATAGAACAGCAAATATTGGGAAGATTGATGACATATCAGACAGAAAGAGACAATTAGTTATTCAAATTAATGGAAGATATAAATTTATGCCCCAACAAATTCTTATTGCGATGGAATAACTGATTTTTTATATAGATATGCAAAATGTTTTTGTTCAGACTGAATAACATTTTTAATATTATCATGGAAGATTTTAATGCTAGAATTGGTAAATAATTGAAAGATAAAAAGGTGGGTATATTTAGTTATGATAACAAAAATGGGAGAGGACAAAGACTTATGAAGTTTGAGAAAAATACTTAGCAGAAATGATTATGGGAGCATCTAAATGAAGGCACAGGAGCAGTGGATCATATTTTGATTAATCAGAAAATATGTATTTCAGGACTATAATATTTTTAATATATTTAACACTAGGAGTGATTGTTGATTAGTGAGATGTAAAATATGTCTTGATGCAAAACTAGACAAAAATTGTTAAGGAAATTAATATTAACAGTTAATATTCTTAACTTTCAATAATACTCCAATGAATTTAAATTAGAATTTGAAAATCGTTTTAACATATCAAAGATATTAAAGATGGTTCAAATATGAATGAAATTAAGAGGAAAATAACTGATACTTTATTAAGAACTGCAACAAAGAGATGTGATACAAATCAGCAAACTATCAGTAAATTTTGTACTGAGATAAGCCAATGTATAAAAAAAAGAAGAAATATAAAAGTATTTAAAAATGACCCATTTAGAAGAATTGAATATCTACAACTTTGTAAAATGATATGAAAGAGAATTAATAAAAATATATAATTGTGAAACGACAATGAAAGTTATATAGGAAAATAAAAATCTCAAAGAATAAAACATTTTGGTATTGGAAAATTATTTCGCAATAAGAAAAAAATGGAATTATTACTTTAAAAAAAATATCATGTAATGTGTGAAGGAGTCTTACAAAAAACTATAAATTATCCAGCATTAATATGCAATCAAATCTATAATGAAGGAAAAACCTCCAGGAAATGATGAAATTAAATCAATATTTTAAAAAATACAAGTGAAAAAATAGAAAAATTGTGGACAAATTATACACGAGATATCTATAAGATAAAGATATATTAGACAATTGAAAAAATACAATAGAAATATGAATATTTAAGAATAATAATAAAGAAATTAGAAATTATAGATCTATCAGTCTTTTATCAGTTCTATATAAAACGATTACCAAAATAATTACAATTCATCTACTATGAACTTTGTATTTAAACCAACCAAATGAACAAATTGGATTTAAAAGTAGTTTTAGTACAACAGATCACATCAAGTATTGGGAGAAGTTATAGAAAGAACTAATGAATATTGGAGATTATGAAATGGCATTTGATTTTATAAGGATTTCTGCAGTGATGAAAGTATTGGAATATCAAGAAATAGACCCAAGTTATTGTTATGTTCTGAAGAATATTTATCAAAAATGCAACAGCAATGGTTAGATTACATGGTGATACTAAGAACATTGCCATTAAAAAGGGTATATACCAAGGTAATTCCACATCTCCAAATCTTTTTAAACAATTTTACACAAAGTATTTTGTGAATTAAAATATGAAGGGAATAAAAATAAATGGATTTTTCAATTGGTTTTGTAAATAATACTTTAAAGTTTTAGAAAATTTTACTAAGAGTTATCCAATGAAAGTAATACATTAAAGATCAGCTTGTCAAGTTATTGTGCATGCGCTTTTTACGAGTGTTAATAATAAATGAATACTTTGACTCCCAACACAAGATATAGTATTTAGGAAAGAATAAAATGAATCCACTTATTATATTCAACCCAAATGCTTATATATGGGCAAATCTTAAGTACTGGAAGTGAAAGCGTGAGGATAGACCACTCACTTTAAATTACTGTTTATGATGTCTGAATGAATGACGTCGGCGAAATTATCTAGACTTTACTAAACATCATTCTCAAATGAAACTTAAACATATGTAAATAAGCATCGTAAACAGTAATTTAAAGTGAGTGGTCTATCCTCACGCTTTCACTTCCAGTACTTAAGATTTGCCCATATATAAGCATTTGGGTTGGATAGAATAAGTGGATTCATTTTATTCTTTCCTAAATACTATATCTTGTGTTGGGAGTCAAAGTATTCATTTATTATTAACATTCGTAAAAAGCACATGCACAATAGCTTGACAGGCTGATCTTTAATGTATTACAATTTATAAACATGCGCTATATAAAATAAATGCTTATTTACCAATGAAAGTAAGAAAATAAAACTAAAGATAAATATCAAAAAGACTAAAGTAATGTTCAATGGTTAAAAAAATAAAATAGATTGATAATGAAGAATTAGAAGAAGTTAACAAACTCCAAATATCTTGATCAGAGTATTAACACAGATGGAAAAATAATGGATGAAATTAATCATAGAATTAAACTTGAATAGTGTAAATAATTTAATCTTAAAAGGAAATATGCCAGTCTATTTGAAATGGAAGACTTCTATTAGATGTGTTTCACCAGTTCTTATTTAAAGATCTGAGACTAGGACACTTAAGGGAAGAACAATTCAAAGACTGTAGACCACTCAACAAAGAATGGAGATGTATATTTCTGTAGAGCAAAGTAGGTACAGGTTTCTATCTGCTTTCAACATCTTGTGGAGGAGTATGATCACAAACATATAACCAAAAACATGAAAAATATGTATGATCCCTAGTCCCTACCTTGCATAAATGGTATAATAAAAATTACACTACAGAAATATTATTCATTAGTGAATAATCTTTAATTAAATGAATGACTAATAAAAATTATTAATATACTTCCATTAAATGACTTGTGTCAAAGTTGTGAGGGCAGTAAATTTGACACATCAATTAAACTGTAGTAATTGGCTATCTATATATATTGGACAATGATA
The DNA here is from genome assembly GCA_028023455.1 of Epiperipatus broadwayi. NCBI lineage: Eukaryota > Metazoa > Onychophora > Udeonychophora > Euonychophora > Peripatidae > Epiperipatus > Epiperipatus broadwayi. Next base: position 16,985,064 of record JAQFVV010006207.1, read on the forward strand.
AAGATATGTTTGAGAAATTGTTATCTGGGACAACTGATGAATGCTAGTTCAGCATAAAATGTGCATCTTGGGGAATCATACATCTTTGGTCATATGTTTATGATTACATCCTTCCACAAGATGTTAAAAGTGAATAGAAACCAGTCCCCACCTTGCATGAGAGTGGTGCAGTGAAAATTACACTACAGAAATATTATTCATTAGCGAATAACCTCTAGTCTGTATTTTGGGTACAAATCAAAAATATATGGATGAGAGAACAAACGGGTATCACTAATAAGAATGAAAGAATTAAGACATTAAAATAGAGCTGGGCTGGATAAAAAGAGGTGATAATAAATGGACAAGTCTTAAACTAGATCTCAAGAGAACTAAAAAGAGACTACATATGAAATGGATGGATGAAATAAAAGTTTTCTAATATGTTGTAGATTAAATAGTCTAAACATTGGACTGCAGTGGATCGATAATGTTTAATGAATGGATGAATGAATAAATAAATGTAAGTAAATAAAGTTTATACTATTTGTCAAACAATCTATTTCAACAACAACAACAAAAAAGTAATAAATAATCATCATCTTATCACATGCTCAAAAAAGTAAAATCACAACGTAAACAAGTTTATTTAAAAAACAGCCTGCTTTTCAAACGAACTTTACAGTTCATCTCTATTTATAAAAAAGAAAAATAACCAAGAAAAATAAATTTTATTATATGAATGAATATTGGATTTCAGATTTATATAAAATGTTGCTATTAAAACTGCATTGTAATTGCCAATATTAATTCACGAGATCAACACAAGAAGGCGCTACTGGCTAAAAGATTTTTAAAAAAAAAAAAAAATTTCAGACGAAGTAGTTTAACAGTTTCTGGACATATAACCTAAACACAAAAACTTCTGGCTTCATCTATAAAAAAAAAAAAAAAAGAACATTTTTCATTATATTATTAAGATGAAAAAACAAATAATTATATATGACCTTTTTTTAATAATAAAAAGGCTTTCGAAACAGATTGTGCAAAGATTGGAAAGATTATGAATAGATATGTTACCAACAGAAAATATTTCTTATTCTCAACTAGCGATGTGAATGATAGCGTAAAATAAGTTGCAATAGGATTATTCATTACTGCCAATACTACTTAAAATTATATCCTCTTCTAGTTCTTTTTTTAAATGCCACTACTCATAATCAGGGCCAATCAGAGATGGACAGGAGGGGCAACTGCCCAGGCCTCACAATATTAGGGGCCTCAACTTGGCAACTCAATATATTAAACAAAGATATAGAAGGCAAAACGATGTCACGAACGGCCTTAATTTTACAGTTAAATTCTCCTAAAAATATTCTAGAAAATTTTTTCCAAGCAGGCATACCAAAAGTTGAAAATGTAAGCCAGTTTAGAATGGGGTGCCAATTTGAGGACTTTGCGACAAAAGCAACTGCAGCTCTCGGCAACCAGCAGAATTAATACTCTCAACTTCCTGTCAATCAGTTTTGTACTAAGTTTTATGATAATAACTGTGCTAAAGTTAATCTACCCTATTAAAGTGCTATCTGGATCTGATCTGCTTGTTTCTGTGACTTGTAACTGCCCCCAGAGTCCTGTTTTTGGCCCTGTAAGTAAAAATTCTCATTTCTTCTCCCCCCCCCTTCATTCTTATTTTAAATTTTGAAGGGCCTCTAAAATATTAGTTGTCCCTGGTTTCGCATTTTTTTCTGAAAGACCCTGCCCATAATGATATTTTTTATCGATTGAAAATCATAAAGACATTCTTAGAAATGAGAGGACAATTAATAGTAAAACCCAAAATAAAGATAGTGAAGAACAAAGAATGAGAATAGAATAAGTAACTGAAATTGCTAGGTTTAAAGAAAGAGATAAATAAATATATATATTTGAGAATACGGTATCATTGAAAAAAACGAATTGCATTAAAAATTATAAAAATATGTACTGATATTTGAATTTAGATTAATCTTAATAGATAAAAGACAATATAGCCTTTAAATATTCCATTTCAGATAAAACCATCTGCAAAAACTCCTCTTAAGAAAATTGTTAAGAAGGCAAGTGGTGTTAAAATTCACTGTAAACAATTATACTAATGCTCATTTATTAATATCTATGTGCAAACAGTAGATTCTTAGAAGGAAAAGTTTTATTCCTTGTTGTATAGAATTATTACTGCAATATCGTTGAAAGATTGAATTTTTCTTCTAGGAGACTTTAATGCAAGTATTAGTATAAAAAGAAAACTTTGGTCAAAAGTTATCAGGGAAAAATTTATTGATACTGTAAATTCATGGTTAGTTGTTATTGGATTTTTACACAACATGTGGATAGACTATCACAAATATTTTGTTTAGGCAGAAAAACTACTACAAAAGAACATGATATATTGATACAAAATAGCAATATTTAATAGATTAGATTATACTTATAATCAGAACAGAAGACTTCATCTTATATGAATATTATAAATGCAGATTGTTGGATAGATCATACACTTAGAAAATTCGAAGTTTAAAATGATGCATTAAAAAATATTATTCTAGCCATATTCACACACAAAAAAATGGTGTTCGTTCTTTAGAATATCTACTATATACAGTAAATTTCAATAACTATTAAACACTAAAAGTGATAATTTGGAGAAACATGAAAGTCTCTTAAGGAGTGTGTTATGAATACAAGTAAATCTATTCTTGGATTCACTAAAAAAAAAAGAATCAGACTGGTTTTCTGACAATGACCTTATTGTTAATCATTTGATTAAAAGGAAACATATAGCATTTTCTGCTTGGCAGAAATAATTAAATGCGGAAGTCAGAGGTTCATTAACTGATATAAGAAAGTGTAAAAATGTTTAGTGGATTGAAACTATAAAGAAAATAAATCCGCTGATCGTAGTCACTCTAGGTCCTTTTTTGATGCATTGGACCTGGAAAATGGTATTACAATTCGTCCAGTAATGGTATTCTTATATTATGATGATATTTTGAATAGGTAGAAATATTTTAATAATCTTTGAATGGATGATTTTTAATGATATATGCATTTTATCTACTCATTTTGAATTTGGACAAAAACATCTAGCTTAGTGAAGCCAAAATAGCTCTTTGTACTGTTAAAAAGTCGAAAGGCTGCAGATCCTGATGAAATATCTGGAGTTTTAAATTTCAGTAGTAATATGTTAGCTGCAAAAATATTGGAATTTTTTGGGACCCAAGAAACTGTAACACCCAATCTTAAAGATCTTTATTGTTCCAATTTTTAAAAACAATAGAAATAGATAAAATAGTAGTTATTATTGTGGAATGTCATTATTATTTATTTACTTTAGCAAAGATATTTTCAACAATTTTATTGAATAGGTTGATTCCAGTCATAGATGAATAATTACTACAGACTCAATGTGGTTTTAGCAAATAAGGAAGCAATATAGACTTAAGTTTTTATTGCCAGGCAAATGCAAAAAGAGAGTCGGGAACAAAGGAATGATTTATATACTGATTTGGTCAAAGCATCTGATTCAGTTAATAGAACATATTTATGGCAGTTTGAAATTAATTAGTTGTCCACTAAAATTTATTTGTAATATAATTTTTACATGATGGAATGAGACGGCATGTTATTATTGCTGGTGAAAAATCGGAGATACTTGAATTGAAAATTGGTGTTAAACAAGAATGCATACTTACTTCAATATTGTTTTCAATTTTAAGCCAATAGTGTTTCAAATTGTTAATAGATGGTTTAACAAAGACATTGATAAAGTCACAATACAGGTTTGATGGTGGAATTTTTTATTTGAAACAGTTAAAAGTGTAAGCAGAAACTTCTTGGATGATTGTTATTTTTGCCATTTCAGAAGACCACATACAGAATATACTTAGTGTTTTAAATGCAGCATATAAAAACTTTGGTTTATTAATTAACGTTCACAAAAGTCAAGTTCTTTCTTAGCCAGTGATGGAAGAAAAATCCTCATCAACTTTTAGCTTGGATAGTTTATCAATTTGAGAATGTTAACTAGTTTTAATATCTTGGTATTTTTATAAATAAAAAGGTAGTCTTAGATTCTGAGAATATATACGTCACTGCTGATAGAGCATTTCATCACAGGAAAGTGATTAGTACAACTAATTCAGCTCTATACAGAATTATTTTACTTATTGTATGGCAGTGAAATTTAGACACTGTATCAATGCAATATAAAATTATTAGAAAATGTTTTTGGACATTGTGTAAAATTTTAAAAATATAATAGCAATATCATATAACCAATCAATATATTCAATTTAGTGGATGTGATGTAATGGTCCCCTACTGTAAAATCACATTTTAATTGTATTAGACACATAAAATAAATGAACAATGTAAGACTTCATAGAAAGGTGTTTCATAATGGTATTCATGTGTGAAATAGTGCCATCTGTTATAAGAATTATTTCAAAGACATTCGAAATAAGTGCAATGTCAATTGACTCCATTGAAAGGATATGACAGAGAATACAATACATTGAAGAACTACAATTAAACATGGTAATAAAGTATTTCAGAAAAGTTTTCTACTGATGACATTTTTAAAAAAAATTATAAAATATTATGTAAACAGAAAAACAAATCATGTTCTATAAGGGAATGCATGTGGTTCATAGATTGGTTGTCTAGTCATCACAAAACTTATTTCTAGAGCGATTTTCTCTCTCCTTTTTTTTTTAACATGGCCACATTAATTTATGAATGACTATTTATTATCATTAGCTTGCATCATGAAAGATCCAATATAATTTGCTATCAGCAGCTTTCCAATCTAAATTTGAATGTGCCTGATAATGGGCATGCATTACCTTCAAAGTGATTCAAATACCTCTTTTAAATGGATCTTTTTATAGTCAGCTCCTTTATCTTATTATGAACAATTATATTAAAATATATATATATAAATTTTGCCACTTGGTTTGTTTGTGACAGCGATTTTAGTTTACATTATTATTTTATTGATCAGACATTATTGAGGATAAACTTAAAATCAGTACACAACAGTAATACTATTTATACATAATAGATTATGAAGGTTTAAATTATTCAGGTCTATTTTTTCCATGTAAATAGTTGTTCTTGAATTTCTGGTGTTCTTTGTTAGCTTCTCTTCCAAACAAAAAAAAAACAACATCCATTTGTGTAGAAGAAAGTTTGGTATAATTTATCATTGAGGATGGCCAATCCATTTTTATTCTGAAAGTTTTGTAAAAATTAGAATTCTGTATAGCTTCATAACTTTAACATTTAATTAAGCATTGAACTGTAGGATAAATATTTAATCAGTGTACAAAAATAAAACTAATGTTTCTGGATATGATTCAATTCTGGATACTTTATGGATCTTCCATTTTTGAAGTTGCATCTATACATTCGCACTGCCATCATTATAGTTAGTTGTCAATGAAATTGGTGCTAATCTTTCAGAAAGATGCTCAATAAATATTTGTCTTAATGGATTATAACATTTTGAATTTCATACTCTCCCTAGACAGTTTAAAATTGACAGAATGTGTAATTGAAGAAAATAAATATATCCTCTTTGCAAACCAGCCTTCACATATTGATCGCTTAATAAGAGATTATGTTCAGACACAATAACTCTGAGGCAGACAAGAAACCAGGAAGAATGAAAATATTAACCAATGATCAAATTCATTCCAGAAAACTAATAATTTAAATAAAACTAATATTAATCCTAAATAAATTCAGTTACTTATGGGATAGACTTTTTAAGATTATATGAAACTGTATTTTTAGAAGACAAAAAGAATTTAAGCTGATTATAAAATTTCATTTGGGAAAATTTTTTAATAAAAACTTAATTTTAATTACTAATTTAAAAGACTTGAATCAAATGCCTTCAATATTTTAACTCTTTACACGATGATCAATTTTAATGTCTAATTTTTGCAAAATAATGAAGACTCATTTTGATAATTTAAAGAATAATAGCAAGTAATTTTATCAATACCGTATGATTAGCCCAAAGTGCTGGTCATTATAATACATCTCTTAATCAATTTGACATTCAGTGCACTAACATTAATGAAGGTTTTCTTTTTTTCTGCATAAGCAAAGTAAACAGTTTGCTTGAAAGTTTACAACAGTTATAGAATTTATTCATAGTGATGGGTATGTAGTGGCTTGTGGTTTAATGCTAGAGCAAAACTCTTGAAATCCAAGAATATAAACTAAGAGAATATGAAAAAGTTTGAAATAATAGATATCTGATGGAGAATGAAAATGTAATGTTATTACAATGTATGAATTTGAAAGATTTATAAAAGCTTTGAAATTCTGAAGATTGTTTAAATTAGATGTTGACAGGGGGAATGCTATTTATATATGGATAAACATGATGTGTAAAAGAGGTTAAAAATGCTCATGATATAGAATGGTTACAGTATGGAATTGTATAAATTTGTATTAAAGGTCAATGTAAATCTTTGGCATAATTATAATATTGTGGATTTGTAACTTCTGCAAAGGACTTGCAACACCTCATTTGCGGCTAAAAAGTTATACTAAAAAACAGAACCCTGTGTGTTATAGTATATTAGAAGCATTAAGAACATTTTTGTGCCAAACTTCAATCTGTCAATTAAATTTCACATGACCCCTGAGCAACTAATTATTCCATTTATTTTATTGTTTACTGAAATATAAAATTGGCTGATTGAATAATAATTGTTCATCTATGGCAGGGGTAGGCAATTGTTTTGGCTCGGGGGCCACATAGGTTGGCAGAGGGCCGTATCAGGGGGCATTTTGTGGAAGCGAGGGTTAGTGGAGGGCCGCACCTTTTTTTCATGACACAATAAACACACTGCTTTATTCCCTGTATTACCAAAGAAATATTTGTTTGTCCATTCTTCATTAAACACAAGACATTCATTACCAATTTTATATTTTTTCGGAGGGTTCATGGTTTCACTAAAGTTAGAAATGTATATATTTGCTAATGCAAAGACAAAATTGAAATTAATCAAATCAACTGGAAAAGCACTGCACATCATATCTACACTGTGCATGTATATTGATGTGGCCATCCTAGCGGAAAATATGAGATGAATATTCGGTCACGCAATGGTAAGAAAATTTCAGTCGAAGGCGGATTTTTCTGATTGTCTTGGCAGGCCGCATGTGGCCCTTGGGCCGCTATTTGCCCACCCCTGATCTACGGTATAGTATTATAGTAATGCAGTTGTGGCGAACCTTTTTACATGTGCATGCCAAAAATTTCCCAAAAATATTTATTGAATGATTAGTGTGCCATATAGTTATTAAATCAAAATATAAACAACTTAATTATTACAGTTTTTTAAAAGTTTATAAAACAAAATAATAATTAAACAAAATTTCTAAATAAGCTAAAGACAAGTGAATGATATTTATTTAGAAGAGCACAAGTTGAATAAAATGTAATACTAAAAAATTAATAGTAATTAAAACAAAATTTTGGAAATAAACATACAAAATCAACGTAAATGGATTATTTAATGAGATTTTTGCTGTTGTATATTGGATGCCGAATGTTTTATATCTCGTTCATATTTTGTCACTTTTAGCAATGTACATACTGAATTAGATTCATCTGTCATTCTATTTCTCAAACTGTCTTGAATTAAATTCATTTCTGAAAACAATGATTCATATGCATATGTAGAGGAAAAAATTGATAGTATAGCGGTCGCTAATTTTTTTAAACAATTAAATGTTTCAGAAATAGCATTCCAGGTAATCAACAATTCCTCTTCAGTATTCTTTTTACATATATCCAATAACCTATCATTTTCCATTGTTTCTAACTAATTTTTCAAATCAAATTTCTGTTTCCATACAGAACTGGATTGAAAATCAACTGATTGCATTTCTATCTCTTCCAAAATAAGCAACTCAAAAATTTCTAACTTGAGACTATCCATTGATATTATTTCTGGGTATAAATTTTGATGTTTCTGAAAATTGTCTGAACTGTGTAAATCTTTAAAAAAAAAAATTATCGATTGAATAATAGCACAAAAGTCTTGCATCAATTTTACTTGATCTGGCTTCTTACGAGATTCTAAATCAATTGAGAACTTTTTTATATTTGTATGTGTAAGAAATAACATCACAGTTGAAAATTTGTAATTTAACTTCAAATGCTTTGATTAAATCAAACATGACAACAATTGTCTTATTATAACCTTGGAGTTTCACATTTAATTCATTTAGATGTGAACTCATATCAGTAAAAAACATTAATTTCAGAAGCTATTCAACATCCATTAATTCAGTATATTTTTCAATGATTTTCTCATTATGTAAAAATAGATAATTTCATCTAAACACTCAACGAATCTTTAAAGAACTTTTCCTCGACCTAACCATTGGACATTGTTGTGCATAAGTAAACCATTATATACTGAATTCACCTCACTCAATAAATTTAAAAATTTTCGTTTATTTAGAGCCTTGTGTAGATGTAAAATTGATTAACTTAGTCACAACGTTCATAACATCATCCAGTGACTTACAGCTGGGCCTTCGTGCATAAAACCTGATGTATATAATGTAATGAAAATCCAAAACTGAATGTCCATTATAGTTGGTAAATAAATTGAGAAAACCATTTTCTTTTCCAATCATAATTCAAGCACCATTTGTCGTTATTGATACAATTTTGGCAACATTTCTTTTTCAGCTAGTGCATTTGAAACTTCATTACAAATATCTATTCCTTTTGTTGTTGTTACTAATGAGATTAAACTGATCAATTCTTAAATATTATTCCCAACACAATAGCGAATAAAACATCAAATGAGCTGATCCATTTGTCTACACTTTCATCAAGGCAGAGAGAAATTACACTAGAAAAGTTTCTCTCTCTTTTTGTTGGTAAGTTATGTTGTTGGCCATTTGCAGGATTCTTTCTTTAACTGTATTTCTAGCAAATAGTAAATCTTTTATTCTCTGAATAATTTTTGTTTTGAAAATCTTCAAAAAGAACTGGTGCACATTTCATCCAAGCTTCTTTCATATATTCTCCATCATTAAAAGGTTTCCCATGTTTGGCAATTAAATTTGAAATAAAAAAACTAGCAGCAGTTACATTTGAACAATTTTTGACAAATTTCATTATAGATGTTGATTGAATATTTATATTTTAAATACTTGGGCAATATATTCTTTTTGATCATCTTTACTTTTTTCATAAAGCAATTTATGATTGGTCTCATAATGCCATTTTACTGATGTTTTCAATACAACTGTTCCAGAACATAAAACACATATTGCCTTGGTGCCTTTGTTAATCATTTTATAGTCATCAGTCCACCAATTTTGAAATTCTCTACTGCTTGACAATTTGTTTTTTATTTTCACTAATGGTATTAATGTAATGATAATAAATTTATTTAAATGAGTTTTAATAATTTTATAAGTCAAAGATTTATTATATGTTAAAATATATTATTATCCTTACATTTCACTTTCATTGATTACGATTTTGTTCCTCCTTTGTTCGCAATTTTGATTACATTAAAAAATTGATGGTGTTAACACATTTAGATCAAAAAAGATTAGGACAGAAAACCATTTTATTACTTTTACTTTGAAAAAATTTACTTCAAATAGTTATAAGATATTTACTGAATTTATTTTCTAGTTTTATTGGAATCATTTGCCAGGACACCACAGAATACCAGTATCACTTTGACTTAAAATACTATTCCCACCTACATATGAATATATTTTTTTCCAAATTTTGTAATTTATTGCTTCTAATCAGAGTTCAATTGTAAATTGAATTCTAATATATTTATTTTGTCTTTAGCTTACAATATTTATTAATACAGATTTTAGCAACAAAAAAAATATATGTAAATAATTCATGTAACAGTAAAAAATTTGAATGTGCCATCTCTGGCACACATACTATAGGTTCGCCATCACTGCTGTAATGGACTAAATAATTAAGATTTTGGGTCAAAGTTCAATGTTTCTTACAGTGTGCCTAACCATTCAATTATTTTCTATCCCACAGTTTAGTAGGCAAACTCAAAGAATCTAAAATCAATTTTCAGCTGTGTAATATAAAAAACCTCAAACTGCAAAAAAATGTTTAACTTCTCACTAAAGTGCAAATTACTGTTACTATTACTAGATAATTATTCAAATTTTTGTCGAATTAATTTAGACTGAATAATCATAATTCAAATCTTATTTGCCCTGAATTACTGTTCAGTGAATCCATCCTCTGCTACTTTTTTTTCTATAAAATCATAACTATAAAAGTACAAGCAGCAGAAGTATCATAGAGAACCAGATTATATGTTACACACATCAGTGAAGTTGATGCATATCATAAAAAATTCTGACAGTGGAGTTATAGAAGCTGTTTTGTTATAGCAGTTGCTAAATCACTCTACACGATAGTAAGACAACAATAAATGACTTCTTGTTTTCCAATAATTAAAATATACATTTTAAATATTACCAAAATCACACTTTTCTTTATTTTTGCCAGAATATCCTATAAATACAATTTATCCAAACCGCTTCAAACACTTTTTAAAAAACTCTATTTGTACATATATATACTTACGTTTTGACTGTTCTGCAGTCTTCTTCAGAGCTATGATATAATGAACAAAATAAAATTAAAAGAATTTTAGTTACTAATCATAAAGTTTAAGTTTATGAAGAATAGAGGTAATTAGTAGATTGTCAATAATATTTAATATATTTAGATTAATAGTTACCCTTGAATGTATATATGTATAAAGTTAGGAATACACATGTATAATTTATATTTATTTTCTATTTATGTTGTACATTTTATTTTATATTGTTTTATTTGGGTTTGATTATTTATTTCAGTTTTTTTAATATATATATTGTTGTTTTTAGTTTTTTATTGTTTAAACTTTTTATGGTGTTATTATATAGTTAAGGTTTTTTTTTATTTTGTTCATTATATCATAGCTCTGAAGAAGACTGCAGGTCAGTCGAAACGTAGGTGTATATATATGTACAAATAAAGAGTTTTGCTACAAAGTGTTTGAAGCGGTTTGCATAAATTGTAATATACATTTTACTTGATAATTTCAACACTTGTATATACACATATTGTATTGATTAACATATAATGTAATTATATTTTTTTACTAGATCTAAGAATAGTGAAATTATACCTATGGATTATAACTTTTTTGGTACACTGTTGGCACATCATTTGGTCAAAAATGGTTTTTTTTATGTGTGTTTATAAACAAGTAAATATTCTTTATGCTTTTTCCATGATTGACTTTTGAATAGTCTAAATGATGTTATAGGTTATAAGGAAAAATTTAATTTGTTTCTTTACAAGGAATATTAGAAAATGGGAAAACCAATAAAAATTTCAATAATCAACTGAGGAACAAGGAATTTACTACTTAAAATTGTGTCACTATTAGTGATACTAGTGTGTTTGAATAATTCATTAAAAATTTAACCCTGAAATGGATAAATGGCTAATAAAAATACAATGTATTTGTACAGGTCAGTCATCAAAGGCAATAATTTCACTAAAGAATCAGAGTGATCTCTATTCGCATAGTTTTAAATACTAGGTAGGAAGAGGCAGAAAATATCACATGAAAAAATTTGTAAACATGCTTTCTTATTTGAATTATAAATTTGTGCATTTATGCAATAACTACGTAAACTCTATGTGTAATCTTCCAGAAACTGTTATCAACTGATGAGACTTAGGCAACAAAATGGCCATTTTGATATTGTGCACAGAGAATTTAAGACTAGGATAACTGAAAAGAAAGAATGAAAAATTAAAATGGCAACTAATTTTTTCAAAGCATACTAAATTAAATGACAAATTAGTACAAGCTTTTAAAATTACTTTAATTGCTAAAACAAAAACGTACACAATTGGTGATCTTACATTACCAGAAACAATAAAAATTTATATAACTATTCACGGTTCCGAAATATCAAACCCTTTCTAAAATTTCCTATGTCCAATAACACGAGTAAAAGAATAAATAGCATTGTTGACAATACATTATCATCACAAATCAAGCAAAGTAATATATTTGCCATACAATTTGACAAGTTAACTGACAATACTTCTTGCTAAAAATCCCACATTAGCATCTCACTTTTCTGATCAAAATTGGATATTTGCTTCTTTAATCTGAGACTTTTCCAAAAACGTAGATGAATTTAATGCTTCTCTGCAAAGAAAAAGTAGCAATATATTAATCCTAAATTCAAAATTGCAATCGTTTAAAAAATAAACCTTCTGCATTTAGAAATATTTAATACAGAAATATTTGCTTCTACCTTGAATTTCTTGAGAAAAATAACATTTTATTACCAGCAGAAACTAAACGAATAATTAACCATATCAAAAATTCAAATAACTTTTTTAAAAAAATATTTTCATAACTTAAATGAAAATAAAAAATATGACTAGATAAGAATGCCATTTGCTCCATCCTTACAACTTAGCAATCTCCTATGGTCGTGCCAAGAACTTTAAATTAACTTGAAAGAATTTTGTAATAGGAATTTGTCAGAATTTAGAATCCAGAAATAAAATGAATATCCTTCATTGGTAAACAGTCTTATCCATTCACATCCACATATCTTTGCGAAACTGCATTTTTATCACTAGTATTAATTAAAGCATAGATCTTGTTTATTAACAACATTAGGGGAAAATCTTAACAATTTGCTGTGTCAAATATTGCACCCAATATTGATTTTTTTTTAATACAGCAATATTCAAACATATTCATAGTAAATTACTAAAATTTCTTTACCTATGTTTAAGTTTCATTTGAGCGTTTAGTAAATTCTAGATAATTTCGTCGACGTCATTCATTCAGATATCGTAAACAGTAATTTAAAGTGAGTGGTCTATCCTCACGCTTTCCAGTACTTAAGATTTGCCCATATATAAGCATTTGGGTTGGAAAGAATAAGTGGATTCATTTTATTCTTTCATAAATACTATATCTTGTGTTGGGAATGAAAGTATTCATTTATTATTAACACTCGTAAGAAAGCGCATGCACAATAGCTTGAAAGGTTGATCTTTAATGTATTAAAATTTCTTTTGTTGTATTATTCATTTTTTGTTCTAATTACTATTATTGAGTTTTGTTTTATATTTCATGATATTATAGTTTAATGAGATGTTTTGGAGGGAATGGTGAGTGGAAATAAAAAGGATGGAAGAGATTGACATTATTGGATGATATAAGATGGGAAGACTTATGTGGAATTAATGAAATGGGCAAGGAAGAGAATGGAATGGAAGAATGGATGAACTGATGTAGTGACTACTCTCAGGACCTGTCTATTGGACAGAATACTACTGATTCATCTTTGTAATATTTGCAATTCTTTAGATATTATTTTTAAAAATATAAATAGGAAATTTATTTAAGTAACTAAATACAATAAAATTGTATAACAGCATATACCTCGAAGAATTTTTTCTTTGGGATAGAGAGAGGTCTATATATTCCAGAAGAATCAACAAGTTTAAAAAGCACGATCGTAATGCATAAAATGTAATAAAGCATCAGCTTTTATGCCTACAAAGAATAAACAAGTCAAAAAGTTCATGAAAATTACCAAAACAATTTATGAAGATATATATTTATTTGAGATAATGGAGTTATTTATGTAAGGGATTAGAAAACTGAAGGCAAGTTAATATGGATACCTGTTTGAGAAACTCATTAATGAAGTTAGAATATGCAAACATGAACTCATAACTCATTTTGATTAAAAAAAAAGACTATAATATAGCAACTGAAATGATTGAATGTTCCGTGTAAAAAAAAAAAAGAAATTTGTGGTTATAATTGCATGTACACAAAATAATCCGCAATAAGTACAAGATTACCCTTTGAAGCAAATAAATCTTTCCACAGTGATAGTTTTATTAAGTTCTGCGCCATCTTTCAAGGAGAAATAGTTCATCTTAACCAATAAATTTTATCCTTATACCCAATCAAGAAACAATTGTTTGCTGTCTAGGACACTAACGGAAAATGTTTTCTACGAAATGGTATTTTAATCGCAAAGTAATCTTTTGGTTGCATGCTTATCACCCAAAGATTAAATTCAATCAAAAGAAATAGTATTATTTGAAGAATTTAACTGCATTAAAGACTTGATTATCTAAAAAAACTGTTGCATTATCTCATGAAGCAATATTCTCTAATTTGGTGGAGGAAAAAAGAAATTGCACTTAAAAGTCAAAATTAAAATCCAAGCAAAATAATAAACAGCTACCACACTTATGTCAGCTAATGTTAAATTTAAAAAATCAGAAAAGTAGACCATACAATTAACATAAAATTCACAATAGATCATCACTTTAAACACAACAAAAATAGTTTAGCAGTACGAGATAAAAAAAATTACAACTCTGCACAACTATTCCTCCATATACTTTAAACATACAAATAAAGATATTTGAAAAAGGTAAATGAACCCCTGGCAACTTAAATTAAGTTTAAAATTTGTTTAAACAAAAAATGATAAAAAAAATCTCTAGTTTAATGATTAATAATAATAATTAATGTATTTGCCTCTAATGAGTGTTTAAATGTGTTAATGCAAAAAATATGGCACTTGAAGATTAAATTGAAGTAATTTGTCATATGTTAAATATGTAAATTATAATGTTTAGCATGAACATGAATTCTAGCATTTATGCAAGTTAGGAATCAAATGTTTGCAGATATGGGGAAAGGAGGACATAATGGTATTAAATCTTGTATACGCTCCTTTTTTTTTTTCTTTCAATAATCTGAAATCTTTCCACATATTATGTGCCACAGTATAGTTTTTACTATGAATTGTATTAAAGCAAATGTAAATATTTGTGTGCATTCGTAATTTTTTACGCATGTATAATGCACTTTGTTTCCTTATATTTTTTTTTTGTATCATGCTGGTATATGTTTTATGTTTAGTTAAAGATGTATTTTAGTGAAGAGTTATAAATAAAAAATTTATTCAATCAAACTTGATGGGGAAAAAAATGCCGAATTATTTCTGACAAGTTATAAGAAAATATATAAAAATTTAAAAAAAAAAATTCTTATATTCTTTTGGGAGAAACCATTTATTTTCTTAAATTTTGCACTACAGCATGTCACTTTTTATACTATGATGGAAAAGATTCAAAATATTTTAAGAATTTATGTTGCATGTGTTTTTATATATCTACATTACTCATAAAATACTTGATCTAAATATTTTACATAAGCTTCTCTTAATAATTAATTTGCACTAATTTTAAATAAACTTGTATAAATACAGTTTTTAACAGCAATTATAATGACCAATTAAATAAATGAAAAATAGTACAGTAATAAAAAAAAAGCCATATAAAAATTTAATACATATATAACGAATAAAAATCACTTTGCGCCAAAATTTCATAAACCAGCTTTTTCCCTTAAAATGTTAAAAAAAAAAAGAATCAGAAATGCAATTAGATGTCTATTTTCCAATACAGCCAAAAACCAAATATTTAAGCACTAAATTATAAAAACAATATTAAAAAAAAATTCCATAAAAATGAATCTTATAAACTTATTTTTAAAATGCTAATTATAGAAAAAAAAATTTATTTTCATAACCAAAAACTTGTAATAGCATCCGCTCAGTTGATTTAAAAAAAAATTATTCTACTAATAATATGTTATATTTCAGCTAGAAATAAAACTCTTCAGAACATACTATACACTTTACGAAATCAAAAACATCACACGATCCCAGCTTACATGTTTTTCAGAAACAAATTCTATTCTAATGTGTGGTATCATCTCTTGCAAGCATGAATAATTAAGACACTAAATTAGAAATGCCAAATAAATCCATATTCAATGTTATCCTATCCATATCCCCAAATTAGTTTCTGACTTATGATCTTTTAAATTCATCTATACCTTTTTTGGATCTTATGGATTACCCTCAAATTCAGTAAAGTCGTATAGAATTTATCAAAAGCTATCACTGAGCTTATTTTTAAAGAATTTCTTTAAATATCTGAAGATTGTTTTAAGATGCTAAATTATATAAATGGATAGTGGAACCGCAAACTACGCTGTATCTCACTACATGACTTCAATTACACTCCATCCAAAGAAAAATTTAAACAAACCAAAATAAAATAAACAAATAAAAAACATTAAAATTAACAAATTTTATTATACTCAGCAGCGATTTCTTCTTCTCTGAGCTTAACATGCTATTATATATATTAATAAAATTTATTCAGTTTACATTGAAAGCACATACATTCATTCTTCCATTATCTTTCAAATAGGATGTGCTATATTTTGCGTAATAAAATATTTTCCGAGTATAATGCTAAAAGTTTCATAAAAGTTTACAACATACTAAAAATTGATGCTTATTTTAAAATGTCAAGCTAAGTAAGAGAGCTTCTAATTTCTTAATAACAAAATCATTATTACATATCAGTAAGATAATAAAGTTATTGGAAAAAAAAAAAAAGATTATCTAGAGCAATATTTCTTAACTGACTACATGTCATGGATCAATAAATTTTTTAATTTTTTTATTACGGACCAAATAAAGTTTTGAACAAAAAAAAATGGAAGAAAGGACGGGTGATTTTATAGTAAAATATAATTATTGTAGTGTTTAACAAATTTAATATATCTATTTTAAAATAATGATAAAAAAAAAAAATAGAATAATCGACAAACCTATATAAAGTAAATTAACTAACAAAATATTAAACTAAAAATAAACAAAATCTGAAGAAAATAAAGAATATTTAAATAAATAAGTGAAAAATTATAATTCTAAAACCTAAAACTAATATGATTGTTACAGATTCTTTTCTGTAATTAGCTTATCAAGTCTTGGAGAGATATTTGTGATTGCTAAGAGCAAACCTGGATTTATTAATAAACAATTTTCTTCTTTTGATTTTAGAAGTGTTACTATCGATAATGTCGATTCACACTAATATGTGATTGTAAACGGCAATATACATTCTTAAGGCTTTTTCATGTAATTTCAGATATTCAGTTGTAATTTTAACCCAAAATTGTTGAATTAAATAATAATTTTAATGTATCATCATAAAATTAAGTCTGTTAATTTTTCCTGTTCCAAATCAGTTAAGCTATTTTTTTATGCAATAAACAGATTTAAAATCCACATATTGTCTTTCCGTATATCTTCTTTCAGTGAATAATATTGATTAAATGCACAATTCGCTTTTATTGCTTGATAGTTCATAAACAATTCAAGAGCCAGAACTGTGTATGAAGCATAAGAGGTGGTCATGTGATGTTTATTAACTGTATATGAATCGAGACTTTTACAATCTAGGGTCTGACATTGTACTAAACTATGCAGGGTGACAAGAACATTTAAAGAATGTGAATGAATGCACTGTATATAAGTATATATTAAACAGCAAGTGTCACAGTTAATTGGTAATTATAACTTAAACAATCCATTTACTGCCTAAGGTTCCCATGACAACAGATGGCTGCTATTCTATTGATTTATTTAAGCATGAGAACTGTGATAATATTATATGTACATATATATAATAAAAATGATAAATTAGAGTTCTTCACAGTAATTTAAATTTCTTGCCAAATGCACTTACAATATGTTTGCATCATAACCGTGGGGCAAATAATGATTATTAAATTGTGTATACAGGCTTTATATATAATTAATATTCAAATTCCAGAATATATTAATTTTACCATTTTTAGAGTATCGACTGCTAACACTTCGTGACGGTGAAATTAAATAATAGTCTTTTGATTTTTCTCTTCTGTAGTTCTTTGCCCTCTTGAGTTCCAGAAATATGGAAGGGTATGCAAGGCTTCTGTAAGTCCTAGAAATATTTACCCTAATTGATTCTAGAGCCCAAATTTGCTCTGGTCTCCCAGTATAGTCAAAAAAAAAAAACATTTATCTGCAAAATATTTGACATCTGAATGATCTAGTAATGTTAGGTGATCTTTGGTGATATTATTGAATAAGCAGGTCAAACTTAAGAGGCTTTGTAACTAATTCTAATGTCATTTGCAATCTGAATATTAATTACATAAAAAGTTTTTACCTGCAATTTAACAATCACTAATGTACCATAATCTTGACATAAAAGCATCAAAAGTACATTTGGCAAAACATTTAAGTTATTACAAAATATATTTTCACCAATTAATACAAAATCCTACTTTGAATCTCCAATTGTTCATTAGAATTATTACATATATATCTGTCATTCCTTAAGATCTATATTATATATATGCACACACATGTACATTAAAAATCTTGCTATTTTAATAAAGTACCGAATGAATTTAATAATTTATACTAACTAAGCATTCAAGTGACTTTTAAAAATGTGTAATTATTGAAACTGAATTAAATTGTAAATCCAAAAATTTCTAATTTGGTCAATAACAATTACATTACTATAATTAAGAGTATCAACAATTACATCTCGGGGGGGGGGGGGTGTCAGACAATTTGACAAATCTTCAGATTATTAAGAATATGTGGGAATATGAATTAACAATTACCATCACCAAATAACAAAAGATAAAATTTTATAATTTTTTAAAAAAAGTTTTATTACTGATAAAATTTTTGTCCATTATTTTTCAGAACTCAATGTGTATATTTATTTGTGTATGTACAAACATCTCTGGCCACGTGTGTGTGTGTATACAGATAAAAAGTAAATATCAAAAGAAAAAAAAAACATATTTTTCTCAAAATCAAATAAATAAATATGTTATAGCATTTAAGTCAAGAATTAAAAGACAATAATGTTAATAATACTAATGACTTTGTAAAAAAATAGATATTTTTATGAGTTATGTTAATAAATAGCTATTACAAACAAACATCTAAAAAAAAAAAAAATGTATAAAAAAAAGATTAAAATTAAATGTATATTTACAAAAATAAAAAAAATCTAATCAATAATTTATTTTATGAAATTTAATACGTCCAAGAGCATCATGTGGAGATAATTTGGCAAACAAATTTTATTTTACTATTTATATATTAAAATATGTCTGAATAATCTTTACAGGAGGAAGACAAATTAGAGCCACATGATATCCACTTCAGCAACAACGTTTTCATTTAAATCTGTAAGAAAAAAAAAGTATAATCTGTTTTAAATATACTTAGACAATTTATAATGCAAACATCTGCAGAATTAAACAACTTTGCCATTTATTGTCAATTAAACTAAAAAAATCATTCCACATACAGTAAACAATAGATTTTAACTAAAACATGCCATACAACTTAGTTTTTCAAAGAAAGTCTTAACAGTATATACAATAAAATTCACACAATAATGATTTCAAAAGAAGTTTTTTTTAGTTTTATCATATTATATATTTATAGACAAATATTAAAGAGAATATTCTATCATAACATTATATCAATAATACTTTCTAACCTTAAAAATATTCTACAAGACAAAACTCTCCATATAGTATTGCTACTCACTACAAGCTATAGTAATCAATGGATGCCAGAAGGCTTCTGCATAAAATCCCTATCTAGTGCCTACTCATCCAATATCCCCGGACTAGTATCTGGCTTGTGGCCTTCGTCAGTGAGGAGCCTTAGATCTGAGAGCACTGCACCTAGATCTTAGGATCTAATGCAACCCTCCAACAGCCAACTTTATCTCTACTTAACTACAAAACTATGAGAATGAAACTAGTCTGGGGATATTGGATGAGTAGGCACTAGATAGGGATTTTATGCACAAGCGTTCTGGCATTCATTGATTACTCTGGTTGGCACAGGGTGGCAATACTGTATGGAGAGTTTTGTCATGTTTAATAACAATGATGTGCTAGTATAAGAAATGGTGATCATGTGATGTTTAGTGGTTTAAAAATATTCTACTTACAGTTAACTGTAAAATTAAATTATCAAAAGCAAAGAAAATACAAATATTGCATATCATTTAAAAATACCCTATCGGAGACCATAGTGCCAAAAATTATCAAATGATACAAACAAAGATTACATTAAAAACTTAAGCATTCAGAAAGAAAGCACAATGCAAATAAAAGGTAATATGTTGAGGTGAAATAAATTTGTCATTGTTGAAGGTGATTTCACTTAGAAACAAATTTTCAATTTTGATGAGTAAAAAAATTATCTTGCATTTGAGTATAGCAATAATAAAAACTGTGTAATGAATTGTCTAAAAATATATATGTTTGAATGATTCTCACACTTCAAAAAAACTATGTATCAGTGACAAAGTGTGACTTTTTTAGGAGCAAAAACACACTTTTTTTTTTATAATGTTTTTATTTCACTTGCCACAACAATTTTTATGTAATAGCGCCTAATATATATATATTACACATATCTAGAAAAATCTAAAACTCTCTTATCTGTAAATCAGAGAATATATTATCAATAAATTTTTATTTTTCAAATCCTTTTAATATTCTTAAAAATTTTTTAATGTAAATTAGATCTTAGCATTGTTTTAATTTCTTATAACCAATGAGAATGCAGGAATGAGTTAGCCAAGTTCATTTCCAGTACCATGTATGTAAAAACAATTCATCTGTTGGTAAACAAAATTGAAAGTCAACAGTAATTTCATTCAAAAAATAATGAATTACTGATTCTAATCAGATTGTGATTAGTTTAAATATAGATAATACATTATCAATATATTTTTATCTTCCAAATCCTTTTAACATTCTTAAAAGTTTTAACTGTAAATTAGATCTTAGCATTGTTTGAACTTCTTATAATCAACGAGAATGCGAGAATGAATTAGTCGAGTTCATTCCCAATCCCTACATATATAAAAACAATTCAATTGTTGGCAAAAAAAATTGAAAGTGAATTTTTTAAATTGAATTTTAATTAAAGCTTTTGAAAGTTTTAGTGAATTTTTCTACAGAAGCACTCATTCCATTCAATACATGGAAGCTTCGTCCCTGCTATGTATATATATTTATGTACATATATACAAAATATAAATGGTGTATATATATACCCACACACAAATCATATATAAGTATCTTGGTAATTTTATAAATAGAATGGTGGACTTAGATGTTGATGTGCAGCATAGATTCTAAGCAGAGCACTTCAGCACAGGGATATTACTTCAACCAAATTAGCTATATATAGATATGTTATTTTACATAATTTATTCTATGTGACGTTTGGATAACTATCGATGCAATAGTAAGGCATTAGAAAAGTGTCATTAAAATATTATTGCATAAAATTAAAAAATACAATGACAATATCATAAAACCAATCAATACATTCTTCAATTTAATGGATGTGATACTATTAAGTTCATCATCATACTTTTGTTGGATTGGGCAAGTAAAATAAATGAACAGTAAAAGAACTTCCCAGAACGATTTTTACAGTAAATTTAAACTTGGTTTTTATGGGAGAGGTAGGTCCAATTTACATTTTAAGGATTATCTCAAAGATATTCTAAAGAAATGCAATGTCAATTGTTTCCACTGAAAAGATATGACAAAGAATGGAATACATTTGAGAACTACAACTAGACATCACGTTGAAGCATTTCAGAAAAAAAAAAAATTTTTGCTGATGAAATTAAGATATCATAAAATATCAAATAAAGAGAAAATTGTATCAACATGTTTTATATGTGGATGCATTTATGATTCATATATTGTTTTTTATAGCAAATGCAAAACTCATACAGTAGTTTTTTACTTTTTCCTTTGGAGGTGAAATGGCCATGAATGATTCTTGTATGTATAAAAAATTTTAATGCATTTGAAAACAAACTCTAAAATAAAATAAAACATGCTAGCTGCTAAAATACAATATTCTTTTGAAAAATGCACTTTCTTTTCTTAAATTTCATATTAAGAAAAACATTTCCACATTTCTAGGATAAACAATACTAGTTAGACCAAAAGTGGTAGCGAGGATAAAATCAGTAATGTTGATTGCAACAACCTTGCATCAGATTTTAAACAAATTGGTTTCGAATTACTATTCTTATGAAGATTCAAAAAAATTCCTTACAATTTGTAAGAATTTAATATCTCACCCGCTTATTTCTTCCTGTTATTGTATGTATTCAAATATAAAAAATATATATAATTAATCATTTTAGAAAGCAAAAACCTTATTTTTTTCATGATAAAATTTTGAAAATAATTATTTTTTTTAAAAAAAAAAAGAAACTTAATAGGAAAGGAAAGGTTAATTTCTAACTACTTCTCAGAGCATCAAGTTATATAATGAATCTACAGGAGTTATTTTATCATTATCATCAAGAAAGTGATTATATTACAATGCAAAATTACTAAATTTCTATATTATTTAATATAAAAATACACAGAAATAGATATAATGCTTATCTTTTGCTTGTAGGCATAGCAACAATGATAACTATCATTACAATATTTGAAAAGATATTTTCTGTCACAATATAGGAATTTAAACCACTAAACATCACATGATCACTATTTCTTATGCTAGCATATTACCGTTATTAAAACAGGCAAAACTCTCTCCATATAGTAGTGCCACTCAGTGCCAACCAGAGTAATCAATGGATGCCAGAAGGCTTGTGCATATAAATCACTATCTAGTGCCTACTCATCCAATATCCCCAGACTGCTCTCAGATCCAAAGCTCCTCACTGACGAAGGCCACAGGCCAGAAACTAATCTGGGGATATTGGATGAGTAGGCACTAGATAGGGATTTTATGCACAAGCCTTCTGGCATCCATTGATTACTCTGGTTGGCACTGAGTGGCACAACTATATGGAGAGAGTTTTGCCTGTTTTAATATAGGAATTTCCGAGACTTGTCAGAATTTAAACATTAGCATTAATAGGGTCAGCTTCAAACAATACTGCCCAGATAAAAATGTTATGACAAAAGGATGATGATCATTTAGCAAAAACTAGTACATACAATAAATTCTCAAAAATCGAACATATAGTAACACTAACAAGTTCTGAAAAAGATAAGCTAGTAATTACTTATGAGAACTCTGATTAAATCATCCACATACCAAATTTTTGATATTTGTTTTAGATTATACTAAAAAAAAAAAAAAAAATTTGAACAAAATGATTACTGATTCTTATTAACTAAAACAAAAAAACTGCACATCTATAATTTTACTTTTCACCAAAATCAGACAAATATGAAAATACTTTCTACAAGATAGACCATAATTCCAATAGTGTGAAAATAATAAACTATTTGCAGAACATGTTCAATATTCAATACTGGTAAATGTTATCATATTATACTACATAAACGTTATCATCTCTATTTTCTTTCAACAAGTTAGATGAGACAAGAAAATTAATTAATCTGGGAGTTCTTTTACTTGAATACTGTGCTATGCAAGAATAAAATCTTGCTTGAATTATGCTGCTAATTTTCTATCCTTGTTTAAAACAATCCTCAAGCACATTAATAGATAGATTCATTGAGAAAAATGGGCTTATGATTCAATCTTTTCAAATACTACATCATACCATCAGTTACATTTACCTGACTTTCTGAGAATAGAATTATACGGATTCTTTCTCACTCAGATATATTGTAATGACAAAAATATGAAATATACATAGGCCTTATGAAAAGTTATTGGTCACTTTTTAATAATATAATTCCTTAATCTTTGTGCAAGCCAAACTATAAAATAACCATTTTGATTTATTTATTTTAGTATATACAAAAATAAAAGCTATATGAATGATCTTATAATAAGTGCACAGAAAAAAAAAATTGTTTCAAAAACGAAAATAATAGATAGTTGGTTGAACATTGATTCATTTGTTATTAATTAATTAAATTACAAAAATATGAATATATAATTTTTTTATTTTACCAATACATAATTTTAAAATAGTCAATCTTTATAAAAATATAAATAAGCCAAGAACTTTGAATAATATTTCTAAATAATGCAGATATGCAATAGAATAATTTATCTCTTTATAAATGAGTAATAAACAATTTATTATAAATGACTACATAAATAATATAAATAAAATAAATAATAGTAAAAAAAACAAATATTATCAACTAATTCATTATTTATTTTTAATTTCTACAAATAATAAAATAACATTATTATTTTATGTGCATACAATCTTTAATTATACCTTTTATTTATTAATATAATCAAAGTTATCTCTTAAGGCAAATTAACTGTGAGATAACTTGTAAAGAGTGCTATTTCATAATTGGTAGTCAATATGTTAAAGCCAGATATATTTTCTGATATCTTTAATTTTGATCTCAATACTCTACGATTTTCACTTACGATTATTTTAATAAAATAAAATAAAAACATTAAAATCTAATGAAGATAACTGCAGTTAAGAATTACTTTAATGACAAGCAAATGATAATGCCAATGACTGCACTGACAACTCAAAATAATATATTTAAAGATTCCAAATTTTTTCCAATATATATTTTAAAATATGTTTTTTTTTCTACAGTACAGGCTTTTCCATACCTGCATTAATATATGTAATATATAGGGGGTTTGAACTCAAACTTTCACACAACCTTCAACCATCCATGCTATCTCATACCGCTAATACATTTGCTCACACACGTCGAAAAGAAATAATCACCAGTATACATATTTCGTGCTAAACCAGCACTCGTTAATTAGTCCAGATTATCATCTTCACCCATATACACAATCAAAGCTCAGCTTACATTAAGATAGCCAATCTTAATACTTTAATGGACAGGCTTCAAACCACTCCACCACACAACTCTTCAGCCATCCATTTTCATTAAAAATCTGATGATGGAATGCTCAAAGCCCATCTTAGTGCCAACCTTCTCATCCTACCCATGTTGACCACAAGTGACTGACCCCTCATGTACAGGACATAATCCATTTACATACATATACGAGGGATGGGCAGACTTTACAGCACTTTATTTTGGAATATGATTTTTTTTTTCTACAGTACAGGCTTTTTCTTACCTGCACTTATATATGTAATATATAGGGGGTTTGAATTCAGACTTTCACACAACTCTCAACCATCCCATACCGCTGATACACTTAAAACATATTTCAAAATAAAGTGCTGTAAGGTTTGCCCATCCCCAGTATATGTATATAAATGGATTGTGTCCTGTACATGAGGGATCAGAATGACTTATGGTCAACATGGGTAGAATGAGAAGGTTGGCCACTAAGGTGGGCTTTGAGCATTCCATCATCAGATTTTCAATGAAAATGGACAGCTGAAGAGTTGTGTGGTGGAGGGGTTTGAAGCCTGTCCATTAAAGTATGAAGATTGCCTATCTTAATATAAGCTGAGCTTTGATTGCATATGTGGGTGGGGATGATAATCTGGACCAAGCACGAAATATGGATATTGGTGATTATTTACCTTTTCGACATGTGAGTGATCAAGTGTATCAGTAGTATGAGATAGCATGAATGGCTGAGGATTGTATGAAAGTCTTAAGTTCAAACCCCCAATATATATTTTAAATACATTTAAAATATTGCTGATGAAATGCTTCCAAACGTGCATTTAATAAAAACAAAAAGAAAGAAATTCAGCAGAATTTTCTTGATTGAATTTTTTTTCAGCCTTCGCTGACTTTTATATCATAAAACTCCGGTCATCACCAGCCAATTATTGAGCATATACTTCTTCAATACAATAATCCTCTATGGTTTGAAAAATGAAATTAAGAATTCAGTCAAACTTTTATTCATAAATGTCATGGGAGTGCTCGCTTGTACGATTTCCATTATAAATCATTCATCAGTCAGCCATTTTCTCATCTTACGCCTTTTTGCGCTCTCTCTGTCTTTTTTAGTGTTGCGTTGTTTTACTTTTTGTTAACGCACATTTTTTTTAAAAATTAAATTACATCATAAGTATGACCATATATATAAAACACATATTTATATAGGCCATCTATTAAACAAAGTTTCAGATATTCATGGAAAAGATAGGATCTAAACACAACAGAGATGAAGGGTTTGGGGGGCTACTAAATATTCTTTTTTAAACTGAACTTGGTTATATAATATTCTATTAACCCATGTACAAAAATTAATCAAATTTAATTGACAGTTACTTGAATCATTTGTTAATATTTATGACCAGTGCTCATAAAACTTAGCGACTTTGCAAAGCAAACAATAATGATCAATACAATACCCTCCCTTTCAAATTTCAGAAGAATGCTAAAAGTAATAACCATCTTCACAGAAATTTGGCTATTAAAAGGAGGAACCAACTAAAATAAAATGGCAAAAACTATGTGCATGGGTAAAATGTTTTAATTCCAATAACAAACTTTTTATTTAACTTAGATTCCCAATAATAAAATGTTAATCAAAACAATTCAAAATATTTTCCCTTTTATTGCATTTTTTATTGAAATATTTCCTTTAGATAAACTAAAAATAGATTTTTAAGCATTCTTCTAAAGCAGTTTTCCTGGATGTAATATAAAAAACATAAAAATATTGAATTTCTTTGAATTTTAAATTATTAATACAATCAATTTTCTGGAACATTCACAAGTGATAAATATTTAATGCTGATTTATACTTATTCTGGATAGTAATATGTAAAAAAATTCTTCAAATATAAATTTATTATTTGGAAGTGCTAAGTGGGAACTAATAAAATTTTGAACTTAAGATGGTTTAGAGACAAGACACAAATCCTAATTCCAATAAGCAGCAAAATATTAAAACCAATGAATAAAAATATATATTATTATTTTTATAATTCCTGTTTTAAAAGCATTATGTGTTATCAAAGATTCTGATACAACTATTTTTTGCATATTATTGCTTTCTTTTGAAAAATTTGATGAAACTAGAACTCTTTTTATGTTTGAAAATGGTAATGAATTAAGCTAATAATTAATTTATTTAACTAGCCTTAAATACAAAATTAAGAGCTGTTATTACTATATGATTTTTCATATAATATACAAATATGCATGAGCTGTCAGTCAATTTAAACCATTAAACATCACATGATCACTACTCCTTTCTTATGCTTGCTCAAGCTGTTAAAACAGGCAAAATTCTCCATACAGTAGTGCCACTCAGTGCAAGCAAGCCAGAGTAATCAATGGATGCAAGAAGGTTTGTGCATAAAATCCCTATCTAGTGCCTACTCATCCAATATCCCCAGACTAGTTCTAGCTTGTGGTTTTCATCAGTGAGGAACCTTGGATCTGAGAGCACTGTACCTAGATTTTAGAATCTAATGCAAACCTCCAGCAGCCACCTTTTACCTCTACTTAACTACAAAACTATGAGTCAAATTAAAAACAAAATAATATTTTCAATCCAAGCTCATTAGCTTATATACATATAGGTCTAAACTCAGTTTAGTATGCAAACATTTTGATGTCTTTGATTCTTTAATAATCATAGCCACCACTATCCTATTAGGCAAGATTGATATTAAACCACTAAAGGGATTTTATGCACAAACCTTCTTGTATCCATTGATTACTCTGTCTTGCACTGAATGGCACTACTGTATGGAGAGGTTTGTCTGTTAGTCAGTTTAGTGAGTTTATTGGCTTTTTACTCTAAATTTAGTCTTTCTTCTCATTTGCCTGATAGTTTTTTTTTTTTTTTCCATGTGCTCTGCCTGATAGTTCTTAACTGAAATATCAGTTTCTTGAAGTCAGAATGAGTATGTATGTGAATAAAGGTTTTTTTTAGTAAATATTGATAACTATGAACAAAACTAAATTATGGCTTTTATTCCCAGGAGATTATAAGGTCAGTAGCCAAGCCAGTGATTAGTGCCAAAAAAAAGGGTGTTAAAAATCTCTTGTCAGTGGATCCAGGATGCCATTTGATGATTTTTTATTCAGGTATTTATAACTGCAAATCATTTTTATGTAAAGGATGATTGCATAAAATTGGAAGAACTGTCTAATATTAAATGGAATATTATTAAATTTGGTGAAATTAAAAGAAAAGGTGAAGACACAATTGATTTAAAAAGTGGATATGTACTGTACAACAAATGCACAAATATTGGAAGCACAAGATTAATTCATTATAAATAAATAAAAAATGGACTAAAAACATATGTATCACACAGAGTGGCAAGATTAGAAATTTAACTTAAAAGATATCAAATGCAGATAATTCAGATATATGCCCCAACAGGTTCTCATTGTGATGAAGAAGTAGAGGATTATTATATGGATATACAAAAGATTTTTGAACAGACTAATCATTTTAAAATTGTCATGAGAGACTTTATGCAAGAATTAGTCAATGACTGACAGATGAAATGAAAGGCAGAGACTTATTGAGTTTGCAGAAAAAAAAAATTTTATAAGGTCTTTCTTTGAAAAAAAAAATACTAAATAGAAATGAACATGGAGGTAAAGCACAATTGCAATATATTTTGATTAGCAGAAGATATAAGATTCTGATTTTCTTAATAAATTCAATATGGAAAATGTTCATCAATTAGCCAAGATATAAGATATATGTTAATGCAATACTAGAGATAAAATTATTAATAAAAACATTGCATTCACAGTTGATATTTTCAAGTTCAGAAACTTTTCAATGAATTTAAATTACAACCTGTAAATCATTTCAAAATATTGGAAGATGGTAAAGATTTGAATGAAATCAATAGAAAGATAACTGATACTTTATTAAGAACTGCAACAAATATAATTAACACAAAAAAGCAGCAATTCACTAGTAAAATTTCTAAGACAAATGACAATTTGTGAGAAAAGAAGGGATATAAAAATACATAAAAATGATCCATTAAAAAGAATTGGGACATTTAGAGTTTTGTAAAGTGGTATGTAAGAGTTGATAACAATATAAAAATAAAATTGTGAAGTAGCAAGAAAAGCTACAGAAGGGAAGAAAAGTTTCAAATATCTTGCTATCAGTAAGAAATTTATTTCTGCAATAAAAAAAAATGGAAATATAATTAAAAAGAGATGAAATCATGAAATATGGAGAAGAATTCTATAAAGAGTAGTAAAGAACAAAAAAAAATATGCCCTACAATTATTACATCTGAAATGCCCAATATGATAAAGTGACACTTTAAATCTATAAAAAAGGAAAAGCTCCAGGTAAAGGCGAAATTATAATCAACATCTTAAAAGAAGCAGAATGTTGGCAAAGTAAAATATCAAATTTCTAAATGATAAAGATGTACTAGACAATTAGAAGAATGCAGTACTAATATTGGTATTTTGAAAAAAAAAGATCATAAAGAAAATTTTAAAAATTACAGACCTATCGGTCTTTTATCAATTTATACACAATTTTTATCAACATAATTATAGCTCAACTACAATGTACTATAGATTTTAACCAACCCAAATGCTAATCTGGATTTAAAAATGATTTTAGCACAATGACTCACATGAAAATATTGAGAGAAATTATAGAAAGAACCAATGAATGAGTTGACATTATCCTTTGGATTTGTAGATTATAAAAAGATATTTCATTCTCTAAGCATTTCTTAAGTAATTAGGGGATATCATGATCCAAGATATTGTCATATTCTGAAAAATATTTAAAATGCAACAGCAATAATTAGATTACATACTGATACTAAGATTAATATTGTGAATATATGACAAAGTGACTCCATATCTGCAAAACTTTTTACAGTAGTTTTGCAAAAAGTATTTTATGAATTAAAATGGGAAGCTAGACGGGAATAAAAGTAAATGGAGATTATTTAAGACATCTAGATTTTGCAAATGATGCGGTTGTTTTTGCAAATAATGCTTCACAGATTCAGTAAATATTGCAAGTTACTAGATAAAAGTTATAAAGAAGAACTAAAGATAAATGTTAGAAAAGACTCAAATAATATTCAATGGACTTTCTCAAAAATAAAATAAAATAAAGATTGACAATGATGAATTAAAAAAAAATTTAACAATTACAAATAACTTCGTCAGATTGTTAACACAGATGGAAGCATAATGATTATAGAATTAAACTTGGAGTGCTTTTGCAAGAAATAATCTAATATTAGAAGGAAATAAGCCTATGTGTTTGAGAAAAAAAAAGATTTTTAATGTGTTTTATCAATTCTTATAAATCTGAGATTTGGACATTTAACAGAAGAGCAATCAGTATGAAGACTTTAGACCATTCAATGAAGTAGGAACAAATGTATGTTAGGAGTAACAAGAAGGGATCGATAATAAAATATGTAGGTGAGAAGAAATATGTATTTCTAACATCATTAAATAAAGTAAAGAGACTGAAGTGGAACTGGGCTGGAAATATTGCTAGAAAAGATGATAACAGATGGACAGTTGAAATCTTAAATGAGATTCCAAGAGATTGTAAAAGACCTAGAAAGAGACCATGTGTGATGTGGATGGGTGAAATAAGAAAGTATGCTGATGCGATGTGGAGAAAGATCAGAGAAATTGGATTAAACTTGAACAGATCATCCTGCAGTGGATTGATAATGATCGAAAATGTTGATGAAGAATAGTAGAGATAATGAGTGTGCCAATAAAAAATTAAAATGTCAGTACAACAAATATATTTTAAATTAATAATGAGTTTTCAAACTTTATTTATTTTTTCCTAATGTAATAAAGACATTTAAAAAAATGTTCTAAATCTCACTTTTACATTTAGAAAAATTGTTTTTGATATGACTGTATCATACAAATATTATAAGTAAAAGAAGAAAATTAATTTATGAAATGCCTTTGTGCTCATTTTATTTAAACTAATAAATACTATTTTCTAATTTGTTGCAAGTATTATTTAAAACGGCTTGCTAAAAAAAAAAAAGATACTTACATTATCAATCTCTTCATCATTGCTCAACTCATCAAACTCAATGTCATCATCTAAACCTTCTTCAACAAATGTTACAGTATCATTGATCTTGGCTGAAATTAAATAAAATAATTAACATATATCCAATTAAAAATAAACAAATCTAAATCATTGATAAGATCTTGTAAATTAGTTCAACTTTTGTAAAGTTTCTGAAAATAATTCTTTGATTTTAGGCTGAATATATATATACTGTACTCTTTATATTTTTATAATAATTAATAAGACCTTTTAATTAATATGTTGATTGCCAATAGCGAATTTATTATCAGTTAACACTTATTTCACTTTGCACCGTTTAGCATCTAAGAAGAATTTAATTCGAAACTGCTTTCCAGCCACCACATTAATATAAAAATATAGAGTGGTCCATCATTTAAAATGATGATGACTTAAGAAATCTCCATTTATTTGGATGCTTCTATTTCTTTTGGATTGTTCTCAAATTCAGAATATAATGACATAATGAAACCTCATCACATCATTTCTGTTGCTATCACTTTCCTGTATCCTTCATTGGATACTTTAAATCATAGAACCAACAGCGCAGAAATGTTAATTTTTCCCCGAGTGTCATTGTTCAAGTTGTCATTTTATCACATTTATTGTTGACAAATCAATCCCTAATATTTCTATGCAGTTTTTTTAAACTAAAATAACATATAATTCTTGAATCAACATATAATTCTTTTTATTCTTTACTCTTTTCCTGCGATTAAAATGACTTGAAACACTGTTGTCAAAAATATTCATTTATCAAGATGGATGAGAACTCCTTTTTAAATTTAATTCACTATAAGCCTGTCTGAATATCAATTTCATCCAATATTCCGATTCACAATATTTTATTATTGCTACTGTTTTATTCCTATTTACATTAAAGAATTTATTTTATTGAGTAAAAGAAGAAAAAGTTAGTAAATTTGAAGTTGTGCCAAATTTTGCCAAGATATTAAAGCGCTAATGACAATGAAAAGCTTTTAAAAAGTAGCTACATTACATTGCATCGGATCTAAATACATGATATTACGTGTTGAAATTAGAAATTCTTAAAATATGTAAAATTTTGATTAATAATTTTAAACATCTTTCCACCTATTATTTTGTTATTCGTAAAATTAAAATTATTACAAAATGTAAACATAAAAGATTTGCAAATATCTATTCATTATACAGTTCTTTATTTTAACACCAGGTTTTATGCAATAATTAAAATCATAAATGTATACACGCAACATGTGAGTGATATTTTACATTTATTTCAATAAATTATTCATTTTTATATTTTTGATGGGCTTCCAGTATTACAATTTTTCCAGTATCTGTTGTTAATTTCTTCGACCTTTAAAAAATAATAATC
Organism: Epiperipatus broadwayi; assembly: GCA_028023455.1. NCBI lineage: Eukaryota > Metazoa > Onychophora > Udeonychophora > Euonychophora > Peripatidae > Epiperipatus > Epiperipatus broadwayi. The sequence continues at coordinate 17,017,420 of JAQFVV010006207.1, forward strand.
GAAATTTCATCATAAATAATTTCCCTCGCCCCCAAGTCTAGGATCTCATTGATTTTTTATTACACATCCAAATTGATCTACAATATTTTCATCTGTCAATTGTTTGGCCTGATCAAAGCAGCATTCTGCAATCCATATAAAAATACTCTACTTCTTGGGATATAAACTTGAAATATCTACACTTGTGATAGTAAATTAAATTGAATAACTCAATCTACACATTCTGATATTCCATTGGTCTTAAAAAAGTTCTTTTATTTTCTACTTATAATGAATCCTATTCCATTTGTGCCTTTATAGTAAAATACATATCTGTTTCTTAAAAGAACATGCCTCTTGATCTTTTTTCTAATTTTACAATCTGATAATGTTCCATTTAACGTTAGATTTTCCTATTGAAGTAATCTTCATTCACCTGAGAGCTGAATGGCACCTTAGGTCCACAAGTTATTACCAACTCGCTGTTGCCAATTTTGTCTGATAAGTTTATTAAACTATTTTCAAACAATTTATCTTTAGACTATTGGGTGGAATTTATTTTAAAACTTCTGAAAAGATTTAATCTCAATTTGTTTCAGTCAAGCACTTTCACTCATTATCTATTTAAAGATAATAAGTGGAATCCATATATTATCCATTGAGGTTACCTTGACAGCAAATTGTTGATATTCTATTTGTTTATTTAAGCTTTGACTGTTATGATGTGATTTACATACGATAGCCAGTTAGAAACTGTCAATATCTAAAGTAACAAAAAATACCTATTTGTATGAAAAATTGTAAAAATGATTATTTATTTATTGATTTACTTTACCAATAATTTATTTTTACTTATTAAAATCAGTTTAAAATTTTTTTGAGAAGATTGAATCACAATTTGTTTTATTCATATGCTTTCAACATTGTTTATTTAAAGATTTAGAACATGATAAGTAGAATTCATTTATTATCTACTGAGGTTGCCTTAACAACAGATTGACGACATTCTATTGGTTTATTACAATACATGCAACAATATTATGAAAATTAAAATATAACTATCTTTTAAAATTAGATAGCCTGGCCATCAACATTACCATAACTGCCACCACTATCATCATCATGAAGAACTAAATACTATGAAAATAAAATTAATAAAAATATCATTTAAAAAAAAGGTGAAAATTATCTCTATAGAATTTTTTAATTTCGTTTATTTAGATTTTTTTTTTTAAAAATTAAAGATGTTTTTAGGTAATTCAAATTATTGACTAATTTTAAATCTGCTAAGTCAGCCATTATAATTTCCTAATACATAATCTTGTTTAATTACTGTTTTCAACATATAAAATTTGTACTATCTGCTTTCATTTTTATTTTATTTTTATATACAAAATTGCTTTTTACTAGTTTCAAAGAAATTTTTTTTAAAAAGTATTATGCTTTTGTATGAATTTTATAAAATGACTAACAAAAATAGTCATTATATTTTCAAAAACTGTATATATGAATAGATGTTTATTTATTTTTTTTTAGCACGGAATTCCGAAAAGGCAAAACTCTCCATGAGTAATGCCACTCAGTGCATGCCAGAGTAATCAATGGATGCCAGAAGGCTTGTGCCTAAAATCCCTATCTAGTGCCTACTCATCCAATATCCCCAGACTAGTTTCTAGCTTGTGGCTTTCATCAGTGAGAAGCCTTGAATCTGAGAGCACTGCACCTAGATCTTAGGATCTAATGCAACCCTCCAGCAGCCACCTTTTATCTCTACTAACTACAAAACTATGAGCATAAAATTGAAAACACAATATTATTTTCAATCCAAGTTCATTAGCTTATATAGTCATATAGGTCTGAACTCATTTCAGTACCTATACATTTTGGTGTCTTTGGTTCTTTAATAACCATAGCCACCACTATCCTATTAGGCAGGATTGGTATTAAACCACTAAACATCACATGATCACCATTTCATATGCTTGCTCATAACTGTTATTAAAACAGGCAAAACAAGCCTTCTGGCATCCAATGATTATTCTGGTTTGCACTGAGTGGCACTACTGTACGGAGAATTTTGCCTGTTTAATAACAGTTAGAGCAAGCATAAGAAATGGTGATCATGTGATGTTTAGTGGTTTAATTTCAAAAAGGCCTAACATTTTGAATATCACAAGATATTATGTCTGCCATGAACAATATACTTTGTTCAAAATGCTGCCAAAATTGCATTGTTGTTGTTGCTTTTAATTCTAAATAGGTTAGAAATATTCAAAATGTTCAAATGTGAATATATTTAAAAGCCATCTAAATAGCTGTTTGCTTTTTATTATTAATAAAAGTAAGTGAGCAAACCTGATTCAGGTAATTCTCCATAAGATTTAAGATTCCTCGCCTCATCCGGATTGTATTTGAGAATGACATCAGCTTTACCATCCTGATAGTCTCTCAGACCAACTAAAATAATATCTCCTTGATTGATCCAAACCTGAACAAAACGAAAACTTAAAATTACTTCAACTGTCAAATATATTTCAGTTTATACATATATGAATTAACGATTTAAAAAAATGAGACAAATTACACTATAAATACATATATATATTAAAAAGTTTTTTTTCAATTATTAAAAGTTTTATTTAATCACGACTAATAGTGAAAAAAGTCCATTTATGTAATATCATATTTTTTATTTGTTGCAATATCTACAAAGTATCAAAAATATTTAAAAAAAAAAAAAAAAAATAAGAGATTACTGCTTTAATCATGTTTACTATTAAAAAAATATCAATTTTGGAATTACATTTTGATAACAGGAAAAAACACTGAATAGTATCATTTTAATCGATGCCTTCGGACACTTTCTGATACCAAGGGAGCCTACTGAACTACTGTTGACATAAGAAAGCAATAAAAACTTTAGATATTTAACAAGTATCCACAAAGTGTTTTATCCAGTTCAAATAAAAAATTTCATAATTTTATCGAAAGTTCAAAAAAACAACATTTCCGATTATCAAATAGTAAAATAATTTAAATATTTCAATAGTAATCCTGATATTTCGCCCAGAAAAAAAATCACTCACAGTTTCAAATTTCATTGAAAGTTCAAAAAAAAGAAAGAAATCAGCAAAATACATAATTAAAATAATGTAAGGATGACTTAAAAATGTAGCAAATTTTTTCTTCAAAAGAAATACAAACTTATCAGATGCTTCCAAAAACTATTTTAAAATCCAGATTTAACAACTGCGAATCTATCTAGAGAACTCTTTTTTAAAAATGGAAAATGACTGCTTAAAAGCAAAATCAAGAGATTTTAATTCAAAACTTTTCAAAAAATAACTCCATTTTTGTACTATTTACACAAATATTATTAAAAAAAACTAATAAGATCTTTATTGCAAGAATGATAATTTTTAATTATTTTAGAAGTATTTACTAACATTAGAATGTGAAAACTAAATTAAAAAATAATAATTAATCATAAAATGAGAAAATAAGAGATATATTTCTGAATTATTTACTGCAGGACCTTTTTTAATCTATCAAAATCACTAATCCACAAAGCAGAAACCTGTAAAGAATAACCCAAAAGAAATTTTGTACAATTGTTTCAATGACATGCATTTATAAAAATAACTTATTTCAATATATACATTTTTTAATTACTTGAGAAAATGAAAAAAAAAGGAAGTGATATTTTTTTAACCTTTTGACTAATGGAATGCTAATAAATGATTTTTAAAAAAAACATATATATGTTAACAATGTTGGGATATGAAGAATAACTTAAAAGTATGCTAACATTTCATTGAAAACAAACAATTTATTCTTATTAATGCATTTTATTAGAATAAGGATGTAAACCTATTTTTAGATAATTCTATATAAATTAATGAAATATAGGGATTAATAACCCTGACTGTTTTAGCACAGAATAGATTGATGGATTCAGAGCTGAAGATTATAGGACTGATTCTCAGCTTAATTATTATAATTTTAAAAAAAAATCTGCTCAGGTTAATTGAATGGAACTATTAAATTATTCTAAAATGATCACATGATCTCCAATTATTTACCATATGATTACTTTACTAATGCTAATAAATGATAACATGTAATTATAAATTTAAATTTATTTATAAATTGTATGACTTTTAAGTGCTAGCAGATATTTGTGAGATTAAAAACTAAATAAAATTTAATTCAACTGACAAATTTCTTTCCATTAATAGTTCTAAGTATTAAAAAAGAGAAAATGATTGTAAAATACAAAAAAAAATATCCAAGTATGAAGTTTTGTATACATTCAAAACATACACACACATACACTGATGAACATATTAAAAACATTTTACTTTTTAAAAAGATGAAAATATGGGTAAAATTTTAAAAATAATCAATTTACAAATAATTTTATTAAATAGGTAACTAATAACTACTTTGAATATACTTTTGAAAATTCCATCTAGCATCCCAAAGTCATCTTACATTATGTTATTTGAATCTTTTATAATTAACTCAAGGATATCAATCAAATTTTAATTACATGGTGCTAATATGTCTGCTATGCATGTGCCAAATATATTAAATAAAAGAGTAGGTGGGACTTTTTCATAAAACTGAGAGAAATAGTTCAATTAGAAGAAAAATGTTCTAAATGGAGCTAAGTATTATCTTAATTTTTAAAAAACAGCATTTTTCAACTTTAACAAAAAAAAAGACAAAGCAACTAATTACAAATTTTCACCAACATAAAGTTACCCACTAGTGTATATCATATAAGGAAAATAATAACTCATATTTTGTTTATAAATTTTGTTTACTGTACTATCCTAAAAGTGTATAACAGACACTTTTTTTCTATGTATAGTACACCTAAACAAAGTAACATTGTAATACACTCAGAATTTTATATAAACAAATGCAATTATTAGAAATAAATTGAGGGAACACATTTACACACATGAAACTACTGTGGGCTCATTCAAACAAAAAATCAATAAAAACAAAAAACTTATTATAATGTATTTTCATCCTTTTTAAAATAAAATGGAAAGTGAACCGACAAGCTTGGCCGAATCTATTGATATATCAGATAAATCTACTTTTATCACAATTAAACACTTGACATAATAGCAGTTTCTGTATAAACTTTCTAAATAGTTTTCCTGGCTTCCACTTATTCATTTCAGATTATCAGCTAAACTCTTCAAATAAACTTAGTTTTCTGATACCATACAAAAATATTTCATTAATTCTTTTTTTTTCTATCATTACTAATTCAATATTTTTTATTTTATCATTTAATCCTCTTGCATTGCATTAACACTGTGGCAGTTTTAATTGTTTTCTCTGGTTGAAAGCTTTCAACGTTAATTTTAATATTAAACTGTTATTAGTTATCAGAATATAATAAATTTGAATTTTTTTACATATATTTGTTTCAAAACAAAGGAAATTCTAAAAAATCATATTTGACTTTTGATTAAAAAAATTATATAGTAATCAAAACGATAAATGTTTTTCATCATCTACTATAAGGAGAAACAGTTTCATTTCAGAAAATGAAAGAAATCTTTATTATTAAATATTTGTTTTTAAAACATAAATGAATAAATATTAATATCTGATAAATCTAACAAATTATATGCTTTAAAAATTTTAGATTTCTTAATTTTTACAGTATTGCAATACATTCTAACAAATGGTCATTGATGACATATTAGCAAACAGCTTGCTATCAATACATTCTAACAAATAGTCATTGATCACATATTAGCAAACAGCTTGCTATTGCCTTTCCTGTAATTTGCATTGTTCAAAAATATAATATACTATTTTTAACCAAGATAGAGACTGCCAAAGGACAATAATAGAAGACTATCAAGGCAGGTTTTAAAGTCTTTCAAATTGCCTAATTTTCAGTTATCCTGACATCTATAGAATTTTTTTGGAATTAAAATATTACAATAAAATATAAATAATTTTAATGATATTAAAGAAAAATAATAAGTTAGCGATTTCTATTTTATAGTTTTAAATTAGAAAACACTTCTTTACACAAAATACTTTACAATATCAAACTTTTGGAAGGTAAAAAAGCTAAGTAAAAAAATGCGTGAGTTTCAGAAGCGAAAGAAATATTATTAATAAAAGTAAACATGTAATTGTCATCAAGCATTGGTGGTCGAGAGGTCAGCGGCAGCTTCTTTACAAGCAGTTGTCCCGGGTTAGCTTCCCGGTTGATGCTATGACACATGAGGAAAAAAAAACACAAAACATGTAATTGTCAATTATGTTTTGGATTTAGTGACAATGCTCAAAGATAAAAAAAAATGGTTGCTGCCATTTTCTGAGTAATAGATTCATAAAATTTATTAAATTTATAAACTTTAATCATAAAATTTATTAAATTTATAAACTTTAATTTGTTTAATTACATTTTTTAGATAGCATGTAACTGTACAGTATATTGATACAATGGCAATATCATCACTTCACTGTAATAAATAGCACATAATAATTTTGGTGACAATCAAATTCAAAGATGAGATTGAATCAGAACTTGACTCATATTCCATAACACAATCTACATGATCTTTCTTCTAACCATAGTTATAACTATCAACTAAATCTTTTTATTTCTGATTCTATAAATGTTTTCTCTGCATTACTACAATACATATTCTTATGGAGCAGCAATTGTCAATTCAAAAGAAAATTAGCAAAGTCCTTTAAAAATTAATATTTAATTTGAGTATTCCAGGGTTAATTAACCCTATTTCTAACCTTCCATCTCCTACTTGGTATCCAGATCTAAATATAGAAGTCTCCCTTCCCTCCTCGTATCAAATTCCATTTGATTTCTAGCCTTACAGATACCTGAAACAATGAATAATTTGATTTTAAAATGCATACAAATTTAAGAAGATATTTATAAAAATAAACCTAGCTAGAGGGAGAGCGCATACACACTGACTGACTGAATGCACAAGACATGAAAATGATTAATTGAGAAATGATTTGTGGTGGTGCTTCTACAAGTGAGAGCAAATACGAAATTTATAGACTTGTTTTTATGAATTTCTAATTTGTAATTCAACATTTTTTTAAACAGCGGATAATCAATGCATGGATATGGAGACATAAATGACAAAATCATTTCTATATAAATGACCATTGCTTACATATCAAATAACAGTGAAAATAAAAAATGATTTAGAAAAATGACAATTTTGTGCTTAGGCACATTATTATGGCTACCTATTTAAAATTTTTTCCCTCTCTTTTATAATACTCAATCTTTTAAACAGAAATTACTTTATTATCTTTCTCTGGTACTCAATCGTCAAATAATGCATTCCTACTTTTTGCAATATGATTCTAATTTTTTTTTTTTAAAAAAAAAATCAAATATTTCTATTATGAATTTTTTGTTTTTGTGATATTTTTGCCTTTTTCACTGTATCTTTTGTCAACTTTTATAAACTAAAAAAAAAAAATCATAGAAATGAAGCGTCTTGATTAAAATGTTAAAATATATATTTTATAAATGAAGTCAGATAGATTCTAAATGATCCAAATTTAATACTGATTTATTTGGAAGTTATGAAGATATTTATTGCTTTAATTTAGATACAAACTACATTTTAAAAAAAATCCTCTATTTACATACAAAATTAAAAAATATGGTTATGCTTTATGTAGACAGCCTTGAAATATCAAATTTTACCATAATGGTAATTACAATTCCTTTTTTAAATATATATATTGAAAGCAATTCACGAAAGAGTGAGTCTATTATTCAAAAGAGGTATACATACAAAAAAAATAAACAAAATTAAAAAAAATAGTTACATAAAGTAGAAAATAATTTAAAAATTGTTTTTGAAAAACAATATTCAAAGAAGCAAAAATGATTCTTTAACTTCCACCTGAAAGTACGATGTATGTCAAAATAAACAATGCAAGGATCCTTGGGTTAATAAAGGAATAGAATAGATAAATAAGTCAAATTCAAAAGAAGAATAATCAAGATATTTGCAGAAGAGAGACACAACTCAGCAACAAAATGATAATGAAAGAATGGATTTTAAAAAAAGTAAAAGCTTAATTATTGGTACACTGAATGACATTTAAGATAAATAAAAAATAAAGTGAATTAAGAAAATTAATTGGGGAGACAATTGGTACTCTAGATAAAAACCCAAATTTCTGAAAATAAGTTTGACAAAAAAAAACTATGAACACGAAAAAAATCAATGCAAAAGGTATGATCCATTATAAATAAATAGCAAAATAACAACAACAACCAAAAGTAAGTAGTGAAGCTACAATTTCTAATGAGAAAACATATTTTGAAATAATTAAATGTAATTAAATGGCCATATTAAGCAATTTCTTGAATGTCACTATTTAATAATAAGGTAGTATTTCTCTGACTGTTAAAAAAAAGCAGATAAAGACCGATGCTTAAAGAAACAGCTGAATGTTAACAACTCTCACCAGTAAAACTATGAATTAGAGAAGGTATAGTGGGGAAAAAAATCCTTAATATGAAGAAATAGTTTCAAAAGTTTTAGAATAAAACTCTATTCTAACTTAACTTGAATAGATTTATTATGAAGAAAAACTAAATTCAATAAATCATACACAACACATTAAGAGATGACTTCTTGTGGATTCAAATGAAAGCTTTAGAAATATTTAAAATGAAGATGTGTGTGTACAAATTTTAATAATGAAATTTAGTTAAAAGATCATAAATAGAATGGTTCTTCTAAAGCCATTCTGTTTAATATTTAAAACAATTCATTTTTAAAAAATATGGCAAAAATAAGAAATTAATTACTTCTTCTGAAACACTGGAAAGAAAAGGCCTGGATAGTAAAATAACTTTAATTAAAAATAATTGGCAAATAATTTTTTTCAAAATAGGTTAAATATGATCAATATTTTTTTAAGCAAAAAAAAAGTTCCATTTTCTTGACAATAATTAAAATGATATCTAGAACAAAAAAATGATGAAAAATTATGGAAGGCATGGAAAAAAGAGATGGTTGTAGAAAAAAAGGGCGAGAGGGGAATGGTAGTACAAAGCAAAATTTAGAAATAAAATCAGATATTTTTCTTTTTGGAAACAAATCACAAAATACTGTTATTACATTTTTTTAATTTGCGACACTAACAATTTTTGATAGATAAGTTTATATCTATGAATATATATCTCAGGGTAATATTTTTTTTTTACATTTTAATAAGCATAATATAAATTTTCTATGGTTAAGTTTCATGAAAAGATTATTTTTAGTTAAAAATCAAACTTACTTTTTTCCGTAGTTTACCACGAATATGACATAATCGTTTTACCCCATCAAAGCACATAGCTTCTAGCCGACCATTTCCCAACATTTTACTGACCTGAGCATATTCTAAATTTAAAAAAATAAAAAAAATCAATTTTAATAAATATTAAAAATAATGATAGTAAATGAAATATTTAATCAGAACAAACTAAATTACAGAATAATGTATTTTTTTTATTATTGTTTATTAAGCGAATAATAAACTTAAGAATTCATAAGTTTGAACATCAGAAGTGATAGAGCTAAGTCGCAATCTATGGTCCCTTGAACTCTAAAATATGCTATTCTACCAGTTCTACAAATCATGCAATTCAAAGGCCAATTAATATTTTCAAAGAATTTAGATTTATTTATTAAGTTTACAAAAGAAGAATTAATTAACAACAATATTCTTTTTGCAATAATTTTAAATTTAAATAAAAAGAAAAACTCTATGTACTTCTATAAAACAAGCTTTCAAACGTTTCGTATACTCTGTATCTATTATTTAAATTAATTATAGCTAGCATGAGATCACATGATCTTCAAACATCAAATTGATAGTCTGTATTCACATATACCTTACAATATTATTAAATTTATGATTTTCCTTTCTGTATATATGCAAATATTCAAAATCCCTTATATGTAAAAAACAATGGTGGGGATTATTAGATTTGGAATAGGAATTATTCATAGAATATGTTTGGCAAACTATACAAAGAGAGCTCTCCCCCTCCCTAACTAACATGGAAAAATGAAAAAATAATTAGAAATGACCTGTCTCATAAAATCTGACTAGATTGTTGTACCTAACAAATTGCTCACAGGAATAGTTATAACATCAGTAATGATAATGAAAAGAGAAGATAGTAAAACAAAGATAAATATTTTTAATAGATACAAAAAATATGCAAACTTTGTTTCATGAGAATTCTTTAAGACTAGAATAAAAACCAGGGTTTGTAGAAAAAAAAACAAGTTTTAAGACTGATTAAACGCATTTAGCTAAATTCATCTTCCAGATGAACTGAAAATGTGAATAGCAATAATTTTTTTGAAGTAAAAAAAGACATGCATGATAATGAATTCATTGTAAAGTTCGACATGATAGCTTCAGTTCTTGTAATTTCTAGATTATGTGAACGATTAATGGCATTAAAAATTTGTTTGTGAGGTAGTGCCTATGCCCATTTTATGAGTGCAAATCTTCCTGCATTCAGTGAAATAAAGCATGTTTCTTACCACACGCCAGATAGCAACGGCAGTCGCTTTATCAAGTTCGCGGCAGGTAGGATGCGGTAGTTTCCATGTCCTTCCCTGCCGGTAACCATCCCGGTGCCCGACATTCTGGCGTAGGATTGTCTGTAGATGACTTTATTCTCGACCGGGGTGTTGTACTTGGTAGAGCTGCCACCACACCACGATTTATTGAGACTCGGCCCCCTTTTTGTCTCTCAGGGCGATTAAGGTCGAGAGAGGTTCCGTTATAAAAAAATAATGTTTCTTGTTTGATAGTGATACTTTATCAATACCTTAAAAAAATTTTTTTTTCCTTCTTGAAAATATTAATGCAAGCATTGGCAGAACTATTATTGAATATAATGGAATGATTATGAAGTTAAATGGTATGCTATTAGTGAATTTTTGCCATATCAAATGAATTTGACATAACACTTTCTTTAGACAGAAAAATCACTACAACAATATGATATAAATCCATCCCAACTCAAATCAAAGGCATTTTCTAATACTCGTGGATATAACTTTCGCAGTTTCAGGAGCACAAGAAATTTTAGCATGAATTTCTTGTTCCTTTTTCTTCTAATTTCTATTAAATATTCCTGAGTTTCAGCATGCTATTTTTCCCCTTTATTTTCTTGCTTCTACATTTACGATATGCTGACGATTGGGATATTCTTATAAATTCAAAGAATAATTTACAGAATCTTTCTAATGTAACCTATACAGACTATGACTCGAGACTTAATAATTAAAAAAATTTAAGAGATTCATCCGCAAGTGAGAAAAGACAAATATTTTGGTTAGTTATTAGCTTGAGAAGTGTATCAATTGAAATATCTTTTTAATTTTTACATGGAAACTAATATGTTGATGCTTCATTTAACAAGTTAAAAAAGACATGATATTAGATAATGATAATCACTATGATTATTTAAACCACATTAATGTATTGTATGGAGATGTTCATCTGTCAAATATATGGAAATGAGGCCTGGACCAGTAATCACTTTAACACAAAGGACATTATAAAAATTTCATTTGAGAATACTCCATAGATTTGAAAATATATTGACAAGATCATAAGAATTGTCAAATATGGTATTGAAAGGTTAATCTCTCGATTGAATATAGAAAGCGATGAATAGTCTTAAAGACATACTAAAGAAAAGCAATACTGAGTGAATATTTTCCTAAAGAAGATATAGCTGAGAATATAATACAATGAAGATGTGAAGTCCTTAATTATAACATCAAAAAAAAAAAAAAAAACGTTTTCTAAAAAAAAAAATTTTATAAGCCTCATAAATACATAAAGCAAATGACTATTTCAAAAAATATTTACATAATAATTCTAAAAAAGTATATTTCTTTTTTAGTATTTTTTTTTTTTTTTAAATAAAAAGTCTAGATTGAAATTTATTATAACATTAAATTTCTTAAACAAAAGTAAAGGATGTAATTCTAGATTCAATGTGTGCTAGGAATATTAAAAGTTTAATCTCTCTAATACTTTTTGATTTTTTAAAACTGATTTCCCCAAACTACAACCTGTAGGTCTAATCCAATCCATAAAATTTTATCCTCCCTGCAAACATCTGTTCCCTTCAAACAAAGTGTTATATATAAAAATTATTGCCACTGTAATTGCATAAAATATTTTAGCATTTTAATGTTTTCTTCAATAAGCTAAACAATTTAAGAAACATATAATGCTCACAGATCAATAATAATATTTTAGAAAACAAATATTTGTTTAATTACAAAAATCATCAATCTATTTATTCAATAGCCTTTGAGCTTCGTATTGTTTTAACAGCAATTTAAACACTATTTTTAGACAGAATGAAACAAGTATTTTAATATTCAGTTTCTTGTTAAAATTGAATTCAATTAAGGAAATGAAAGATGTTTAAATAAAATCTAATCATTTTCATACATAGATATTTAAATTCTAATAATTTTCATAAGCCCTTAAATAGTTATTAAATAGGTATTGCTGAGAAATCTAATATTGTGTATGAAGAAAATAACCCAGAATCCACAAACCAAAATAAAAATTCATAAGGCAGAATTTAGAGAGTAATTTTAACAAACTTATAAATAATGAAACCACTTTCTTCCATCAATTGATAACTCATTAGTTAGACAAAAATAGTCTACTTTAATCTCACAACCATGATGTTATATGGTCAATAAATCAATTATTGATCCTCAAGAATGAAATTTTATATTAGAAGCAATTTTTTATAAAAGATTTATGAAGTCAGCTTACAGTTTCAAATAAGCTTTAAAATTCTAATAATTTTTATAAGTCCAAAAATAAACAGTAGTTATTAAATATATAGCACTGAGAATATATAATATTTATGAAGGAATAAATTTTGAATCTGCATACCAAAGTACATTATAAATGATATTATATACTATCAACACTTTATATTAATTAGCCATTATTTATTTACACGCTCATTAAAATTATTAGAACTTAAATCTTGCAAAACTCTCCATACAGCAGTGCCACTCAGTGCAATCAATGGATGCCAGAAGGCTTGTGCATAAAATCCCCCATCCAGTGCCTACTCATCCAATATCCTCAGACTAGTTTCTGGCTTGTAGCTTTTGTCAGTGCGGAGTGTTGGATCTGAGAGCACTGCATTTAGATCTTCAAGATCTAATGCAACCCTCCAGCAGCCATCTTTTATCTTTACTTAACTACAAAACTATGAGAATGAAATTGAAAACACAATAATATTTTCAATCTAAGCTCAATAGCTTATATAGTCATATATTTTGGTCTTTGGCTCTTTAACAACCATAGTCACCACCATCTTACTAGACAGGATTAGTGTTAAACCACTAAACATCACATGATCACTATTTCTTATGCTAGCACATAACTGTTATTAAAACAGGTAAAACCCTCCATACAGCAGTGCTACTCAGTGCCAACCAGAGTAATCAATGGATGCCAGAAGGCTTGTGCATAAAATTCCCATCTAGTGCTAGCATAAGAAGTAGTGATCATGTGATGTTTAGTGGTTTAACACCAATCCTGCCTAGTAGGATGGTAGTGGCTATGGTTGTTAAAAAGCCAAAGACATCAAAATATATGGGTACTGAATTGGGTCAAACCCATATGACTATATAAGCTATTGAGCTTAGATTGAAAATATTATTGTGTTTCAAATTTTATTCTGATAGATTGAAAATATTATTGTTTCTAATTTTATTCTCATAGTTTTGTAGTTAAGTAGAGATAAAAGGTGGCTGCTGGAGGGTTGCATTAGATCTTAAGATCTAGATGCAGTGCTCTCAGATCCAAAGCTCCTCACTGACGAAGGCCACAAGCCAGAAACTAGTCTGGGGATATTGGATGAGTAAGCACTAGATGGGGATTTTATGCACAAGCCTTCTGGCATCCATTGATTACTCTGGTTGGCACTGAGTGGCACTGCTGTATAGAGTTTTGCCTGTTTTAATAACAGTTATGTGCTAGCATAAGAAATTGTGATTATGTGATGTTTAGTGGTTTAACTTAAATCTTGGTTTTAAAACTGAGCTGGCAGGATTAATATTTTATGCAGATCATCCCTTTGAGCACATATGATAGATTTATTAATGATATAACATCATGTTTGTTAAATAAAAGTTGAGCCATTTTTTATCTCAACAAAATTCACTAGCAGTGGGTTATAATTAGAAATTGTTAAAATGGATGTAAAGGATTTGACTCATTTACATACACATTTACATACATTATCATTTTTCAATATCACAGCAATGATTTAAAATCTATTTTGGCTATGAATAAGAGGGAAAAAACCTCGAAAGTACTAGCCTGGATTAATTAACTTTAATTGTTTTTAAAAATTGAAATAAATCGAGATACTGCAAATCTCTAGTGCTCGTTACAATACTTAACTGACAGCCAATCAGATAGCAAATTAAAATATTATTTAATTGTAATTAACTTTAATTGTTTTTAAAAATTGAAGTAAATCAAGATACTGCAAATCTCTAGCGCCCGTTACAATACTTAACTGACAGCCAATGAGATAACAAATTAAAATATTATTTAATTGTTTTTGTGTTACCACTAATAGCTTCTTCACCCAGCATGTTAAAACGCTTGTATATACTATACTTATGAATTATTATGGTTTGCACATTTGAACTTATTATCTTTATAAATGATGCAAATGTTTAAAGTTGTATTTTAAAGAAAATAGTTATTGGATCATAAATAAAAAAAATTAAAATTTCTAAAAAAATTTGATTTACTTCTTATATGAATCTTTTCATTTAGATTTTAATTTTCATTTGCTCATCTATTTATTAAATATGACCTTTATTAAAAATTTGTAAATAAAACATGAGGGAAGATTGTTTCAGCCATCCAATAGTTAGGAGAATATGCATTCAATGACCAAAAAGTTAACACATTTAAAATATAATGTCAACATAATTCTATTAAATCCTCTTTAATAAAAATGTAAAAATAAATAGTTTTGAAATTAATCATTATTGCTATTGAAATTTAGAGCTTTTTTGTTTTATATTCATAATGAATAAATGAAGATTTAAAAATGTGTATCACATGTATAATGTATATATATAACAATGACAAATATATGCCTACATATATTTATTTATACATTGTAACTGGACCCCGTACAACCCCTTTATTACCTCGGTTGTAACAATTTCCTGATGAGCATATTGTATGAAGGAACCATCGAATGGTTTTCCCCAATAGACATCACCCCCCCCCCCTAACTATTTCCTGCTCATCAGAGGATGTAACATCATAGAGACTGGAATGCCAGACATAGCTCAGGAGGCATGAGATTCTTGTGAATAAGTGCAATGAATAACAAGTGATGCAACATGAACAGCTGGATAACTAAAATTAATTTTAAGTAACAACAATTCATTTGCAAGTCCTTCTAATAAAGTTCCTTCATATCCATGTGAAGATTCATTTTCAGTTTAATTATGAGAAGTTTAGAAGCACTTTATTTATCAATAATTCGTTTGCAAGTCCTTCCAATAAAGTTCATTCATATCCATGTGAAGATTCATTTTAATTTATCTTGTCTTTTGGTATACATCCAATAATAGTACAATATGAATTAAAGAATGCAAGCTCTTTAACAATTTACATCTTTAGTTATTTAATTAATTCACAGAGAGGAGTGCAATATATGAAGACAACAGAGATAATAATGAAGACAACTGATAGCATTTAATTCAGAGTTTCACTTAATTCAAACAAATATTTCATTTACAGTCCATTGTGTTTCTTTGGTATATTTCCAATAATAGCACTTAAAAAATGTAATTTGTTGTATAATAAAGTCCTTCTTTCAATAGTTCTTTAATAATTTACATCTTTAGTTATTTAGTTAATTCACAGAGAGGAGTGCAATATATGAAGACAACAGAGATACTAATGAAGATAACTGATAGCATTCTATTTAATTCAAAGTTTGACTTAATTCTGATCTGTAGTCTTTTAGGTAGTTGTCCCATGTAATGTGGCTTAAATTAAGTCATGTATGAAGATATTCTTTACAGACAAGAGCATTTCTATTATTCCAGTTAATTTTAGGTGAGTCAAAGCATAATAAGTATATTTCTATTCATTGTTATCCAAATCCAGGTTTGAATCCATAATATAAGCATATTTATATCCATTGGTTATTCAGGTAAAATATAAGTGTACATATTTCCATCTGTCCAGGTATCAATTCATCTTGCAAGTGCATTTATTTGGTATTTCCGATTTCATAAGACATATATATAACCTATACGCATCAATAACTCTAGGTATATCATTGTACATTTAACCGTGACACATTGTTTTGGTATTCTACTTCTTAACTCGTATATATAACATGTTTTAATTCCGTGTTTATATTCTTTTTCTCAGTTTTCAAATAATAAAAAAAAATTTTTTTTTAAAAATGATTTTCTTAATCTTTCAACACGTATAACCATTAACTTTTATTGACGTACTAATTCATACTTAAATGTTTGAATTTATCATAATATAGTATAAATTTACTAAATACATTCATTTTGTATAAATACATTCATTTTGTATATTTCCCAATTTTATCTGGATTATAAACACATTATTATAATTTAGTTAATTATAGTTATGTGTAATAGCTCAGCATTTCTAATTCTTCCAGGTATTTTTTATTTGTATATCAGTAATATAAATAGTTATAAGTATTCATTTTTTATTTTATTTTAATTCAGATGTATCTGCATATAAGAGGTTAATCATTTATGATTTACCTTATTAAAAATGCCTTTTAATTATAGATATTTAAGACATTGACGTATTTATAATTTATCACTAATAAAACTTATTTTCACATAGCTATAATTATTCATAATTTAATTTAAGAAAGACATTTTGTTGTTTTTTTAATAAACACATATAAGTACTGAGTATTTCATGAAATTGTTACCTTATTTTATCCAGTTTGTTCCTTCACTTCAGGGTCGTTTTATTTAAGCTGAATGGCATTATTTACTTTCCATGATGTTCACTCAGGCGAATCTTGGAGAATCATGGCGGTGGACAAAGAGAGGAAGCTATTACGATTAGCCTTCCATTCTTATGATTTCCTTATTAATACTTTCTTTTCTCATCATTAGCAGTGTGATTGTAAATATTATATTCCAAGGTGACTAAAATCAGTTTCAACTAAATAATTGAGCAACACTTAGATAAAACTTTTTAACTTTTTTTTTTTTAACTCTTTCCACTTTTCTTACTTTTTGACTGCTCTTAAAATCTTTGTTGAGAAAAAATCTCTTCTGAACTTCAAACTCAACTATTTATACCCTGATCTTTGGATTGATTCAACAGCATTCCCCTATATCTGATTTGTTACACAGCTTTCATTTAAGCCCGAGTGCTTTTCTCTGCTTAAGGATTGGCCACTACTTTTAGTGGGACAGATAAGGAATCATGAGGATTAAGCTATGTTTTTCAATTTGATAACTTTGCCTCAAGCAAATATTATATTTAGTACAACAACATCGTTTCAAAAATTAAAATGTAATATTTTTAATAAATGCCAGCTTTAAGTAAATACTTAGAGACGTGTTTATATCATAATTTAAAATTATAAAATCGATAATGAAGGTTTATCTTTTTTTTCTCAATTATAGAAAATAATGATTTTCTTTCTTGGATTGATGAATCTTAATAAAAAAAGATTTATACTTTTTTTTTAAATTGCAGATTTAAATGTATTTGTTTTCTTTTTTTAACAACAAATCATGCTAGACTTTTTAATTGGGGGGAGGGGATCTTTTGAATATATACGTGGAACAGTATATCTTTTTCAATATCTACTTATCATAAACAATTTGCATTCTTAACTTGGAAATATGTATCCGAGTCAAACTATTTTCAGAGTCCTGGTAAATAATATATTACTAAATTATACAAAATGAATGCAAAATTATTTCTCTAAAACATATCTTAAGGTTTGAAACTTTCAATTCATTAGCAAGAACAGCATGATTGTTACAAAAATATGTGCAATCCAGTGATCTTCACTGATGAAAACCAGTAACTAGAATCTTTATTACAGTACTAATATTTAATGCCCACTAACTGCAAATAAATATATATATTTTAACAAATAAACTTTTTCAAATATAAAATAGGAGAAATCAAAAATTCAATCATATATGACAGATTTATAGCCCTGCTTTTTTACATATGGTTTTATTTCCCACATGATATTAAAAAAAAAAAAAAGATCTTTTTGGTTCTTAGAGGTGGAAATTCCTTTAGAAAAGGTATTTCCTCTGGCATACTATTCAGGGGGACCCAGTATTAAACCCATATTGACTCTGGTACCCACTCAACTATAAATGAAAGTAGTCTATTTGCACCTCAATAAAAAATTATCAAAATAATTTGAAAACGATGCATATAATGTAGCCAATAATTCCTCAATTAAGATAGATCATCATCATTTTTAAATATTATCGATCCACTGCAGGATAGTCTCTCCAAGGTTAATTCAGTTTCTCCAATATCTAGCTTCTCTTCTCTAAATAATCTAATCACACACCCTTATTTCATACTTTCATCTCACATGTGGTCTCTTTCTACATCTTTTACAATTTCTTGGTATCCAGTTTAAGATTTCAATTGTCTATCTACTATCATCTCTTCTAGCAATATGTTCATCCCATTTCCATTTCAGTCTCTTCCTTCAATAACAGTAACCCCTGTTTGTTCTCTAACCCATGTACTTCATTTTCAATCCCCTCTTGTTAATCCTAATATACATCCTTCCATACTTTGATGAGTGTTCTCAAGTCTCTGTATTGCTATTTGTCAAGAGTCTATGTCTCAGATCCTTAAAATAAAAACTGATAAAACACATTTATCAAAAAATTTTCTTTTCAAATGCACAGGTATATTACATTTTAATAGTAAGTTATTTCTACCAAAAGTACCCCATTCAAGTTTAATTCTATAAATAATTTCATCCATTGTGTTTCCAATTACCATAATAATTTCATCAAGATATTTGTGATTATTAATTTCTTTTAATTCATCATTATTAATTTTTATTTTTTGAGAAAATCCATTGAACATTATTTTAGCCCTTTTGGCATTTATCTAGTCCTACTTTCTTATTTTTATCTGTTAATACTGGCAACATAAACTCTGAAGCATTATTTACAAAAATATCTACATCAATTGCAAAATCTAGGTGATTTAAATACTTTTACTCCCTCAGCTTCCATTTTAATTCACAAAATACTTCTAAAAGTGTTGTAAAAAGTTTTAGAAATATGGGGTCATCTTCTCAATATTAATCTTCTTAATATCATTATGTAAATCTAATCACTGTTGTTGCATCTTAATAAATATTTTTTTTCAAAATATGACAATATCCTGAGTCTATACCTTGTTGTTCAATGTTTTAATCATGAAATAAATGCTTTTAGAATCAAATGCCTTTCTACAAATTCAAAGCATAATAACAACTCATATTTATTGGTCACTTCTATAAATCCTCTTAATATTTGGATGTGATCTTTGTAAAAATTTTATATAAAACTAATAAGACTAATAGATTTGTAATTTCTTTTTTATTAACTTTTTAAATATTAATCTTAGTTTTACATTCTTCCAATCATCTGCTATATCTTTATCATTTATACATTTGATATATATCTTTGCCAACAATTTTTCTATTTTTTCATCTGTTTCATTTAAGACATCGATTACAATTCCTTAATTACCTGGAGCTTTTCGTTTCTTCATAGATTTAATTGCATGTCGCATTTTTTCATTTAAAATAATGGGTAATTCAGATGTAGTAATATGTAGAGGATATTTTGTTTTCTTGTTCTATATATATTGCTATACATTTCTTTATGGAACTCTTCTACACATTCCACGATGTCATCTCTTTTTTTAGTAATCGTTCCATCTTTTCTTCTTATTGCAGAAATAAATTTCCTATCAATACCAAGATGATGATATTTTAATTCTTTTCTATAGTTTCCCTTGCTAATTCACAATTTTGTTTTCTTGTTGTACTCAAGTCTTCTTAATGGACCATTATTATATTTTCATATTCCTTCTTTTTATCATAAATTATCATCTCAGTAAAAAATTTATTGATCAAATACTCCTTTTTGTATCAGCTCTTTATTACAGTTCTTAATGGTGTATCAGTTATCTTCCTATTGATTTTGTTCAAATCTGAATCAGGGTTCAACGAAGGATATAATCCCTAAATTATTATTTAATAACTCTTGTGTTATCTAATAAGCTAAAAAATTTAATTTTCAATTTTCTTGTCTCTTGGAAAATCCATTACTTTAATAGATTAAAAAAATAAAAATAAAATAAAGTATTTAAACTTTTCACTGATCCAAATAAAAGCAACATTTTAGATACCACAATCTGATTATAAGTTCATCTTGGGGGCATTTAATAATACTCAGTTGCTCAAACTAATTTTTTTTTTACTTCAGATAGAAATTTATCCATGAATATTTAGCACGAGTTTATCATCTACTACTCTGTTAAACAATGCAGGAAATATATCAAAACACACTGGAATCAAAATTGCTAACTTTTTTTTAATTATTCCTTGTCAATTTAATTTCATGCGATTAAAATTTTGAATTACTTTTATTAAAAAAAGAAAGAATTAAAGAAGCTGAATCATGCAATTGGATCTCTTCCACAAAAATCAATATAAATGCTTTAAATATAACAATCAATATTCAGCCTATTTCATAATGATAAAAAATAGGAGTTATTTCTGAATACTTTTCAAAACCTGTGAGAGATGTAGCGAAAATTATACTATAGAAATATTATTCATTATTGAATAATCTCTAGTCTAATAAATGACTAACAAAAATTATTAATATACTTTCATTAAGTGGTCTGTGTCAAAGTTGTGAAGGCAACAGATTTGACACGTCAATTAAACTGTAAGAATATGCTCTCTCTATATATACAGGACAATGATAAAGATATGTGTAAAAGATTGTGGTCTGGTCCAACTGATGTGTGCTCGTTAAGTATGAAATGTGCATCTTGGGGATCATAGATCTTTTTTACCTGTCTTTGATCATATGTTTATGATTACACCCCACACGAGTTGCTAAAAGCAGATATAAACCAGTTCCAACCTTGTGAGAAGTGAAAATTACAATATACAGAAATATTATTCATTACTGGATAATCTCTAATCTAATGAATGACTAACTTTTAAAAATTATTAATATACCGCTAAATTTGCATACAAATAAAAGATTTAGTTGAATAAAAATGAAACGTTTTGAGAAAATCACAATTGAAAGGTTGTCTCAAAATTCCTTTTTTTTTTTTAATTAAACAAAAAATTTTATAACTAATATTGATAAATTAAATCATTACCATCAATCATAGATCAAAAATTAAAGATACTTATAAGGTTTATAAAAAAATAAAATAAAATGAAACTAATTAAATATCAAATTGCTTTTAAAAAGCTATATACTGATTGCATATTTATATTTTTTTTTTTTTCTCATGCACAAATAAATTCATTAATCAGCTTTATATATAGACCTCTGATAAATTCTATACAAAATTAAATTAAATTCCAACCTATTTAGAACATGTTACGCTATTCTCCTTTTCTCGCATCTTTTATTCACAAATATTTATCAATCAATGACTGTAATTCAAATTTATGATAAACCTTTTATGCTAGGAAAACATATAATCCGTCATTAGATTCAACAATAAATTTTATTTTCAAAAATGGAAGTCATTTTGAAAAAAATCCATTAACAAAATCAAGAGTTATGATAATTTTAATAACTTGCTTACTTTCAAGATTTTTATCTTTTAAAAATTTGGGTTTTAAAAAAATTCAGTTTTCAGAAAAGGAATTTATTAATTTAGTGTTACAATGTATTTATTACTCATTTTAAGGATAAATTATTTTTAGTAGTTATTAAAATATAGAATTTGTAAAATTTATAAATGTCTAAAAATAATTATCCGTATATATGTATATGTGTTGATATATTTATTAATTGCACACACTTAATGTTTAATCTTTGAATACTCATGTATAAATTTATTACTTTAAAATATTATATTACATAAAGATTAAAGAAACAATAGGAAAATGTAGCAGATAGGCTTCAAATATATATATATATATGCATAAACAAATCCAAACATGTTACCAAGATAATTCACAAGATAGATTCTGAAAGAATCATTTTTAAAATGAACTTGTAAATAACCACCTTTTTGTTATATTAATGCTAATCTACTCAATTAGATATACTCCATTAGTATATATCGAATACTGACAAGTGCTAACAAAAATGGTAATCAATATTGTACTACTTTAACCTTTAAAAATCCTGGATTTTTTTTGAAATTAAAATTATAAATGCATACACAAATTAAATAAATATACACATTTCAAAAAAATTAATATTTCCATTAAGAGTTGGCATAAACAGTGAGCTATATTCTATGAGAAAGTAAATATTATTTCATCCATACATTGTTATTACTATTTTTTTAAAGCAGATTGTTATTTTTGACTTCAGATTCTAATCACGTTTCATTCAAAATATTCCTTCATTAGAAAGTGTAGTTTTCTTTGTAATTAATTAAGAATTTATTAAAATAATATCAAAACTCTGTACAAGTATGACTAAAAACAAAAAAAAAATTGAAGAACAACATCGTACTTGTCAAGAAAAACGGGAATTGCAACTATTTTTGTATTCAAAGAAAAAATAAAACTTGGTGACTAATATGTACAAACTCTATTGTGGTTTGCAAAGAATATAAAATTAAAAAATATTATGATACAATTCATAAAGAAAACTATGATCCATACGTTGGGAAATTTCATGAAGATAAACTGTCAGAATTAAAGTTGACACTTCAAAAACAACAAAGTAAATTTACCAAACCTATTGAAGATCGTACAGTTCCTGTGAAAACTAGTTACTTGATATCACATTTAATTGCAAATCAAAACTATTACACTGATGTGGAGTTTATTCACGAATGTATTATTAAAAGGATGGAAGTATTAAAGAAATTCAAAAATATAATCATGACTCAAAATACAACTGCCAACAGAAATGAAATCCATTCTATTGCTATTGATAAAAGTACAGATGTAGAGAATGAAGTTTAGTTGGCTGTTTTTATTCATGGATGTTACCACGCATGAGCACACAAAGCTGAAGACAAATAAAGAAATTTTTATATATATATTTAATTACGTGGCTAAGTGCTTTCAAGAGTCAGAGCCTCATATTCATAGCCATCTTGTAAATAGACAAGTAAATTGATTAAGAGCGATGTAAATTTATGCAAATGCGATAATTACGTATTTCCTGCATATTTTGTAGCAAGAGTCTTTTCTATTTATGGCATTGTTATCTCTAGCGATAAAGTAAGACTTTTATCTTTCTTATGAGATCGTGTCGCCACGTAATTAAATATATATATATATAAAAATTTCTTTATTTGTCTTCAACTTTGTGTGTTCGTGCGTGTTAGTGCATTTTATATTTTACACTTAAGAACAATTAGCCACAAAGTTTAGACTGTTTGATCATTTCATGAATGTTATGCGAACTTAAAAGTGAAGAATTTCTGGAAATTATTCCAATGCATGATACAACCACTGGAGTTGATATTTTCAATGCACTTAAGGAAATTTTGAAGGAATACAATTTATCTTTAAAAAGGCTAGTTTCTCTTACAAGTGATGATCTTCCTGCTATGACTGGTATTATTAAAGGAGTTATCACAGAATTTAAAAAAAAGCATAAAGAACAATATAATATTTCTTTTCAACATTTACATTGTATTATCCATCAGGAAACATTATGCTCCGATGTTTTAAATATGAGATATGCCATAAAAAAGGCCCCAAAATTGTAAATTATATTCTTGCATGTGGACTTAATCATTGCCTATTCAGCAACTTTTTCGAAGATATAGTAAGTGAATACACCGATCTGCTTAATTATACCGAAATTCAATGGGTTTTTAGTCATAAAGTTTTAAAGCGATTCATTCACTTTCTAGAAGAAATTTTTTTTTTTTTTTAGAATTGAAAAACTATGAATGTGGAATATTAAAAGATGATCAATGGATAAAAAAAACCAGGTTTTTTACTAGATATTATTAATCATCTTAATCTTAAATTAAGCAAACATCATGTGGTTCCCACATTAAGAGAAATTATTACTGTAGCAAAAACAAATTCAAAAAGAAAATTTATGTCATTTTGAATGTTGACAAACATTATTACAAAAATCACCAGAATTAAAAATGCTAATCAAATTAAATTAAAAAATGAATTTTAAAAGACTTTTGATCTTCAAATACTGTGAAAATCAATTTCACCTATTTATTTCTAAATCTATTGATGTTGAAACTGTTGATAACAATATACATCTGAAATTAAATGAAATTCTGTGCAATTCCATATTGAAACAAAGATATATGGATGTTGGGATTCCATATTTCTATAGATAATTACCAGTTGATTGATTCTCTATGTGTTATGTGCAATTAAGCATACTTTAGTTATGTTCTGTAGCACATACTTGTGTGAACAACTATTTCCAACTTTAAAAAAATAATGAACTGTGGAAAGATCAAGATTAACAGACCAGCACGTATTACCAATTTTAAAAATATCTACAGCTTAACAAATTCAATCAAATTTTGAAGATATGGTTAATAAAAACCATTGCCAAGTTTCTTCAAAAAATGATACAATTGTATTTAAATAATGTAAAGTTAAAAAAAAAATTTTGTACTTTGTATATATTTTGTAACATGATTGCATTTTGTATGTTTAATTGCAATAATTCCTCTATAATTTCGAGTTTTCTTTTGCTGCGGTTTGATCTATAATACTTTACTGTGATCCTTGGTTGCTTATGAGTTTGACATGCCTGATATATATAGATAAATATGAGTGTACCCATACATATATAAATTGCTTACAGTCAATATGTTTGCATTTTGAAAATTTATACTGAATATGACTATTACTTAAGATTACATTTTAGTAAATAAAAAAAATTAAATTGCTATCATTAAAAAAATAAAATGCAAATTTGTTAACAATCTGCACAAGGAATTACCCAAACACAAATGTCTCTGTGTGTATATATACAAATATATGGTGTATTTTTAATTTACTCTGAAAAATTTGTCGTAATGATACATATGACAATCCATCCCGCTTGATGATGTTGTTCCTCCAACAAAACACATAGATATAACGTTACCGGGCCATTGCATTTTCTTTAATATTTTAACAAATAAACAATACACAGACCACTCTTTAAAATTACGTTACTTTATTATTACTTACTGAACAGCCATATATTTTTCAAGCAATACCATAAATGTAAATCTACATCTGGATAGGCTGTATTATTGGGCAATTTTGTTCAAAATCATATTTAAGATTTGTTTAACAATAATTATATTATCAACTTGTTTAGGATTAGTACTTTTTTTTATTCATTTCTGTAAAATCCTTTGGCATATTAGAAAAGATATAGATGATTTTAATAGTAATCCAATTTCTTGATTTAGTTTGAATCTAAAATGCTCTTGATTACTTTCTTGACTAAAGGTTTTTGAATGATTTAAATCCGGATCAAATTCATTAAATAGAATAAATCACAATATTTAGTTAGCTTTTTCAAGATTAGATTACAATTCTAATTTATTTATAGTTTTTTAATGCATTAATAAAAAATATAAATTATATTTTGAGAATTTTTCAATTTTTCTTTATTCTTCACCTGACCTTTTCACCATTTTTGAACAATATTTGAAATATTATAATGGTTAACCAAAATAATAAGTTTATGACATATAATTTTTTTTTACCTTGACCATCTTCCTTAAATATCAATTCTCGTTTCTCAGTTTCATTCTCATTTTTACCCCTTCTTCTATTTTTACCTCCCTTTCCTAAAAAAAAACAAATTATTAAATTATATAGATATAAACAAAAAGAACAAAGAAAAGCAAATCTTTAAAAAAATAATTATAAACAATAATCTTCAATTTCTAATAATAATAATTTGCATAAAAGCTCACACTCATATAAATAATTTATATTGCCATATAAAATAAAGCAACCGTAAACACAAATTTTTTTGTTTGTTTTTCAAGACCTAAACTGAACTATTGTATTTTCCAGCTGATTTAAAGCATTTTTTTTTTTGATTATTTAATCTAACAATAGCAATAACGAATATAAAATACAGTGATAAGTATATTTTAATACCTATTATATTTAGTATTACTTCACATGACAATCAGAAGTTGCAAACTTGAGAAATCACTGATTACCAGATCATAGTACAATTTAATTCCACTGATCCTCAATCTTCTTCCAGGCTTCTGCCATTTATCAATATTAAAATAGAACCAACATTTTTAAAATATAGTTGCTGTTCTGACGTCAGAACTATATAACCAGATTAACCTGAATTCAATATCTTGGATTTTTTATTTTTTTTAACTTCAGCATATTAGTTTAATAATAAAAAAAGGTGGGGGGGGGGGAGAATTAATAATGGGAGCCATATGCATAAATGCATGGATTCCAGTCCTCACTGACAAAAGCAGAAGTCGAAACCAATGAGAATGAGGATTAAATTGCACTAGGATCTGGTAGCCAATAATGACTCAAGTTTTCAAGAGATGATATTAAAGTAGAAAAGGACTAAGCACTCTTCTTTACTATAGTATGCTGATAAAATCAAGTAATGTATTGAGATTAATATTTCTCGCAAAAAAAAAGTGACTAGTTAGAATAAAATGAAAGTTATAAAATGTACTTATTGATCTGATCTCAGATCTATATAGCTTTACAAATTAGCTTAGATTCAAACCCTTTTAAAGTTTTAGAATTTTATGCTGGCAACATGATAATAAAAAAAAAAATTAAAGGTAGCAGCCACATGAGCAAATGTGTTGGTTTCAGTTTTGAATCTAAAATCCTTATTGGTAAAGGCAAAACCCAAAAAAAATAAATATCTGAAAATGAGGAATTGCATGTCCATCTAATAATCAGTGATTACTCAAATGGCACTAAAATATAGAAAAAAAAAACATTTGATGTCATAAACTGAAAGAATCAAGTGATAATGTGTAAACATTAATATTCCTTACCAAGAAAAAAAAAAAGTACCTATTGTTAAAATAGAACTGAAATATTAAAATACAAAATGCTCTAAAAGTATACAGTACTGATCGGGGATAGGTTCCAGAAAATATCCTCAACATTCCTGAAACCTATCCCTATAATCTATATTTTATACATTCTGTATATAAGGAATAACTTGATGTCAGATGTATATAATTAGGTAAAGTTTAGTTTGGCTTAAAAACTTAAGATTTTTTATTTTCAGGTTATCAACTTAATAGTCAAAAAAAAAAAAAAAATTCAAGGGGTGATTGCCAGATACATAATTGTATTGGTTCCAGCTTTGAATCCAAAGTCCTCACTGATGAAGGCAGAAAACAATTTGGAACTGTGAATAATATCAGCTCTATTGTAATAGAAAAAAAGAAATACTTGGGTTTATTGTCATAAGGTGAAGGAATCAAGTAGTTTTATATTGAAGCATTTGTTTTATGATTATCTGCTATATGCAACTTATAAAAACTGCAACATCTCAATCATGATCACATGAAATTGTGTACAACTTGACCTATAATTTACTTATTTACCATTTCCTGTAGAAATTCTATAATAATTCCATCTTTTCTTGGGTTTTTTGTTCTTTAAGACTTAATGAAATAACTCACCTTTTCTAAAACATGCAGCTTTACTTACACTACTATTGAATGATCTACTTTAGGTTTTTATTATGGATGTGTGTGGCTAAGTGCAATGGTAGAGTTGTGAATGCTAGTAATCAAGTCCATCGTGTATCACAGCTTCAGTCTTGTCATTTCCAGTATTCCAAGTCCATTGTGTATCACAGCTTCAGTCTTGTCATTTCCAGTATTCAAACTTATGATTTTCTTAGCAATAAACTAACTTATTTTTATTATTACTAAATAAGTTTTTGTAATCCCCCCCCCACACACACACACTTCATATTCTTGTAATAACGTCATTTAGTATAGATTTTTTTCACACTTCGTGATGACTATTCTTATTTTTAATAGAGCCATTTTGTGTACATTATTTTCACCATTCTTTACAGTATCATCTCTTAATTTTAGTAATAACATCTTTTCTTTATATTATTAAAAAAAATTTAATGCTCAATAATGAAGAACATTTTATATCTTTGAGATTTACTATTTTCCATAGCTTTTCTTATTATTTCTCAGCCATAATTTACATTATCAATAACTTTCTGCACTATTTTTATAAAATTTCACATATTCAATTCCTTTAAATGGTTGTTTTTAAATAATTTTATATTTCTTCTTTCCTAGCTACATTGGTTTGTAACAATGCATATATATATATATATACACACACACACTTAAATTAATACTTTAGTGTTTCTCAATAGGTCATGTGACGTTTTGGTCAGTAGAACACTGTAAAGTATAAGTTATTTACTTAATGATTTTGTTGAAGTCTAAGACATTAACAAATCTTTTGAAATTTTAAATCCACAAATTGTTCTAGAGTTAAATTCAGAGAACTATGTATAAAAATCAAAAATACCAACCCTCAGGACTTTCTTAATAACCTCTAACTAATCTATAATCATTGTGTTAAATCATTAAAGCATTATAACAATAAATACTTTGTTAAATTTAAGCCTACCTTATTTTTAATTGGATTTTTTTCCAAAAAAAAAATTATTTAAAATATTTTTTTATTTCAATTCTAAGTCTTATGTCACTTACCATTTCTAACTAGAAGTCATATTTGCTCATTATTTCAAGTATTTAAAACAGGCAAAACTTTCCATAACCATAGTGCCACTCAGTGCAAGCCAGACTAATCAATAGATGCAAAAAGGTTTTTGCATTAAATCCCTATCTACTGCCTACTTACTCAATATTCCCAGACTAGTTTCCAGCTTATGGCTTTCATCAGTGAGGAGCCTTGGATCTGAAAGCACTGCACCTAGATCTTAGGATCTAATGCAACTCTCCATCAGCCACCTTTTATCTCTACTTAACTAAAAAACTATGAGTCTAAAAGTGAAAACAATATTTTCAATCCAAGGTCATTACCTTATAGTCATATAGGTCTGAACTCAGTTCAGTACCCATACATTTTGGTGTCTTTGGTTATTTAATAACCATAGCCACCATTATCCTATTAGGCAGGATTAGTATTAAGCTACTAAACATCACATGATCACTATTCCATATGCTTGCTAAAGCTGTTAAAACAGGCAAAACTCTCCATAACAGTAGTGTGTTTGTGCATAAAATCCCTATCTATTGCCTACCCAACCAAACTAATCTGGGTATATAATCTGGAAATATTGGAGGAGTCTGGAGATACTGAGTGAGTAGGCAATAGGTAGGGATTTTATGCATAGTCTGGGAATATTGGATGAGTAGGCAATAGGAATTTTATGCACAAACCTTCTTGCATATCCATTGATTACTCTGGTTTGCACGGAGTGGCACTACTGTTATGGAGAGTTTTGCCTATTTTAACAGCTTGAGAAAGCCTATGAAATGATGATCATATGATGTTTAGTGGTTTAATACTAATCCTGCCTAATAGGATAGTTGTGGCTATGGTTATTAAAGAATCAGACACCAAAATATATGGGTACTGAGCTGAGTTCTGACTTATATGACTATATAAACTAATGAGCTTGGATTGAAAATATTGTTTTCCATTTTTAGACTTATAATTTTGTAGTTGGAGGATTGTATTAGATTCTAAGATTTAGGTGCAGTCCTCTCAAATCCAAGGCTCTTCACTGATGAAAGCCACAAGCTGGAAACTAGTCTAGGGATATTGGATAAGTAGGTAATAGATAGAGATTTTATGCACAAACCTTCTTGCATCCACTGATTACTCTGGCTTGCACTAAGTAGCACTACTGTTATAATAAAGTTTTCCCTGTTTTTAACAGCTCGAGCAAGCATATGAAATGGTGATCATGTGATGTTTACTGGTTTATTTCAAGTATTTCCCAATGCTTGCATTCAAATCTTTAATAATCTTAAAATGCATATCTATGTAAGTTCTTTAGTTGGGAGATAATTATGTAGGGGTCTTTCTTTTCCCAAAGTCATCTGCCTCTGGGAACAATTATAAATATAGTATATTTTTGGACGCTAATTTGCCCCAAGAATACATTGTGCATGAGACCAGCCTCAGCAAAAAAAAATAGTAATTTGACTGGGCTAAATTTTTGCCGTGAGGAATGTACCATATATTTTAGAAAAAAAAAATTTGGTACCAGCAGAGCTTTGTTTTCATCGTACCTGCAAGAATTTGCCTTCCGGAGTAGACACAGCACTACCCCTTTTTTTCTCCAACTTCCTAGTATGCATAGAACACAATTATGCTTAAAAAGATAAATGTTTTTATTATCTTTTACATTTTAATAAATTTTAATGCAATTGTAATATAGTAGCATACACTAAGATTTTCGAATAATTTAGTTCTAATTTTAAAAAATTGAGGGTGAATATGATGTGGACGCTAAAGTAAACATTTACCAAATATTAAACTAAATCCAAAATTAGAATTCGGTGCAAAAAAATCCTTGTCATTTATTCCATTAAATATAATTTCTTTTCAAAATCTTTAACTTCACAATTTATATCTTTTGCATTTATTTGGTTTGTCTAACATATTTATATATATACTAAATCACAATATAAACTAGGGATGGCCAAATTTCATGTCTATAAAAACCACATGTTAAAAGAGAGATATATTCAAGAGGCAAACAATTAAATTTTAGAAGTATTCAACAAAAAGTAAATATTTTCCGATAAGTTCAAACAAAGTGTTATATTTCCAAGAAACGGTAACAATAAAACCATAGAAGTTGATAGCATAATCAAAATAGTCACCCCAAAAAAATAAAGCATATATGGTTTCAAAATAAAATGCAAATAAAATGATGCTAATATAAATTATGTGATGATTTTATTTCAAAAGTTTTATGAATAATATTGGATGGACCAAGTAGAGTATCGTATATGGCTCCGAACCGCAGTTTGGCCATAATCGATATATATTACTCAAACTTATTTTTATTTGCAAGGCATTTGCCACATTAGTCATGACAACTTCAAAATACAAATTAAAACAGTAAAAATACGGTTCTACAAATTTATTCCAAATTTGGTTTTGGAAGATCACGTACTATAGATGGCTAACGATAACGAATCATAAAATCTACATTGATAAAATAATTTTACAGCTAATATATACAATTGTAAGTTGTTGTAAATTCTTTACTTTAATAAAATCACTCATCATTAATGCAAAACTTAAGGACTCTAAATTCAAAAATAAATGTTTAAAAGACCTCATTGATTGCGTAATTAAGCATTCAAGCAATGTTGTTTTAGATGTTGAC
Organism: Epiperipatus broadwayi; assembly: GCA_028023455.1. Lineage (NCBI taxonomy): Eukaryota > Metazoa > Onychophora > Udeonychophora > Euonychophora > Peripatidae > Epiperipatus > Epiperipatus broadwayi. Next base: position 17,049,114 of record JAQFVV010006207.1, read on the forward strand.
TTACATAAATACGAGTACTTAGTGTATGGACTTAGTCAGCACAACTATTAACCAAATATCATAAAGAAACCTAGAGATTATTACCAGACGATAGATTCACAAATGGCTTTATCAAGTTCTTCAATTGTTTTGCTGCAATCATAAATCCGACACATTAACGACATAACAGAAATAATTTCATATATTGGATGTATACACGTGTGAGTTTAATGTGCGTATTACATACACACAAGCATAATAACCATGTTTAAGCTACAATCCATTTCAACAAAGCATATATAAATAAAATTAGCAATGAACGAAGATTTTGAAATAACTTGTGATCTGTTTGGGGGAAAAAAATTCTTTTTCTCATCTTTTCTTTTCCAATATGGCGCTTTACATATTAGATTTACTTTAATTATTTTTTTTCTACATTGTCATTATTTAAACTTTAAGTTTAACTTACCTTTATTTTTCGGCATATTATTTTACTTTGAAGTTGTCTAATTAAATAAATTATTGCAAAATACGCTAACGATTTTTATTGCACAACTCAGATAATATGCAACATATCCAAAACAAGTTCTACATAGAATTGTGGGAATTCACATTAAGATCTCGTTTAATGCCTTGATTAGTAAAGAAAGATCTGTACATTATCGTATTACTTTTGTTTCGTATCTTTATATATAGTTTCGTCTAAATAAAAAATAAAGATGAAAGAATGCAGTATTATAGTACATAATATTTTTAGTTAGCAAAGTAATTTTGTTCATTATTTTGAATGTTTTTAAAGATTAATTTGACCAATATCGGAAGGAAATCTTTAAAACAAAAAAGTATCGAATTGTATAAATAATTTTACCGATGGAAAAATAACTGCAATAACATTTTAATGCAATTAAATAATCGAATTAATAGTTGATGTTTAGGTTGTATTATATGATAGACATGATTTGCTTAAAACAGCAAAAAAAAATAATTCATACAATAATGTCACCCAGTATACACTTGTGATCAATAGATGCTAGAAAATTGCGCACTAATTCTGATTAGTTTCTAGCCTATGGCTTTTATCAGTGAGAAGCCTTGGATCCGTGAGCAGAGGATGTTGCAAAATTGTGTATTTTAATCTGTCCCATCCAATATTCTTAATGACGAGTCTTGGATCTGGTGATTTTAATTCCTATCCACTGCCTTCCCATCCATTATTCTTAGATTAGTTCCTAGCTTATGACTTTTAACAGTGAAAAATACTTTAGATATTTGGATCTAGTGCACTGCTACCAGACCCAAGACTCTTCATTGATGAAAGCCATAAGTTAGAAAATAGCCTAAGAATATTAAATGGGAAGACACTGGATAGGGATTAAAATGCACAACTTTCTAGCATACTAACTACTGTAATTTATACTGAATGGGATTATGGGGTGAAAAAAAAATTGTTACTGCTTTAGTTGCTTGCGTAAGCATAAAGAAATTATGACCATATGATGTTTTAGTGTTTTAATGCTTACCATGTACATTATTGATGATACAAATAATTAAAAGCGTCTTTAAATATAATTTGTTAAAATAATAGTCTTAAATCAATTTAACCTAATATATAATGAGATTTTGATAGATATCTTATCAATTTAATTTCACTCATTAGAACAAATCTCTCATTAATACTTTTTAAATTATATATAATATACACATATATAATCTAAACCTGATACAAAATTTTTATTTTATCCACAATATCCCATATATGAAAAAAAAAAAATTAAATATGAAAGAAATAATTGATTGATTGATATAAATGACAAATTTTATTTGAACTTATCTCAATTTAACCATTAATTTAAATGTTACTCATCAGCATCAACTATTATCTATCCACTGCAGGATGAAGGTCTCTCCAAATTCAATCCAGCTCCAATCTCTAGTTCCTCTTCTCCACATCACCCCTGCACACTTTTTTATTTCATCCATCCATCTCACATGTGGTTTCTTTCTGGGGCTTTTACAATCTCTTGGAATCTGGTTTAAGATTTCAATTGTCTATCTATTATCACCTCTTCTAGAAATATGTCCATCCCAACTCCACATCAGTCTTTTAATTTTTTCAATGAGGTCAGTAACCCCTGTTTATTGTCTTACTCATATATTGTGTTTTAATCTCTTCTTGTTACTCCCAACATGCATCTCTCCATATTTTTTTTTGAGTGGTCTGAAGTCTCTGTATTGCTCTTCTATTAAGTGTCCAAGTCTCAAATCCATAATTAAGAACTAGTAAAATACATTTATTAAAAACCTTTTCAATCACATAGGCATATTTTCTTTTAGTGTCAAGTTATTTCTACCAAAAGCACTCCAACCAAGTTTTATTCTATGATTAATTTCATCCATTATGTTTTCATCTGTATTAATAACCTGACCAAAGTATTTGTAGTTGTTGACTTCTTGTAACTCATATTTTTTATCTGTATTAATAACCTGACCAAAGTATTTGTAGTTGTTGACTTCTTGTAACTCATTATAATCAATCTTTTATTTTCATATTTTGAGAAAATCCATTAAACATTACTTTAGTCTTTTTAAAATTTATCTTTAGTCGTACTTTCCTACTTGCATCTGATAACTCCTGCAACATTATTTTTAAAAACAATTACATCATCCACAAAATCTAAATGACTTAAATATTTCCATTTACCTTAATTCCTTTAGCTTCCCATTTTAATTCACAAAGTACTTCTTGCAGCACTGCTGTAAAAAGTTTTGTAAATGTTACTCATATGTTAACATATTTTATGAGTACAGTTGTGCCACCTATTGTAAGCTTGAAGAATTAATAAACACTAAATAGAAATGCATATTAAATCACCATCTAATGATGTCCTATTCATATCCCCAGATTTTTAGTTTCTAGCTTATGATTTAAAAACAGGCAAAACTCTCTATACATATTGCCAATCAGTGCAAGCCAGAGTAATGAATGGATGTCAGAAGGCTTGTACCTAAAATTTCCATCTGGTGCCTACTCATCCAATATCCCCAGATTAGTTTCTGGCTTTTGGCCTTCATCAGTGATGAGCCTTGGATCTGAGAGCACTGCACCTAGATCTTAGAATCTTATGCAACCCTCCAGCAGCCACCTTTTATCTCTACTTAACTATCAAGCTGTGAGTCTTAAATTGAAAACACCATAATATTTTCAATCCAAGCTCATTAGCTCATATAGTCATATAAGAAATGTTTATCAAATGATGTTTATTGGCTTAAAACCAATCCTGCCTAATAGGATAGTGGTGGCCTTGGTTATTAAACAACCAAAGTCATAAAAATGTATAGGTACTGAACTGAGTTCAGACCTATAATGAGCTTGGATTGAAAATATTATGGTGTTTTCTATTTAAGACTCATAGCTTCTTAGTTAAGTAGAGATAAAAGATGGCTGCTGGAGGGTTGCATTAGATCCTAAGATCTAGGTACAGTGCTCTCAGATCCGAGGCTCCTCACTGACAAAGGCCAAAAACCAGAAACTAGTCTGGAGATAATGGATGAATAGGCACTAGATGGGGATATAATGCATAAGCCTTCTGGCATCAATTGATTACTCTGGCTTGCACTGAGTGGCAGTACATATAGAGAGTTTTGCCTGTATTAATAACAGTTATAAACAAGCATAAGAAATTGCGATCATGTGATGTTTATTAGCTTATAATTTCATTGTTGAATTTTTGGATTTAGATGCACTAAATCAAGATTCAATTTTATTGAGGAACAGATAATCCAAAAACTTATCTCAGAATATAGATAGGACAGTACTAGATAGGGATTTAATATTCACTATAATCTATTGATTATTCAAACTTCTAATAACTGTCATAACCAGAATAATATGTATAGAATTTGTTCCTGAAAAATCTCAAATAAGATAGTGTCATGGGATATTTTATCCCATATTAGTGTGTGTTGGAGACTTTAATAAGAAAGTATATTGTTAAATTACAGCAACATCAAAACAAATAATTTATAATATTTATAGTTATATACATAAAAATGAATGCAATCATTGTTTGCTTTTATGGTAGTTACATTTATTGAGTTAAATGGTACTTTAGATTATGTTACCCATAATTCATTTTTAAGAAGAGAAATGAAGTTTATTGCCAACCCAACCTGTTTGTTACCAAGAGAATGAACAATGAAGTCAACCCAATTATATTGTACCCTTGTAATGGATGGCACCTATTGCACTATTTGGAGTTTATGATAGTACTCTACATTCCTCCCCCCTCCCTTCTAGTTTTTTTATTAGTTGCATTATGCTGCTCAGTATTCTTGTAGATATTTGGGATATTCCTTCTTCTGGGTACATTTTGTTTTTATGATTTCTGGTTCCCTAATGTCTTGCCCTGGGTTCATTAAGCATATTGAATTTCCTGCTGTCTTTGGATTCATTGTAAGTTTGGATATAGGTTCTATATTTATTCATAGTAAATTTGTATATAGGTTTTGAATTCATTGTTATTAGGGATCTTCACATAACTTTCATCATCAGCTCTGGATTTTTTGCTATCAGGGTTTTTATGTTCCTGACACTCTACTGACTGCTGTCATTGACTCTGAATTCAGCTTCCATGTTCATGAACTGGTATTGTTTTAGTGTCTTCTAATCTACTTCCTATTTCTACAATAAACATATGATTTCCTATTAATCTTTAATTTGTGCAGGTGTTCATTTTTCTCTTTTAATGTATGTTTGTTTAGAAATGTTTCTTTCTGCATCCATATTTCTCTATTTTTATTTTTGTTTATTTTTTCTATTATTTCCCAAGAAATTTGCAATAAATATATTGTAACAGTATACAATATGCTGTTACATTAATTTAAAATTAAAATAAAAACTTAAGTTCGTAAATAAAAACTAAAAGCTAAAAAATTAAATAGTTGTTAAACGTATATATATTTGCACAGATGCAAAACTTTAAAAGTATTTTTTTTAAATAAAAAAAAAAGAATTTGAATGTACTTTTTTATAAAAAAGGTAAAGATCTAAATATAAAATATTTGTAGTAAAAAGTAACATAAGTAAAAATGGAAACAGGTATTAATTAATTCAAAACAAAGCAAAACTCTCCATATAGTAGTGCCATCTTGTGCTAACAAGAGCAATCAATGGATTCCAGAAGGCTTGTGCATAAAATCCCTATCTAGTGCCTACTCATCCAATATCCCCAGACTATTTTCTGGCTTGTGGCCTTCATCAGTGAGGAGCCTTGGATCTGAGTGCACAGCACCTAGATCTTAGGATCTAATGCAACCCTCCAGTACCCACCTTTTAACTCTATTTAACTACAAAACTATGAGAATGAAATTGAAAACACTATTAATATTTTTAATCCAAGCTCAATAGCTTATATAATCATATGGGTCTGAACTCAATTCAGCACCCATACATTTTGGTGTCTTTGGCTCTTTAACAACCACAGCCACCAGTATCCTATTAGGCAGGATTGGTGTTAAACCACTAAACATCACATGATCACTATCTCATACCAGCACATAATTGTTATTAAACAATTCAAAACAAAGCAAAACTCTCCATATAGTAGTGCCATCTTGTGCTAACAAGAGCAATCAATGGATGCCAGAAGGCTTGTGCATAAAATCCCTATCTAGTGCCTACTCATCCAATATCACCAGACTAGTTTCTGGCTTGTGGCCTTCATTAGTGAGGAGCCTTGGATCTGAGAGCACTGCACCTAGATCTTAGGATCTAATGCAACCCTCCAGCACCCACTATTCTCTTAGGCAGGATTGGTGTTAAACCACTAAACATCACATGATCACTATCTCATACCAGCACATAATTGTTATTAAACAATTCAAAACAAAGCAAAACTCTCCATATAGTAGTGCCATCTTGTGCTAAAAAGAGCAATCAATGGATGCCAGAAGGCTTGTGCGTAAAATCCCTATCTAGTTGCATTAGATCCTAAGATCTAGGTGCAGTGCTCTCAGATCCAAGCTCCTCACTGATGAAGGCCACAAGCCAGAAACTAGTCTGGGAATATTGGATGAGTAGGCACTAGATAGGGATTTTATGCACAAGCCTTCTGGCATCCATTAATTGCTTTTGTTAGCACAAGATGGCACTACTATATGGAGAGTTTTGCTTTGTTTTGAATTGTTTAATAACAATTATGTGCTGGTATGAGATAGTGATCATGTGATGTTTAGTGGTTTAACACCAATCCTTCCTAATAGGATAGTGGTGGATGTGGTTGTTAAAGAGCCAAAGACACCAAAATGTATGGGTGCTGAATTGAGTTCAGACCCATATGACTATATTAGCTATTGAGCTTGGATTGAAAATATTAATTGTGTTTTCAATTTCATTCTCAAAGTTTTGTAGTTAAATAGAGTTAAAAGGTGAATGCTGGAGGGTTGCATTAGATCCTAAGATCTAGGTGCAGTGCTCTCAGATCCAAGCTCCTCACTGATGAAGGCCACAAGCCAGAAACTAGTCTGGGGATATTGAATGAGTAGGCACTAGATAGGGATTTTATGCACAAGCCTTCTGGCATCCATTGATTGCTCTTGTTAGCACAAGATGGCACTACTAAATGGAGAGTTTTGCTTTGTTTTGAATTGTTTAATAACAATTATGTGCTGGTATGAGATAGTGATCATGTGATGTTTAGTGCATTAATTAATTCCTGTAATCTCAAAATGAAAATGATTGTTTTTTTTAATTAAACGAAAAAGCAAACTAGCCCTGAGGATCTTATATAAAAAAGTCAGATAAAAAATATAGATAAGAGAACAAAAAAAATTAGATGTCCAGTAGAAGCAGCAACCAACACTCGGATCTTAATGAAAATTTGGAACAGGAAACCATGTTCAGTGAATCCATACGATTGGTATAAAAAGAAAAAATATTCAAATTAAAACAGTTCCAGCTTGATTTTTTTTTGAAATGGGTGATAAGATGCACTTTTCACCCTCTCTCTTATTTCAAATGAAATGACTGATGAATTCTGAACAGTACTATTGCAGACCCTGAATCATATGGGCTGATGAATTATGAACAGTACTATTGCAGACCCTGAATTATATGGGCTGATGAAATATGAACAGTACTATTGCAGACCCCGAATCATATGGGTTCTGCAATAAAATAGTACCAGGAATGAAACAGCTAAGGCCACCTCCTCCAGAACAACAGACCAGTCTTCCAATAAAGACTTCATGGGAATTGGCACCAGAACTGGGACTCTTCTACTGTAAAATATGAACTGTAAAATTTAAAAGTAATTAAGAACTTTCATCAAGATTGGACAAGCTTTTAATAATCAATAATCAACTAAACCTAATTTTTAAAATGAACTTTTATCTGACTTTTAAGATTTCAAAATCAATTAATAATGTTTAATTTTATATATTTGAGTTTGCTAATTTAATCATTTTCATTTTTTTTATTAATATTTATTGACTAAATCATATAAATGTTAAATTTAAGTCAGGCATGAATGGCTGCATAGATTTGTAAAGTTATATTAATTAATTAATTAATTAATTAAGGGAGGGTTAATCTTAGGTTATTTGTTTCATAGTTAAATTGGGTTAATCAATTGGATATATTGGTATAATTAGTAAATGTAGCATAGAGATCCACTACGTGCAGGAACATATTATACGCTGCACCTGGGCAAAATAAGTCCCATTTCTCACTAACCATCGGAAACAGATGGTATTCCCTGCTCCTTGGATCACCCCTTTAGCCTATGGAATGGGATAGTAAGATGGAAAATGCAGTCCCTTCCTACGGAGTTTTTTTTATTGTTTTTCTTGCCAGACAGATGTACCATTCCTGTACTGGATGAGAGTCAATGTCTTCTATAACCATGCTGTTCAGATGTGCATTCCTGACAGTATGGTATTGTGCCATTGTATTCATGCTGCATTGAATACATTGATATATCAGATAGATTGGCATTAGTTTGAATGCGAACTTTTGGCCTAAGGTTAAATAAGGGATAGAATTTTTTTTTCAAATGCAATCTATTGTAATGGCACAGACAACATTACATTGTTTTTTTTTATTAGTAAACATGAAAAGAATAAAAGTTCGCAAATAAAACTTCCTTTTTAAGAATTAAAAATTGAAAATAAAAATTCTATACTAAACTCATATATATATAAAATCGCACAGATGAAAAAGATTATTAAAATAAAACTTTATTAAAAATAGAAAAAGTATTTTAAAAGCAAAAACTTAAAAAGATTTAAAGATAAAAATATATCTTTAAGTTTGGAAAACAAATTAATTAATGTTATCGAAAAATGGAAATGATTATTTTAATTAGTTAAATATAAACTAGCCCTTGGGCATTTAAAATGTATAAGCAAAGGTCAGATAGGAGAGAAAAACAATGGAATCGGACACAGTGAAAGGACCATCACATCGATGACGTAATGTCAATTGAATCCTTAAAATTAATATAAAAGGAAAAGTTTGGAAATTATTAGTTAGTTATTACAAGATGACAAATATGTGTTAAGTTGGAGAGGGTTGGAGGAGAAGGGATTGAAAGATGCACTTTCAATTCCTTCAGTTGTTCAAAAAAAATGAAACATCATTTTCCAATATTGCGGACCACAGGACATCAAGGCCCAGAAGAATACCATCAACCATAAAGGACCAACGGTTAACTGCACACCGATCTCCTTATGACTTCGTGGCAATTAACACCTTCCATTACAAAAAATCAGAGACTACGGACATTTTTCAAAACAGTAAGAAATATATAATTAATGAACATTTGAAAACATTAAGAACTCTAAAATATAAACTTTTTCCCAATATTTAATTTATAGAAATAGAATCCTATCTGACCAACTTTATTTATTAATAAGTAATTTTAATTGGATGTATTTCTTTTGTAAAATCATTTCCATTTATTTATTTATTTTTGTTCTTTAAGTTTTATTTATGATTTTTGTTTTGCGATAAATTAAATTATATAAATGTTAAACTTAAGTCGGGCGTGAACGGCTATATAGATTTGTAAAGTTATATTAGGGGAGGGTAATCTTAGGTTATTTGTTTCATAGTTGAATTAGGTCAATGGATTGGATATATTGGTGTAATTAGTAGATGTAGTATGAGGTTCGCTATGGGCAGAATCATTTTATACACCGCACACACTTGTTTTGCCTATGGGAGGAATTATAAGACGGAGACCACAGTTCTTTCCTATGGAGTTTTTTTTTATTGCTCTTATCGTCAGATAGATGTAGAATTCCTATCTGATGAGAAGCAATTTCTTCTCTTAACCTAATTGTGCTGTCATATTTTGTATTACATTGAACACATCGATATATCAGATGGATTGACGCCGGTTTGACTGCAAACTTTTGGCCTAAAGTTAAATAAGGATAAAATATTTTCTTTTCAAATGCAAATCTATGTAGTCTATTCATACTCAACACTCTAAATAAAAATGCATTAAATTTAAGTTGGGTATAGACGCTTGCATGGGTTCGTTTTTGGTTTTCATATTTGATCAAAATGTATAGACATTCGGTAAATACTGATACCTTATGGTAAGTATCTAAGATGTATATAGGTCGGATGTCTTTTAAGTTATTGGTGTCTTGCGGCATCTTATGATGAATGCCATTGGGATTCTTATAAATTCCCCTCTGCATTTCCATCAATGATTTTATATTTTGATCATTTATGTTTACTTTGAAATGTTTTTGACCGTGTAATCTATGTAACCGATCTATACTCAACATTAAAAACACATTTTATAAATCCATCTGTGCAAGCTTTTAAAATTTAAAATGTAAACTTATAAAAATTAAAATGTAAAATCAAATTCTAAAATCAAGTTAAAATTATAAAGTCACCTAGCCTCCGGCAACAGAAACATAACAGATCTTTACCCAGTGGCACTCGTGCCTTTTATTAAAAAAGCAAAACCACTAAACGACATTAACAGTATCCGGCCAATTTCCATGACCCCATTGCTTATCAAGATAATTGAGTCAGTCATTAAAGATCAAATACAAACTCAAATTCTTAGCCATATCTCGTCAAACCAATATGGAAAAAAGGGATCATCAACCTCGCATGCTATGTCCAATGTAACTGCACTGTTCAATTACATCAGAGGACATCATAAATCAAAACCTATTGCTGTCCAGCTGGATGTTGCGGCAGCATTTGATTCAGTCCAGATAAACATCCTTCTGGATATTCTGTTGGAATGCGACATTCCAGCTGGGATTGTACAGATGGTCAGCAATCTGCTCAACAACAGAGAGATTTTTCTCTCTCTTGATGGCAAGATCACACCAGGCTTCAAGCCATACAAGTCGATCCCTCAAGGATCCCCGCTCAGTGCCCTTTTCTTCACAGCATACATCAATCCTCTTCTGATGGATATAGAAAAAAACCTCCCTGGAATTTTCCTTCCCTCTCTCAATAAAAACTTCAATGTATTTGCATATATAGATGACATCATGGTTGTGCTTCCCACCATTAAATACCTTCCTCATCTCATGAACATATTAAACAGAAATACAGTGAAACTTGGCCTACAAATAAATTTTAACAAATCTTCCATCTGGAAGATAATGTCTGGTAAACAAATTAACTCTCCCTTTTCTGCAAAACCCCAAAGATACCTAGGTTTTCCAATCTACAAAACTCCAACTGCAATGGCAAGAGAGATTCAAGATGCAATCCTCCATTCAACTGAAACCATCACCACTTCACTCTCTAGAGTATACCTTTCATTATATGGAAAGGTTGGCCTCCTCGACATGATCATAATGCCAAAAATCTCATATTATCTTCCATTCATTAAAATATCTAAACAGTTTCAAAATAAAATTAACCGATTATGCACAAAACTTCTCTGGAGAGGAAGGACAGTTGCTATTAGCTTGCGAGGTATCCAACGACCACGCAGGTTCAATGGACTGTCATTCCACTCAATACAAGCAATCATTTTACAGAAAACCCACAACACTCTACATAATCTGATCCTCTCCTGCGGATACTCTAACATTATTAAAAAAATTACACCGACAGATCATCCTCCACCCTCTTCCAGTTCATGGATAGCATCCCTAATACAACAACTACAACTTTATAACCCGATAATACCCTTTAACCTTAACCAAAAAATCACCTTATGGGAAGCATACAATATAATCAACTATAATCAACAATCCATTAAAACCAGCCTAAAAGTAACCAATCAAAGACTCATTACACACTTCAAAAGATGGAGTCTGGAACCCAAATTCCTTGACTTCATCATTAAAACAAATCTTAATGCGCTACCCACGAATTGGTTTCTTTATCACCGAAGAGGTTTTACCAGCATTGACCCTATATGTGGTCTGTGTCCTCGTGAAGATGAAACCATAGACCATATTATACACCGGTGCCCAAGACTTAAAACTCTGAAAGATATAATTATAATCAATTCCAACATAAGACCTGATATGATTTTCTCACTTGAAAATGCCATTCATAATGGGTTTTTTTCAATAATAAGGCTTTCTACCTTTGTCCTTTATTCCATATGGATAGTGAGATGCAAAAGTCTCATGGAATTACCCCTCCCCCACAAATCATACCATTGTTTTATCAAACGCTCAAAAAAATCAAGAAACGTGACCAGCTCCTTGCCTCCAGTAAAGTCTTTGCTGACACCTGGTCTTTAATTGCTCTTTCCTTTTCCTGATTATCAATTCCCTCCTACCCAGCATTATAGAATCATTTATAAAAGAAAATATTCATGTCTATATTAAAAATGCTAATACCATTAAACAAGTTCTTAGAATCTCTTCACTATACCTAACCACATAAGAGTATAACATTGTGCTCTCATAACATAATCTAGCCAGATGACATATAGAACATTATATAATCATATTATTGTACAATTTATTCATTTATTTATCCTTTATTAGTATGTAATCACTATTTATTGTTAATAAAATTTTTATTGAAATGAAAATTATAAAGTAAAAGTAATGTCAAAATGATTCAAAATTTATATGTGCGTTAATAAATGTTTGTGTGTATAATTACTGGCAGTGGCTTATTTTATTCTTTTTTTATATATTCTTAGATAAAAATTTATTATAATATATAAATCTCTGCTATTCTACTGAGCTAGTGACAATGGGCTAATGACCGGAATCAAAATTTATATAAATTATAAATTTAAAAAAAATTATTTTTTTTTGACTTACGTATCTGCCTACTTTATAAATTTTCTAGGTTCAAATGCCTAGTGACGCCCTGTAGTGCAGATTATGTTAAGCTCCCTTTCTCCGGATCATTACATTATATAGTTTATTCATACTCAACACTTTAACAATAAAATATTATTAAGTTCATCTGTGTGGATTGTTTAAAATAAAAATTTAAATTTAAAAATTAATAACCACTCTAAAATAATAAATTTTATTCCTCAATTTTATTTATATGTGCGTTAATAAATGTTTGTGTGTTAATTACTGGCAGTGGCTTATTTCTTTTTTTTTAAATATTAATATATTTCTTTTAAGCAAGTTTTATATTAAACCTCTGCATCTCCATGAGCTAGTGGCAAGGGCTGATGGTCATAATAAAATATATATGTAAAAGTTAGATCTTAACAGTGCGTATCTGCCTACTCTATAAATTTTCCAGGTTCAAATAGCCTGGTGGCGCCCTGTACGACAGATACGGTAAGATTCTATGATCACCCCGATCATTATAATATAGTCATCTTTGATATGACATTTTCGTTTAATCTTTCCCTCAAATTTTTTTTAAGAAAATGTAACTGGAAAAAGTTAGTCTTTCTGGTATTTATTTATTTTTATCACTGTTTCCATAATTGTTTTAACTGTCTTTTTTTTTCAAGTTTTTGTATCTCTCTTAAAATTATAACTATTGTCTTTACCCCCTTCCATTCTGGTCTACTTGGCAGGAAAGTGCTTTTTTTTTGCTATATGTGCCCTCTATATATGGTCTATTTTTTGCAGTAACAAGACAGTTTTATTTTGTAATGGCATGCTCCTGAGTTATGATTGCTCTCATGGATGGCCTTTTTTTATTGGATAGGCATGCCAGGAGAGTCTTTCTGATTTATAGGCTTTTATCAATGTCTTTTTTTTATATTACATTTATTGTAATGCATCAGAAGTATGGCTTGACTAGTTGTTGTGACTCAATTGTACTCTCTGAGTACATTAGGAATGTTATATAATCACACATGTATTATTTCAAGCCATATATGAATCTGCCTCTAAGTGCTTTACTTATAAACATGCCAAAGTCATATGTTCACTAAATTTTATAAATCCATTGTGAAATCTATCATCTTTTCTACTTGGATCCTTCGGTTAAATTTGTATTATAATATTATTACAGATTTGGGTAGATAAATGCTGATAAAATTTCATTGTTTTATCATATGGAAATTAAAAGGATACATTGACAGTGTAGCTAATGTACAAATATTAATTAATATATCTAGTTTATTTTCTGGTTTTTTTATTATCATTAGAAATTTAAAAAAACCCAAATAGATCTACATACCCAGTCCATTTATTTGAATACCAAACTCCTCTAATTAATTTATTTTAGTCATTTTTAACTGTAAAGACAGTTTAATTTAATTTCCACTATTGAAATTTATAAATTTACACCAAAGATTATTTTTCCTCTAAAAAAAAAATAATAATAATCCTCATCACCAGTTGTAATGTTTTAACAAAAAATAGTTGGTTAATTTGCAATAATCTTTGCTAAAGCTGTTAATTTACAATGTTAATTTACATTCATTGTGGAAATTTATTTGATTATTTATTGGTTTAAACATGTTAAATAATTCTTGGATTTATGTTGTACACGTAATGCACTTTCAAGGAGTGAAATGAGATCTGTTGCCTATCTAATAATTGGATCTGCACCTCCCCCTCCCTGTAGGCTTGATGCAATTCTATTTGCTTATCATTGAGAAAATGAAGAAAAGACCACAAACCAGAAAATGCCTAAACCATAATCTTACCCAAACAAATAAAATAGTGTCTTAACAATGGTTAACACATTACTAATTAACCACTAAACATCAATGACCACCATCTCTTAACTAGCAATAAGTTAAACAAAAAAACTTCATACAGTGCCACCCTCTGTGGACAGGGTGGCACTACTGGGAGAGTTTTACCTTGTTTACTGTATTAGGTATCTCCTTCAAGTTCTCAGGCACTAGTTCAATTTTACTTAAAATTTAAACATTTGTTGCCCTCATTTGGAATATATAGCAATACATTACAAATATACATCATTCTCCTAATAGTTTTTTAATAAATTAATTGTAATGATTAATTTCATTTTCTCAATCTCACAATATATAATTTTTTTTACAGTAGAGGCTTTTTTTTATACCTGCACCCCAATATGTAATATATAGGGGCTGAAGTGGATTGAAGCCTGTCCATTAAAGTATGAAGATTGGCTATCTTAATATAGAGCTGAGCATTGGTTGTATATATGTGTGGGGATGATTATCTGGACCAACTGATGAGTGCTGGTTTAGCATGAAATACGTATATTGGTGATTATTTATCTATTCAACATGTGTGTGATCAAGTGTGTCAGCAGTATGAGATAGCATGGATAGTTGAGGGTCATGTGAAAGTCTGAGTTCAAACCCTATATATTTCAATCTCATAATGTTTATATTTCATTAAATATTTTAACTTTTTCCAATAAATCCCATTATAATGATTAATATTATTTACTCAATCTTACAATCTTTATAGTAGCTCAAATAAATAATCTGTAAGTCTTCTGCACCAAGACTGGTGGAATAATTAGGCAGCAGAATATTATGATAATAATAGAAGTCTATGCATTTGAATTTTTACTTACTCATTAAAATTTATTCATAATTAAATTTTCACATATATCATTTTCAACTTTCTTATATACTTCAACAATACTTTTTTTTATTTTTACTTTATAAAGTTTGATAAAAAATAAAAAAAATAAAAATAGTATTGTTGAAGTATATAAGAAAGTTCAAAATGGTCTGATATGTAAAATATAGAAATCAATACACAAAAAGAAAAAGAAGAGAAGCTAATTCAAATTTCATCCTTAGCTTGTTTCTGTCTGATTTTTGTGATTCCTTCAGTTTTGTAATTATTTATTTATAAGTAATAAAGTAACCAAGTTATTATTAAATGTAATTTCATAGGTTTAATACATAAAGCTTTATAACTATTTTATTACCAACAGTAATTAATGTTCAATCCATAGAGCTATTTATAGTGATATGTATTTAACAAGCCAAAGTTGTACCTGTGAAATTAAGTGTACTGGTAATCTGGTAGACTTAAGAATTAAAGATCTTGGATGATAGTCAATTTGACACTTGTAATGCTGTGCATCATAAACAATGGTGATGTAAAGATTATTTATTTATTTAAAACTATTATGTACAAAAACTAACTGATTCCCTTATAATTAAGCTAATAAACATCACATGACCTTCACCTCTTATGCTTGTGTATAACTGTTGTTAAAACAGGCAAAACTCACTATATATATTGTCACGCACAACAAGCTAGAGTAATCAATGGATGCCAGAAGACTTGTGCATAAAATCCCCATCTAGTGCCTACTCATCCAATATCCCCAAACTAGTTTCTGGCTTGTGGCTTTCATCAGTGAGGAGCCTTGGATCTGAGAGCACTGCACCTAGATCTTAGGATCTAATGCAACCCTCCAGCAGCCATCTTTTATCTCCACTTAACTACAAAACTATGAGTCTTAAACTGAAAACACCTTAATGTTTTCAATCCAAGCCCACAAGCTTATATAGATATATGGGTCTGAACTCAGTTCAGCACCCATACATTTTGGTGTCTTTGGTTCTTTAATAACCATAGCCACCACTATCCTATTAGGCAGGATTGGTTTTAACCCAATAAACATCACATGACCATCACTTCTTATGCTTGTTTATAACTGTTGTCAAAATAGGCAAAACTCACTATATATATTGCCACACACAACAAGCTAGAATAATCAATGGATGCCAGAAGGTTTGTGCATAAAATCCCCATCTAGTGCCTACTCATCCAATATCCCCAGACTAGTTTCTGGATTATGGCCTTCATCAGTGAGGAGCCTTGGATCTGAGAGCACTGCACCTAGATCTTAGGATCTAATGCAACCCTCCAGCAAACACCTTTTATCTCCATTTAACTACGAAACTATGAATCTTAAACTGAAAACACCTTAATGTTTTCAATCCAAGCCCATTTTGCCTGTTTTAATCCCTTATAATTACATAAGATGTTTGATGTTTTTCAAAGAATTCCAGATTATAATGAAATCAATTAGAAGTGATTGTTTGAAATACTATTTATTTATTGGTCATGTGAATGCTTTCCATCCTATCACTTGATATTATTAATTCTATCTAAAATTAAGTCTAAAGCAAGCCATCCCACCCCCAAGAAATCATAAGAAAGGAACAGAAGAAAAGATGATTCAAAAATCTGGATGTTAAATTAATGGGCATAGTAGAGGCAATGTTTATTAACTGTTTTAAAGATTTGTAAGAAGCCTTTATTAATTTTAAAAAAGAAAAAATCTTATAAGATCAATCAACTATTAGTAAGGCTTTCTCGTTACCAAACGCATATCTTGAGACTCAAAAAAAAAAATACTCTGTCCTACAAATCAAATATTGTTATTTTCATGTTTTTCAATCTAATTTAATTTCAAATAATTTTTACAGAGCTTTACCAGTCTCTGCTAAACTCAATATTTGCCAATCATGTAAGCATCAAATAAAGAAATACATTTTCAATGTACATTTAAAACATTCGCACATACAGCAAGCATTATCATTGTCATAGTTCCTTACTAGCAAAAATTAAACCAAAATGTAGTAGACTACACTTGAATTGATATTAATTGAGTGTCACATCTAGTTCAATATTTATTAATGTAATGGTGATATTCATTTCTATTGTTACTGTTTGACAAATATTTGAAAATATGATATTAAATACTTTTCTTATTTAAGAATAGTCAAGAGTTACTTGAGTACAATTTGATTATTAAGATTCCATCAGTTTGTTCATTCTCTTAAATATTTTATTAAATATTAATAGGATGCATTTTAAAGAATGTTATGATATTTAAGAAAAAGTCTTGGAGATTTGTGTTAGAATCTTTTTAACAGTTCATCCTACTATTTGAGTTATATTGTAAGGTGAGACTTCATCGGATAATTGTTGAGCATTGTAAAAATAAAAAAAAACAAGATCAGTTACAATTAGAAGACAGTACCTATAGTATGGGTCATTGTTCTTCTCTGAATCATTTAGTTTCAATTTGTAAACATCACCATTCCAAACTGTATCTAAATTTAAGTGTAAACTTACAGCTAGCCCATTGGAGGTAGATACGATCATAGGTTAGATATTTCATCATGTCATTCATAGGATCCTACCAGAAGACCCTAGGTCCAACCATAGTGAGATGCATTCCCCCTCTTCTAATGGAAAACCCAGACCGTTACAACATATAAATATAATACATAAAATAAAGGATTGCAAAATCTAAAACATTTCATTAAATTGTACAAATTGTAATATTTTCATTTTTTAATTGTAAAAAAAGGGAATTAATTAGTTGATTTTCTTTTTTTTTTTTGATTTTAAAAAAATGCTAATAAATTTTATAGTGCTAATTTGATTTAAATATTTTATATTATTTTAAATTAATTTTGAAACTTTCTTTTAACTGTATTTTTGTTTATTTTGAAATAATAAAATGTCTAAAATTTATTGAAAAAATAAATAGTACTAGCTTTTGAAAGAGAAGTCCAGTTGTTACTATAAAAAACTAATTAGAGTGTTTATCAAATTTTCTGAGTCCATCTAATTAAAATATGTCAAGTTGATTTTTTTAATAACAAACAATTTTATCTTTTTTTTTTTCTTTTGAAAATTGTTTTTTCAGTAATATAAAAGTATGCTAGCTGAGATCCTGAAAGTATAAGATTGTTAATAATAGTAAATATTCACTACTAGGAGTAGATTACAAAATGAAATGCCTAACATAAATCAAAGTTCACTGAATGAATTTTTTTAATTACAAAAAAATATTTAATGGTTTTCCATGCACAGATAACTCTCTATCTATAAAATACAGCTTTATTTGGATGTGAGATTCACAGTAATTTAGATAGACTTGCATTTATAATTTTGACTGCTCAATGCATAGTTGCTACCACAACCAATGCTCCCATTAGCCTGGATAACTTGCCTTGACGCAGAATTCAGAGAAGCTCAGAACTGGCTTTTAAGGGTCACAGTTTTATTCAAATCATTTTTTAAATGTTTTATATTTTTTTTTATAAATCATCTGTTCTTAAGAATCAAAGTTGGCATTTACTTTTTTTGGAGAGAGGGTAGGGTTGCAAGTACTTGATCTTGCTTAGGACCCAAATAGTCTTCGCTAGCTCTAACTGTACATATCATGAGACCTTTTAGATATAGCAATTATAAATTTAAATAATTCAGGTTTCCTTTTCACTATATACAGCTCAAATGCAAACATTCCATACTCAGTTTATGTTTAGTTGCACTAATATAAATTTTTTAAGTGGAAATTCGAAATATTTATTCTCATAATAAAACAATTGTGTTGCAAGTACTTGATCTTGCTTAGGACCCAAATAGTCTTCGCTAGCTCTAACTGTAATCATGAGACCTTTTAGATATAGCAATTATAAATTTAAATAATTCAGGTTTCCTTTTCACTATATACAACTCAAATGCAAACATTCCATACTCAGTTTATGTTTAGTTGCACTAATATAAATTTTTTAAGTGGAAATTCGGAATATTTATTCTCATAATAAAACAATTGATCACTCTATATTGAAATATGAATTTTTTTTCTACAGTATAGGATTTTTCATACCTGCATATTTGGTGATTATTTATCTTTTCGACATGTGTGTGATCAAGTGCATCAGCGATATGAGAGAGCATGGATGGTTGAGAGTCATGTGAAAGTCTGAGTTCAAACTCCCTATATACTTTATATTCTAAAAGCATCTATTGTGAGTTTGATTAATCAATAGACTCTTGATAGTAATACCTATATACTTAAGTCTGAATTATTTTGTGACAACTGACCAACAAGATTTCACCTATGTGTCTAGCCACCAACATTAACTTTTTTATACCATTAAGTTGACAGGCTGGAATTAACGAATATATATATATATATATATATATATTATATATATTCCATATATATATATATATATATATAATACATGGGTAATAATGGCATTACTAGCTGTGTACACATCAATATTTATTGTCTTGAATAAAACTCAATACAATGATGAAACTTTAGTAAAGGTGAGTTTATTAACTCAACGGGAACAAACGTATACATTTTACATTATTACAAATATTCTCATAGTAAATACCCTTATGTGAGATCTAAAATATCCATATCTCTGTATATGTATTACTCAACATATAAATATTCTCCACACTTTTGTGTTTTTAGTATGTTCACTGTATTTCCCTTTTCTTTGAATTTACTACTATCTCTCACTTTGTTTGCAACTTTAATGCACTGCAGTAAGGCACATTGTAATGCACACACTGATTTCTGTAGTTTTATTGCATCTTAAAGAATCTGCATAATTTGCATGCATTTGCATAATGTATATTCAAATGCATATTCTTCATACATTAATTTTCTAAACATTAACAATGAGGGAATTTATTAAATTTCCTGTCTGAAGAGTAATTACAAACAAATGTCATAGCTTGATTTACATGCTTGAGCTCATATATATGTGCACTTACAATATTGTTATTTAGTCAGGCAGTACACTCCTCCCCTCACTCTAGAAAATAGTACATACATTTAATTATAAATATAATATTTAAATCTTTCTGGCCTTCTTCAATCTCTTGTTTATCAAAGTGGTGGACCAGTCTTTCATTCTCCTCTGCTTTTATGTTCTTCTTCCAGTTGTTTTGAACTGAGAAATATCTGCCATGGATACTTTTTGTTAATCATTAAACCAGTTACTTGCTGAAATCAGTTTCATTTGTCAGATCAATTCTGAACTTCTTTTCTTTTCATGCTTAATCTTCTTCTATCACAGGATCTATCCATTAAAAATTTCACTATGATTCATATGTATCCTCTGCCATGGTTCCAATTTTCTAGAGGGTAACTTAACTGTAGACTGGCACACTCTACAGTAGTTGACTGCATGTTCAATCTCAAGATTCACATTAGACTATCACACATATGATCTTACTAATTCTTTCATTTTAATGATGTCAGGATGTTTTTTATGTAACAATTCCAATATGTTTTCTTTCTTCTGTAGGAATTAATATGCAATCTGTTATTAAAATGCATTGATTGTGCAAGAACAGTCTCTCATACATATTCCAGATTGTCTTAATTATATAGCTTGGAAAACTTTGAGGCTATACATTTTTGGTCCACTGTTATAACAAGTTGACACCTAGGATCTTTTTAGTCCATTTGACTACAATGCACTATTTAACTTATTTCATTCTATTGATTCTATAAAATTTATCACCATTGTCTGAGGTACATACTCATGCATATTCAGAATTCTTAAGCATGACCAACTTTTCCAGTTTATGTATGTGGTTGTTTATATATTTATCCACCTGATTTTTCACTGGCTGGCATGATATGGAGTTGTCTGTAGAGTTCCAACTATTTCCAACAGAGAGATTCATGAAATTTACTGCAAGTAAAATCACTAAAGCTTCCTTATCTAGTTGACTATAGTTCTTTTCAGAAGCAGTTAAAGTTTTGAACACATATGCAATTGGGCATTCATAAACCTTATGTGAAATAATATCTCCAACATCACATTCAGAAGCATCACTTGTCATGATTATTTTTTGATCATTTATAATTGCAAAAAGTTGACTCAACATTAACAGGTCTTTAACTATCTTAACTGCTATGCCTTGCTCAGCTATTCACTTCCTTCACTTCATGGTTTTTTCTTTAGTAGATCATATAATGTTGTCACAATGTGTGATTTTCCTTTCAGGAAACACTCAAAAAATTTTAATAAACCCAGAAACACTTGCAAATCTTTAATGTTTTTTTGTTTTACATACATTGTTAACAGCTTTTACTTTTTCTGGATTTATGTATTTACCTCTGTTATTAATAATTTGTCCTAAAAACTTTATTTCTGTAGTGAGCCAAATACAATTTATAGCATTTAGCCAAACACCAAAATTCTCTAATCTAACATATATTTTGTTTACACATGCTTATAATTCATTTTTGATTTCAGCAGTTATCAAAATATCATCCAAGAATGTCTTCTTCCATCCTTTATACTAGATCATCCATTGTATTTTGCAACATATTATGTGCAATGGTTAACTCTATCCCAAGTGAGTATTATTTGTTAAGAGTTCTAGTGTTTTTGCAGCTACTGGAATCTGATAGAAATATGACTGCAGATCAATCCTAACAAAGTATGACACGTTTTGTAATAATGCCAAGATATCTTGAACATTTATTTAGTGTTTCTTGATAATCACCACATAAACCAATAATCTCACCTGGTTTCATTATTACTACAATTGGTGTTACCCACAATGACTCTTCAATATAGGGGACAACATCTCTTTTTACCAAATCTTTAAGTATTTACTTTGGTTTTTAAAGCTAAAGACATCTGTGAACTACACATTCTACGTCAACTGGGTGAATATTTAATTTTGATGGTCCCAACTTAAGCAGTTGTGGTAACTTTTTTCTGACTTCCATCTCCATACACTTTTTTTATTACTTTTATCCTGATCCTTAATGGTTCAAACCAATTTTGGGCTAGAATTGGACTTAAATCTTTTCTCACAATATGTAAAGGTAGAATTTTAACTCTCAAATTTACTTTCACTAGTACCATTGCTATCTCTTATATTTTTTTGGCTTTCCTCTTACATTTGCTTATAATAATTGACCATTAATCTCTGTGACATAAGAGACATGACTGCTCCACTGTCAATTTCCATTCTCACCTCACTTTTTGTTAACAAATGTGAAAATCCAATGTAATATGATTACAATCAATATTGTTCATCTTTTTAGCATTAGTTTCTCTTTTTCTGAACCCTATCTTCAATTTACAGTTCAATAGTATTTTATTTTTGCTCTTCCTCTGCTTATTATAACAAACTCACAAGCAGTGTCCTTCAATTCCACAAGCGTGGTCTTGATCCTTTTAAATTTACAATTCTTTTTCATATGGCCTTTATGCTACAACAATAGCACATACAGTCACTATCCATATTCTTACAGTTCTTAGTCTTCGCTTTTGTTTATTTAGTTATTTTGGGTTTCTTAATCCATATTATTCTGGAACCCTGTTGCACTTTCCAGCATGGCTTCATAAGCTATACTTTACTCAATGACATAGTTGCACATGAATTCAGTTTTACTCAGCTTACTATTGATCATGCCTGCAATAAATGGTTGAAAATATATGTCATCCAATTCCACACTGCAGTTGCATTCTTTAGCAAGCAAGTACAATACCATATCAAAATATTTAATTATTTCACATGGTACCTGGATTCTGTTAAACCATAGATGCCTCACAAGTTTAGATGTCATAGATTTGAAATGTTCAATTTTATTTTTAACTCTTGGTGAGATACTTTCTTTTTTTAAATTTTAGATCATATAATCAGTTGCCTCTTGCAATCTATCTTTACTGGCTATTCACATCAATATTGGTATTCTAGACTTGTCATCTACTATGTTATTAATAAGCATATTTTTCTACATGAACAATGTATTTTTCTGAAGGTTTGTGATGGTTATATTTTAGTTGTATTTATATATTGGACTATTTCCCCCATCCGAGGTCTTTAGAAAAATTTACATTCAACTGTTAGTAATAGCATATATGTTAATATATGCACAATGTTTTGAAAGATATTATTTTTGTCTTTTCTTTAGGTATTGCTGGCCTGACTAGTGACAATACTAACCTGGGAATGGAACATTAGATTAGATTTAATACATTCATACCTCTCTATACTTACTCCCCAGCATATATCTTTATCTATATGCCGACATTCTCCACGTCATTTTCTTAATATGTGCACTATGTTTCATCTTCTGAGCGCACTACCATCTCTCACTTTGCTTGTTACTATAATGCACTACACGATAATGCACATTTCATTAATGCACTGTAATACATACACACTGTTTCTTCAGTTTTTATTGTACCTTGAATAGTCTGCTTAATTAATGTATATTTGCATAATAACATATTTAAATGCACATTCTGCATACATTAATTTTCTAGAGTGTTAGCTATGAGGGAATTTATTCAACTTCTTGTCTGACAAGTTATTACAAACAAATGTAATAGCTTTATTTACATGGTGGAAATGTATATATACACATATAATATTAAAACAGGCGAAACTCTCTAATATGTATGGTGATCATGTGATGTTTATTGGCACATATAATATTATTATTTGGTCAGACAGTACAATAGTTATATGACTTGTCGAAGCAAGTTACCTTGGATTCAGAAAAAATTGTAAATTGTTAACTTGAATATATAAAAAGTTATGGTTGTCAAGCGTTGGTGGTCGAGTGGTCAGCACAGCTGCCTTACAAACAGTTGTTCCGGGTTAGCGGGTTCGCTTACCGGCCAATGCTATGACCCATGAGGAAAAAAGAGTTATGGTTGCTTTGTCATAACCTACAATCCTGAAAATTGTCTAAGGATATGTTTATATTCTATTGTCTAGTGTTTTTTGATTGCTCAATCTTTAACAGATGTCTTTGGAGTGTAAATAAGTCGAAGTATTAACACAATAAAGGCAGACGTATTTGTTTGTTTGTTTTAATTTGAAAAATTACTATTATACAAATTCTTCACTATATTCAGTTATTCATTTGATACATAATTATTAAAAAATAATAAATCCAAAATAAAAAGTTATTTTTTAATATCCTCTGATATTAATTTCCTGGTATATAAATCTATCAATACTTGTATTATATCTACATGAAAAAAAAAATAACTCAAATATTAAAAATAACTACGACAGATCTTTATTATGACTAGAAATAATATCAAAATTACAAAAACAAATTTTATGAAAATTGTTCAGTAATCCAATAAAACTAAAATAAACTACGATTTTAATAAAACTATGTTCATAGCTCAGACACATCTTAGTGGTTTTTAGGTTTAAGAAAGTAGGTGTAGTTTTTATTACACAATTTTCACTCTTACGTTATCATTTTGTATTTAATTTTTAAAGCAATGCTAACATTAAATATTTCTGGGAAGTAGGGGAAGAGAACGTGATCATTCACAATGAAAGAACAATAGTCAACGACAATAGTAGGATGCATTAAACATGGTGAACTTTTAATAATAAATAAAGTATTTGTATTTTCCTGTAGCAATCATTCTGTTGATTCCTTGGGCTAACATTTGTTTGATGGTTCTTTTTCCTCTGTTTCTGGTATTTTGTTAAATAAGTCCTTGTCCTTTGTTTCTGGTAATAATAAGA
The DNA here is from genome assembly GCA_028023455.1 of Epiperipatus broadwayi. Taxonomy (NCBI): domain Eukaryota; kingdom Metazoa; phylum Onychophora; class Udeonychophora; order Euonychophora; family Peripatidae; genus Epiperipatus; species Epiperipatus broadwayi. Next base: position 17,073,786 of record JAQFVV010006207.1, read on the forward strand.
CCAATGCTCCCACAAATAAGCTCACTATTCCAGAGATAATAGTTGGAAGCGGTTTGTAGTCAGACTGAAAAGAAATGAAATTACCAGTATTATTTTTTTTTATTTCACAGAAATTTTAGATAACACTTTTATAAAACTAATATCTACAATATAAACACAATCATAAAAGAATTAAGTAGTAAAATTGTTATAGATAATCAAATAATAAACATATATATTTATTAATTTTAATTAAACTACATAAAAGAGGAATCTTTAATGATTAGTGTTGTGTTTGGTTTGGATCACAGACCCAACTTACAGAAGGGCACTTAAAATAATTTAAAAGGTCAGATAAGAGAATAAAAATAATTAGCTTGACCAATGGAAGCACTAATCCACAGCACGGACCAAAAACGAGACTCTAAGATTAGTGACGTCTTGCTCGTTGAATCCAAAAATTTGCTGATAAGAGGCTAATAAATATATAAAAGCCAAAATATATTTTATTAAAAATTGTTGTTTGATAGGCTGACTATTAAGCTATATATGAACGGTAGCTGTATTGCAGATTTCACGATGAAGGAGTCTGCAATAGATTTAATTTCTTGACAACCAGCTGAGGCCTCCCTATGACAGTTATGGACCAAAAAAAATGGCAAGTAGCGGCTTCATTTTTTTAAAAAAGGACAAACAATCTACTAAGTGATCATGAAGATGGACCTCTAAATCTGCAGAATCTGGAAAGTATAAACTCTTTTTGCTTATCTAGTAGGAACTTTTTCTAAATTTGCAATGAGTAATTGAAAATAAGAACTCTCATCTGACCTAAAGAATTCAAAATCAGTTATTAATATTTTTTTTTGCATATGTTTAATTAATCATTTCCATTTCTTTTCTTTTTTTGTTTTTGTTATGTGTTAATTAAATTGTTTGACTGTATTTAAATTTAAGTTGGGTGTGGATGGCTATATAGATTCATTAAGTTTGTTAGTTTAAGGGAGGGTTAATCTTGGGTCAGCTGTTTCACAATTAAATTGGGTTAATGGATTGGATATATTGGTGTAATTAGTAAATGTAGTATGAAGATCTGCTATGTGCAGGATCATGTATATGCTGTACTTGTGCAAAATAAGTCCCATTTCTTAATGACCATCGGAAGCAGATGTATTCCCTGCTTCTTGGATCACCCTTTTAGCCTATGGAATGGGATAGTAAGATGGCAAAAAGAACCGCAATCCCTTCCTATGGAGTTTTCTTTTTTTTTATTGTTCTTCTTGCCAGACAGATGTAACATTCCTGTATTGGATGAGTGAGAATTTCTTTTCTATAACCATGCTGTTCAGATGTGCATTCCTGACAGCATTGAATACATCGATATATCAGAGAGATTGGTGTTGGTTTGACTGCAAACTTTTGGCCTAGGGTTAAATAAGAGCTATAGGATATTTTTTTCGAATGAATCCATAGTGTATCTATACTCAACATTATAAAACAAGCTCTTATTAAAATCCATCTGTGCGGATTGTTTAAAATAGTAATTTTAATTTAAAAATTAATATTAAAATATAAACAAGATAAATTTTATTCCTCAATTTTACATATTTATATATGCATAAATAAATATTTTGTGTGTGTTAATTCTGGCAGTAGCTTATTTATTTATTTTATTGAAATCTCTGTGTCTCCATTAACTAGTGGCATGGGCTGATGGTCGGAATAAAATATGTATGTAAAAATTAGATTTTAACAGCGCGTATCTGCTTACTATATAAATTTTCAAGGTTTCCAGACTGCAACTTCCAATTTTCCCTGACCATTATAATATATAACCCAAGAGAATATATACAATACTGAATATTGAAGTTTAACTTAAACTCAGGTTCTGCCTACTGTTTCCAGCTACACCTGATAGCTTGCCTCACTGGTAGGAGGTATGATTCTTCTGGCTGTACAAGACAGCTTGCCTCGAGCCAACAGTAGTCTTAGCAGTGTCTGGTCCCTGTGGGATTTTCCTAGCTGCTTAGGACCAATAGTGTACTGCTATCATGGGAATACTTACTGCTGTTCAAGTTAGCAGAGCTTCCCTGGGAGAACGCGCATTGTCTTTGTAGGTTAGACAGTCATTCTCCCCCAATTCTCACAAAAGGCTGACTATTTATAACCAGATCCCTTGACCTTATTGAAAACATTTGGATTCAGTGATCATCACTAATTATTGGCCTGTATTAGTAATTGGCTATGTGTTTAGCTGTACATCAGCCTACTGGCAAGCAGCAAACAATGCTTAACCCGATCAGATAAGAAGAAATCTGGAATAGTCCACTTCTGAGAAAAGGGAGGATTATAACAACTAGGGTGCCATCTTCTGCTGTATCTACAGTCTAGTTTAAATTTATGCTGAGTAAATGTGAGGGTTTTTACAGTAGGCTTGAGATTTTTCTTTCAGATAGATAATCCATAATCATCACAGCTGACCTTTCAATATCATTTGTAAATGAATATCAGATAAACTGTTCTTACCATGTTTTCCCCAAAAATAAAATTGGGTCTTATACTAATATTTGCTCCAAAAGACACCATAGGGTTTATTTTCAGGGGGTGTCTTATTTTTTCATGTACAAAAATCTACATTTTAAAAAAATCAAGTCAGATGTCACATGACATAATTTAATAATTTGTGAGCTCTATATATAAAAATTCTATATTTATTCAAGTACAAAAATGTACATTTATTCAAGTACTTCTTCTCTTTACACTCCAGGAGCCCCCACAATTTTTTTCTTGCACTTGCTGGAATAACTCTCTTTTTGCGCTCATCTTATCTGGTGATCAGAATATTTTATTTAAGTTTGCCATTAAATCAAATATTAATTGAAGACTTACAAGACAGGAATTGTAATAAAAATGATTACAGTTAAGAACAGTTTGTCCATACAAATGCAACAAAAAATATAAGCACAAAAATTCAGAAAATGTTTCTGTATTTTATATGTGCACATTAAATACATCCATTATAACATACAATGTACGGAATTACAATGATTCATATGACACAATTACATCCATCTATTATCAAGTGCACATATTATAAATACTTTAAAATTACTTTTAATAGCCTTGCTTGGATATTCTTCTTTTAAACTTTTTTTAGGAAAAACATAGATGATATTAAATTAAACTTTGATTAGTAAAATCACTTCCGTTATTTAAAAAAAATCAAACTAATTTTTCTTTTATCTTGAATATTTAAAAGCTACCATGATCAAGCACTGTAAATCTAAGTATTAAACATAAATAGAATAAATACCTAAAAATATATAAATGAAATTATAAATTTTCTGATATATTGACTTGTAGTAAATAAATTGTTTTTCTATACAGGTAGAATTACGTTTGTCAAAAATCATTGATGGGAAAATACAAAAGAACCGTATAATTTATATTACTATTTGTTTAAAGCATTAATATCAATAATATTGTTTATTTATACATTTATTACTTTATTATTTAATATGTTCATTGATTGTCTATGTGGCTAGCAATCTTAACTAAGGCTTATATTTGGGATAGGATTTATATTATAAACATCCTGAAAAATCATGCTAAGGCTTATTTTCTGGTTAGATTTTATTTTCAGGGAAACATGGTAACTAACTCTCATCATCCAGAAATTTACAGGGCTGGTGAGTACTGCATTCCTTTATCATCCTTTGATGAGTTGTTTGAGAGATCTTTATCCTGCATTGAATTATATAATGATTGTTTTACAATTTTACTTAAATATATAAAAGTTTGCACTATTAATATTACAGGGTATAAATAAATAATTTAAATATATATTTATAAATTTTTTCTAAGCTTGCCATGCACACATACTTTACAATGCCAGATAAAGGTGTGTTTAATTAATCCCATCCCTAGACGGAATTTCTACTTTTATCAATGGAATGTGGGATTCAAAGTCAGAACCAATGCAATAATACCATCTATAAGCTACCCATTTATTACTATATTAATGGTATGAAATGTAAAACTCTATGTTTTAATTCTACACAATCTGTTTTTATAATAGTGAAAATCTGATATTGAATCACAACTAACTTTATTTTTCTTCACTTTTAGCTGCAGTTGATTTTTTGCTTTTTTTTGATTGCAAAAAAAGATGCTAAATATGACTGCAAGGTTCATAACTGCATTGTTTCCAGTTATGAAATCTAGCTTCTCATTGATATGCCAAGCATTGGTAGAGGAGAGGTCAGCACAGCCACCTTGCAAGCAAGCAGTTGCTTGCAGACAGTTGTCGCAGGTTTGTCCCCCGGCCAATGCTTTGACATATGAAAAAAAAAACCTTCTCATTGATATTGATAAAGACAAAAGACAGGAACTGATCTGCACTATTATCTGGTAACCACTAGTTACTTATTCAAGTTTACAATACTTGGCACTATATTTGTAAAAAGAGAAAAAGTGCTATTGTTTATGCTGTAGTCAGCCAAAAGGACCAAGTGATATTATGTGTGAATATTTTAATGAATGAATACAAAGGCAGATGTCACTACTGTGTAAATATTTGGGAAAAAGAGAAGTAGGAAGACATGCAGTAGATGCAGATATGTAGATGGCAAAGGAGGCAATTCAAGAAGAAATGAGATAGCCAAGTTTTTATATGAGAGATGCAAAAAGAAAAATGAAAATGTTTGGTAGATTGCAGTTTATAGATAATAAAAGAATAACCCAAAATAATATTTAATTGGATTATGAATATAGATAAAAGACAGGCAACAAAATGGTGTGAAAGGTAATGCAATATGCAGAAGATTTGGATAAACAATTTATGTCAGTATAAGGTGGGATGAATGTGTTAGGAGGATTGTTGAGTGTTATAGTGGTAAGGAGTGGGATAGAAGAATAGATGCATTAATAAAGAATAGGGAGTTGGAGAGATGGAGAACTAGTATGGAGAGTAAAAATAGTTTAAATATATATAGAAGTAATCAGAATATTGTGTGTGAGTTAATTTGTGATAATAGCAAGAAAAGGATCTTTAGCAACAAAGGAATATACATATAAATGAAAAAATATGGGTGATTTAATCTGAAAATTGTGTAATGAAGGCATAGAAAATATTAAGCAACTGTTAATTGAATGTAAATGCCTGAAAACAGAAAGAGTACAAAAAATGAAGTTATGGAAAAAGAAATATGAACAAAGTGATTATACAGAAAGTGGATTATTGGTTTTTATGCTTGGTTTGGGAAAAGATAAGAGGGATTTGGATATAAAGGCCATAGAGTGAATGAAGATAATTTTGAAATGGGATAGAGCAGGATAGAGAAGAATATGGGAAAACTTCAGGTGGAGAATGCAAAAGGAAAGTAAAGAGGCTACAGGTTTCTCTGGGCATAATTGTGGAGAGAGTCCTGACTCTATATAAGGAGAAATAACAGTACATCACATCAAAAAATAACAAACCAAAAAAAATAATGAATTGAAGAGTTTATTCTTTGGTAATTCATAAGAAGTTTAAGCACCAGAAGTGAAAAGAACTGGAGCCATGATTCATCAGTCATGAGCTCCATATTCTGAACTATGCATAAAAAATAATAAACTATGTCATAATTAAATATTTTCCTTATATATATATATATATTGTACCGGACATTCAATCTATTCTGATTGCAGAGGATGCCACCAGATCACATTACATGGAAAAAATTTACTGTGATCAGAATGGACTAAACTCGGGGAGAAACAAGAGATCTTAAAATTGTTTAAACAATTGAGAAACAAAAGCACTAAGACTCACATCAGCCAAATTAAGTTTAAACAAATTTTTAAAAAATTTTATTAAGAGAAGACATAAAAAAAAGTTTCTAGGTTAACAAATAGGATTAGCTCAGGCATGTACCAAAGAGACTAAATGCAATGCTCTGGCAGACCTACTGATCTTCTAATAACGAATTATAAAAGGGAGGAAGCAAATTTCATTCAGCAGAGGATTCACCCAAACCTTGGTTTTCCCATTCACAGATACTTAAACAATACGTTCTTGAAATAATTCAATGAAACCAGCTCCGGTGAGCTTTTCGAGGTCTGAAAAATGTCGGGACCATGAATGTCATATGCCAGTAGAAGCTGCACCTAATATTGTATTTAAAATAAAGATGATTGATTTACCTCAAGAACAACCAAAAAATATGATTTAAAATGAAAGGAAAACAAACAATTAAAACTGGCAAATCCCCAACCAAACAATTGGCGAAAACTAATCTAAGAATAATAGGAGACAAGCAAATAATTAGAAAAGCAGTTACATCTGCCCAAGCATTTCAAGGAAAATAAGCTTACAAAACCAATTCTGAGTATGTGCTCTGATAAATTTAAAGCCATACAAAATAAATCTATCGGAGAGTGCACATGACTACGAAAATATTAAAGCTTTAAATACTTTAGCATAACAAAAGTCTCTCTCATCTGTAGTTGACAAAGGGATAAATATTATAAAAATTCTCTCTCACCTGTAATTGACAAAGGGATAAATATTATTTTCCTGCTGGTGACTTATAAAATTACACAAAAAAACAATTCCAGTTTCCACTTTCAGAGACATAAGAAAGAAGAAACGAAATCTCTACCTCTTGAAAACTACGACAATAAATTCACCAGCCAAAAGATTTTGTATTCAGCCAAAGAGCAAACACAGCATTTAAAATCAATTATTGGATATTAAAATAATTACAGGTAAGCATTTAAAATATACATGACTGCTAAAGCATTTATAAAAAGTTGGGCATAAAAATATAAACTCACTCATCACTCTCCAATAAACAAAATTGAAATCAAACTTGGAATCTTAAAACTAAGATTCCAAGGCACACAGCAAAGTACAATAAAAGAGAATAAATGCAGCTAATAACTATGAGGTTAAATATTAATTTAGCATACAGGTTTATTAGATTGAGCGGAGATTTAACTACAAGAATTTACCCTAGAAAGAATAAAAGAAAATTTTACCTTACGATAAAGCACAGTTCACATAGAGTGCGCAAGTTTATTTTAGTTCATTTTCAGATCCTTTGACAGCAGCAAGGTAGAGGCAGTGTCTATTTTAGATGTTCATGGCGGGATTGAAGGAGAGTTGGCAGGCGTGGGATCATCTTTTGAGTTAAGCTAGCAAAACATATTGTTGGTTATAAAATGTATAGCAGTATATTTTGGCATCCCGGAGGAAGCAAAATTGTTTTAGTAACTGCAAATTTTACTTTTAAAGAAATTAAATGTCCAAACTGCTAATGGTACAAACGTTGAATGAAGTTAATCCAAAAGGAATATAAGAAGCTAAACCAATCACTCAGACAGAGTATTTGCTTGGTCAAGCCTCTCTAGAATAGAATAGAATCTCATGAAATTTTTGGTGTTATTTATACCTCCACTTGATTTCTCATGTAAACTAGCCTTGTTGTTGATTTCTACACCTCAGGGCAGGGGCAAATCTTAATCTCCTGCTCAATCTAATGAAGAATTCTATCCAGGGATTATTTTGAACAAAAACAACAACATAAAATTAAATCTTCGTTTTTAGAATGAACTTAAAATTATTAAAATAAAAGTAACAGGAATGTAATAAGAAAGCTTGCTTGTTTTTAATCAAATTGATTAAAAAAAGTAAAAACAAGCAGTATCAGAAAACTATTTTAAAATCAATTCTATAAACATTAAAACTATCTATTTTAAATATAAACGAGTATGTGTTTTAATACACGTACTCTTTTTTAAATAATTAAAACCTTTTTTTAACTTTAGAAAGTTAATGAAATTAAAAGTTTTTAATTTTGGCAGTAAAACTCTTGAATGGATATCAATCTGGTTCAATATATATTATAGAGAAATCAAGTCAGATATCACATGATCTAATTTGACAAGCTTTTTTGGTTAAATATTGAGAAAGTATTAAATTGATAAAATTTTAAAACTTGATTCACAACAGCAAAAAAAAATTAAGAATTATAAAAACAAATATATCAGCTGTAATACTATCAACCTATTAATATTTTGTCCAAATCAATTGTCAACAATTTACAAGTCAAAACAATTGTGGGCCAAATCTAATATTATAATTTAAATTTAAATGGTACAGAATTAATATTATTTTATTTAATAATAACTTTAGGTCTGTATTAGTTGTTGTTTTTTAAAGACAAAGCATAATGCTTTCATTTATTTACCAAAAAAAATGGAATGGTTTATTGCTCAGGCATTTCCTGAGAATTGGAAACCAGAGTGGTAGAATAGAAACCAGAGTGGTAGAATAGAGAAACAAGTTTCAGGTTAATAATTTTTATTAGTCATTTATTAGACTAGAAATTATCCAATAATGAATAATATTTCCTCTACATCAAAGGTATCATAGGTATTTTTCACATGTCTTTGGTCATATGTTTATGATTGTATTCCTCTACAAAGTATTAAAAGTAGACAGGAAACCTTTCCCTACCTTGAGTGAGAGTGGTGTAGTGAAAATTACACTACAGAAATATTATTCATTACAAGATTCGTGAATCTTGGGATTTGATGTCCATCATCCTCCCATTTCACTATACCACTCAGGGCAAAGTAATCAAATTGTTTGTAATTCAGGATTTTATATGATTATTCACATAAAGTTCAAGTGTCAAAAGGGAAAAATTGAGCTACAATTCATTAGTCATGAGGTTTGATGTCTGTCTCTCTATTGCTCTCTAAACTATGTGGTGCAAAAAGAAATAATTAAATGGTTTTTTGCTCAAGAATTTGTAAGTTGTTTGAGCATCAGAATAACAAAGATAGAACCACAATTTGTGAACTTTGAAATCCAGAGTCACCACTGCACTAAACCATAAAGAGTACTCCCATTTAATCTTTGGACCAAAGTGAAATATTCTTTATTTTTTTCATTTTCCTTTCCTCTTCTTTCTTCATTAGCTCCATTTCTCTTACTTTTTTATCCTCTTTTTTCAAAAATCATTTTTTCACATTTCTTCCTTTTTCCTCATTATTTCTTTCACTTTTTGCAGTTAGAAATTAATCCTGAGACAATCAACTATTTGTCACAGCAATCTTTCGCTAGTCTTTTAAAAATAATACCTCTTCTGTTCTTTTATTTTTTTCTAAGAGTTTAGGCGTAAAAAATATGCCAACTGGAATTCTATTATATGTTATATTTCATTTGAAATATTTAATGGAAATTCTTCTAATAAATTGAAATCTGCAAATTATATATATATAAACGATTTCATTTATTTATAAAATTAAAGCAAGAATAAAATTTAAAAATCTTAATAATATGGTGAAAACCCTGATGAGAAGGGAATATCTAAGTACTTTTTAATCTTTATCTAAAAACATTTCTTAAGGTTGAGGTTGGTCAATAGAGAGTGTACTAAGATGATATGTAAATCACATGACATTTCAAATTAATGTAACATCTTGGCAAGGTTCAATTTTGAATGAAAGTTGATTAGGTGAAAATAAATATAGTTGTCTATTAACTTAATTATGTTTACATATTCAATTCAGTGAGAAAATATATATATACTGCTTGATCATAGTATTCTATTACCTCCTTTCAACCTGTCTGCAAGTAAAAAAAAAAAAAACTTAGCATATATAATTATCATTATTATTTTTATGCAAAATACTTTAATATTGAAAACATTAACCATTGTTCCTATAAATGGTGCTAAAGCTGCTCCAATTTTTCCTGCTAAAGCTGCCAGAGATAAACCAACATGACGAACTTCCGTTGGATAAAGCTCTGCACAATAAATATAGGTTATCGCAAGAGAGCAAGAAATGAACATTTTCCCTGCCATTGTCAAAATTGTAACTATCAAAGACAAATCTGAAATTATATGTAAATAAAAAAACAATAAATAAAATGGTTAATAATACTGATTATTATTTTTATTTATAAAACTATTATATTGAATAATTATCAAACATTTCTTTATTCTTTTGGTAAGGACTGGATTATTTTTAATTTAAAAAAGAAACAAACACCTTCAAAATACAGAAATTATTATATATATATAAAACAACTTTTATTAAAAAATAAAAAATTTATTCATAACAGTAAAATATATAATGTAAGTTCATTGGGATTTAAAACATTAAAAAATATAAACAACATAACAGATAAAAAATGAAGATCATGTATATAGACTATAATCATAATATATATTGAGACAGTTTTGGGTCTCATGATATACAACAATATAGTAGTGTGTGCATATATATATAAAGTTGAAAGGAAAAGTAGAAATAAACACAAACAAAATTTTTTTGTAGATATTTTCTATATTAAACTGGAATAGTTCAGAGTTAAATAATAATTTTAATACTTAAAATTATTATAAAATATTTTTAATTAAACATTGTAAAAAAGGTCTATATAATGTTTTATTCTGATTTTGATAACTAAAACAAACATGTTTTATGTTACAATTACTGGTAATTATAGAATTCCACTATCTATTTTAATTGGATTAAGAACTTTTTTAATTAAAGCTTATATAACATAAGTTAATAAAATTCTACAAAAATGTTGTTGGAAGAGTTTTGAAAACTTTGAGATAAAAATTTGGCTTTAATTAAGGTGAACTGAAAAGGGTTATTAATTTTTTGTTGATCAATATAAAGAAAGAATTTATTCAATTGTTGCTTTTAAATTCCATGATACAGTATAAAAAAGTGAATTTAAAAGAAAAAGATAGATTACAATATTATACAAGACTATTATTATGATGTTATAACTGAAGACAAATCAGCTGCTACTAATGTCACAATGGTAGATTGTGAATTCACTTGGAGTAATGTTCCAGCTTTTTTGTTGTTCATATTCAATATATGTGTGTATTAGACAGCATGTCTGAAGTCTATCAAATTATAGAGATGAATGGAGCTGACTGAATGCACCAGTTAGTTGATTTATACCTTTCTTGAAAATGTCAATAAGCCATTCTACTTTTTAGAAAAGGCCAGCTTACCAAAGGATTCCAGTGTTAGTCAGCTTGCTGAAAGATTACCATGATATGATCTTATACATATGCTGATTAATTTATATGCAAAAAAGCAGAAATTTCTGCCAATCATATAAAAATTGTCCATGCTGATATTTATTTCATGAAGAATGATATCAAGCACTGATGGAAAAAGTTAGCTGGTTTTAATGGTAAATAATTTTTGAATAAATTATTAAATTAAAAATGAAACAAGTAAAGAAATAATAAATGAATTTGTTTCCATACTCATAAATGACATTTACAGTTTTATTTTATTAAAAAAAGTAGGGTTTTTTAAAAAGAACTTTCCAAATTAGAAACAACAATAATGCTTTTTTTTTTTTTTTTTTAAAAAAAAACTTTTACTTATTAAAAATAATGGATTAATTAATAATTTTGATTTGTAAAAAGATAATATTAATACACACATGTGTGAATTTTATGCATATTTTTCAACATTGAAATATGTTTTGTGAAAATATATGGTTTAAGTTTATTTTTTAACTAATGAAATCTCAGTATTTCCACACATTTCCATGGGTATCCATACGTGTGTGTGTGTGAAAACAGTCATTATTTATGTATTATTAAAATGAATTGATTTGTATTATTAATTTATGACAATTCTAATATGTTAATTTTAAATTATAATACAGCACATTTGTGTGCTCATCTGTAGATGTCTTTTATGTAAACATCTTGAAACATTCATAAATTATAATGCGATACCTTTTTTAAAAATTATTTTTAATCAAAATCAGAATGATGTATAGTGCACTTAACAGACCTTCATTTCATTTTATTGTTTCTAATTAATAAGTTTATATTTCATTAAGTTATTCCAGTAAATTTATTCAATCCCAAAATAGGTTTAACATATTATAGTTGGTATTATCTCTTGCTCACAATAACAGTTATAGAACTCTTGCTCCCTGAGCTGGATTCATGCATAATGGTCAGTTATATAGATTAGGATTTATGTTTGGTGTTATGGACATCCAATTCTCCTGGTAGATGCAAAAGAATATTCTTTAAAGTTCATGCACAAAATTTTATTTTACTATTATTAGAAACTATGTTTATAGTTGCAATACATTAATGGTACTCAATGGCCAACACTTTGATGATGATCAGCATGTTTTAGTATATCAACATTATTTGATTTTTTTATTCTGATGGATTGACACTTCTTCCAGATAATTCTTTATATTTCTACCCTAAGTTTGGCAGTGGCTAAATAATTATCCTGGTTTATAGTGGACCCATTTCAAATCCTGTCACAAGGTTGATGGTTTTTATTTTTTGATCATTCATAATCAAATGAATGTTTATTATTATTCTCTGTAATGCAATGATCAAATTAATGGTGATTATTCTTCTCTGAAATGCTGATGCACTCATAGTTAGTCTTATTTTTTGTTGTTTTCTCATGCTCCATTCCTTTCATTATATTCATTGTAAATTTAAAATTATATATATATAATTATACCATGGTTTATTTATATATATATTATAAATAAACCACGGTGTAATTATATACAGTAAATATATGCATATACATCTCCCAAATCAATTACATCTTTTTTTTAATAAAAAGAATTTAATTTGCCTTTAAAACAATGATATAGTGGTTTGAGTGATTTTGATAGAAATAACTTGATACTAAAAGGAAATATGCCTATGTGTTTGAAAAGGAAGCTTTTTAATAAATATGTTTTACCAGTTCTTACTTATGGATCTGAAACTTGGACACTTAATAGAAGAGCAATACAAAGATTTCAGACCACTCAAAGAAGTATGGAGAGATACATGTTGGGAGTAAAAAGAAGAGATCAAAAACATAATATATGGGTAAGAGAACAAACAGGTGTTACTGACCTCATTGAAAAAATTAAAAGACTGAAGTGGAGTTGGGCTGGACATATTGCTAGAAGAGATGATACTAGATGGACAATTGAAATCTTAAGCTGGATTCCAAGAGATTGTAAACGACCCAGAAAGAGATCACATGTGAGATGGATGGATGAAACAAGAAAGTGTACAGGGGTGATGTGAAGAAGAGAATCTAAAGATCGGAGAAGATGGATTGAACTTGAAGAGACCTTCATCCTGCAGTGGATTGATAATGATGATGATGAAGATAGTGTATAGTATATGATTTTCAATGAAATCTAGACGTTATCGCGTTTTAAAATCAGATTTAAAAATATATTGCTGCTATCCATTCTGAAATTTACAGAAAGTACACTTTCTTGATTGTTTTAATTTATTTTAACGTGGAATATTCCACAACTGTGAATAAAAACAATTTAGTTTCTATCTAATAAATATAGTCATACATATGCCTATTATTTAGATGGGCACTATATATAATTAAAATGTTATGTTATAATTTTGTAAGTATTTTAAATAACTATAAAATAAAAAGCAAATGCATTAAAAAATCAATAGATATGGTTATAAATATAATTTATTTTTACATTTATAAAATTATTATATAAAGAAACCAATAAAAATTTCTATACTGCTTACTAATGATTTAATTGGTATAATTAAAAACTGCAATGACTGATTTGGACAGTATTGTAAATAAAATCTTTATATTTGTATATACAGTAATCAGACATGAAGTAAATAAAAAAAAAAAACCTAAATAAAGTTATACTCTCGAAAATTAGTAATGCACATACGCTGATTATAAGTATAAAAAACTTATGCATATTGGGACTAATTAAGCAGATAAGTCAAATTATGCAAATTAAAATTAATTATGCAGAGTAATGCTGCAGTATTAGCTGTGGTGTGCTTACAGTAGTAGTGGAATTGTTTTAGTGCACACTGATGAGAGTCCATTCAGAAAGATATAATAGATTAGAGAATGCAATAGTTTTTTTTAAATTTGTAATTGCTTTTGCATTTGAACATTGACCAATCATCAAGCAAGCTATATGTTATAATGAAGATATGTAAATTAGTTATACATATATAAAATGAATAAACTCGTATTATTAAGTTTTCTGTTGGTGTTACGTGTTTATTTCTAATATTATTATTAGTATTATTATGCATGCTTGCATAATAAGAATAAATGGTTTGAATTTCTGCACTTGTAGATAGTTGCAAGAACTGAAGATAAGAAATACATTGAGTAAAAAACCAAAAAAAAAATTAAAGTATTTTTATTATATCAAGCAGTAAAAATCTTTGAAGTAAAAACTCTTAATCTCTATAATAATCTGGATCAATAATACTATATCCCTTGTATTATCACATATCATCTTTAAAACATTTTTAGTAAACAAAAATAATATTTAAAAATGGTTTATATATAAAATATAAGGATTATAATATAATTAAAATATATCACAACTGAGGTCAGAGTTCAAATTTATCATATTAAACCACTAAACATCACATGATCACCATCTCCTATACAAGCACATAATTGTTATTAAACAAGGCAAAACTCTCTATACAGTAGTGCCACCCTGTGCCAACCAGAATAATCAATGGATGCCAGAAGGCTTGTGCATAAAATCCCTATCTAGTGCCTACTCATCCAATATCCCCAGACTAGTTTCTGGCTTGTGGCCTTCGTCATATCCCCAGACTAGTTTCTGGCTTGTGGCCTTCGTCAGTGAGGAGCACCAGGCTCCTCACCGACGAAGGCCACAAGCCAGAAACTAGTCTGGGGATATTGGATGAGTAGGTACTAGATAGGAATTTTATGCACAAGCCTTCTGGCATCCATTGATTAATCTGGTTGTCACAGGGTGGCACTGCTGTATGGAGAGTTTTGCCTTGTTTAAATTATCATATTATATAATAATAATTATAATATAGTATACTGGGAATGACAAGTTATTTCTTAAGGTATTTGAGAAGAGTACTAGATGACTTTATCTTGGAAAGCAATAAAACTGAGTCAATTTAAAATGGAGGTTTAAAATGTTATGATTTTTATGGCATTGTGAAGAGTGAATCAACCTGCTATGACCATAACTTAAAATTTTTTATCCATGTTCTTAATTTTACTTTTTCCTAAGTAGCCATTTATTAGCCAATCTTGTATTAAGATTTGTAGAGGTCCCTACAGTCACATCTAGGCACATAGACTTAAGGTTATAACCTTAATGTGTATTACTTACATAATGAGTATGCGCTTAACAAATTTATTAATTAAAACAAAATTGTAAACTCTGGCCATCTATTCAAAAAAATTCAATAAGTATCATCCTTTCAATAATTGTTTTCCAGCAAAGGAATATTACCAGTCTACAGTGCTTTATTTAATGTGTGTTTTAACAGGATTTGTACAATGATCAAATGGAACTAAAGTATTTAATCACCATCAATGGATATGCCATTGCATTTACTCATCTTTAATACAATTGCACATAAGCATCTGGGGTGTATAGGGAGGTCAGAAGAGATAGTGCCTCACCACCATTAAAATATGCTGATCATCTTTGATCCTCAGTGACACTTCAACGCTCATCTGTTGACTGAGTAATGATTATCTGTTGGCTGAGTAATGATTACTTTTTGATAGTGGTCACATCCTGGTATACCTGTTCAGTTGCAGGGCTAATCCAGATAGGGACAACTGGTAGAAATTTTATTTGTCAGTCATATGGTAGATGTCAATGCCTAAATGCATGAAGTCATCATCAACCAGATTGGTAGATTAGCCTTGGGTGAATATGGTCAGAAGGTGGTGATGCTTGGCTTGTAGTGAAAGAAATCAAGGGCAGAATGCATAGCAAAAATATTCTGATCCGCTGCGAGGTAGAAAAGCTTGTGATTCTACAGTGAGAAAGACTGTATCAGGAGAATTATTAATGATGAAAAATACAAATGATAACTCATGCCAGCTTGGTCATTACCTGAATAATCAATAAGATTAAAAAATTGGATACTGAAAAACAAAGTGTGATATGAAATTTGATGCAAAGACAAGTAAATATATTGGAAAATAATAAATGATTTCAATTGAGGAAAGAGATGAGAATTATGGAATGTTAGAGATATTAGAAGTATCAGTAAATTGGAATTGATAATAGAAAGGATCAGAGTATTTTTTATGTGATTTGCAGAAACAAAAAGTTACGCAGATTGGAGATTACAACTCAGTGGATGGACATATTGTTATAGTGTCTGGAGAGAAAGGAAAGCATCATCATGGTATAGGCATGGGTATTCATAAAAGATATAATAAAACACTGGTAGAATATGAGCCAATAAATGAAATAATTAAGGAAAGTTCATATAAGGTCTTCACCAATAGATCACATAGTCATATGTAATGTTATATATTTATGACATCAGCAGCAGATAAAGATATCCCATACTTTTTATAAATTATTGCAGTCAGTTTTTTAGAAATGAAAAAATAGAGGAATGATTATTATTTAAGGTGATATGAATGCCAAAGTTGTCAAAATAATTGGTTATGGAGTATCTGGAAAACATAGATTGGTAACATGTAACATTGCCAGGATAATATTTCTGGTTAAAATTTTGGAGATTTCTAAAGCACAAATAATTTATTTATTACAAATACATACTTGCCATAACATAAAAGGATAAGGTATTCATGAATATTACTTGATGATTTTATTAGAAACCAAATGGAGAGAGTTATTAAGAAAAGAAAAACATATCCAGGAGCTGACCTACAACAGACTGTCAACTTTTGATTGCGGACATAAAAATGAAATTATTTAATATCAGGAAGAGGACTACTGAAAGACTGAATGTAGATGACATAATTGATGATAGTTTGTATATGTTTGCAGGTTAAAAAATTGATTTGAATGTCTGGCTGAAAGTAATGATGTGTAAGGATAATGGTAACAATTAAAATCATTGTTTAAGAGAAAATAAAAACAATGATGACTGACTGATTAACAGTAAAAACAATGGAAATGATTAAAGAATAAGAACTGTCATGAATTGTGATCCTGAAAATATGCAGAGATAAAACAAAGGTACTGAAGAGAATGAGGAGAGACAACAAAGATTATATAACAATTTGTGTATTGAACTTTGAAAAAGAAAGTAGGTATGGTAGTACTAAATTAATGTTTTGTATTATGAAAATAATTACAGGGACATTTATATCAAGATTGGTTATGATAAAAGATAAAGCTGGTGGATTGCTGGCAGATTCAGAAGAAGTGGTTAGTCGATGAAAAGAGTTTTGCCTAAGACATGCGTAAAGGAGAAACAAGAATATTTGATATACCAGTTATAGAATGTAAATCACTGCCAATAAAAAAGTGAAATAGTAAGAGCCATATCAAGAAATTCCAATGAAGAGTCAGCAGAGACAAAAAAGATTATATAACAATTTGTGTATTGAACTTTGAAAAAGAAAGTAGGTATGGTAGTACTAAATTAATGTTTTATATTATGAAAATAATTACAGGGATATTTATATCAAGATTGGTTATGATAAAAGATAAAGCTAGTGGATTGCTGGCAGATTCAGAAAAAGTGGTTAGTCAATGAAAATAGTTTTGCCTAAGACATGCGTAAAGGAGAAACAAGAATATTTGATATACCAGTTATAGAATGTAAATCATTGCCAATAAAAAAGTGAAATAGTAAGAGCCATATCAAGAAATGCCAATGAAGGGTCAGCAGAATCATATAAGGAATGAAGATAAGCAATTGTAGATAGATTTGTAAAAGATTGATTTGGGCTGTATGGAAGAGTGGAAGTCTGCATGAGGACTGAATTACGGCAACATTTGTACTAATACCAAAAAAAGGAGATCTCAGACATTGTGATAATATGTCAATGAGTTTAGTTTTACATGCCAGTAAAATAATATTGAATATAGTTCTGGATAGAATGCAGGCAAAGACATAAAGTAAATTGGTGCAAGAATAGGCAGATTTTAGACTTCTAATGAAAAAAAATAAATCAGATAACTAACCTGAACATGATTCTCAATAAAACTAGGGAATAGTCACTATTTTATTGATTATAAAAGAAAAGTTTTTGATTCTATATGTCATAATAAGTTCTGGAAAATGATGTTACATATAGAATATCAAATAGGTATTATCTTTTTATAGCAAAAAGTTGGAGAGAAAGTAGTACAAATAAATTCAGATTGGTTTCCGGTAGGTAAAGGCTGTATTTTGTCATCATGTTTATTCAATATTGTAGCAGAGGCAGCAATGAGAGAAGTTTTAGATGGATTTTGTATTAGAGTAAAACAAGTATATAATTTGCAATATATAAATCATGTGGTTTTAATTACAACAGCAAAGAAAGTACAGGACTGATAGATCATTTGGTAAAATCAGAACTAGAGTATGTACTAAGGTTGAATACAAGCAAAACAAGAGTAACACAATTGAATGAAGGGGTCATAAAGTTAAAAATGGGTAGAGATTAGCGGGAACAAGTTTGAGAGTCTATCTACTTGAGTTTCAGAATGAATCAAGATAGAGATCATACAGAGATAAATACATGGTTACTATTGGCATTGAAGGCATTTACAAAATGGATGTAAAGTGAATGATTTAATATATTCATGCTCTTATTTCAAGACACTTAAGATTAGCCTATATAAATGCATTTAGGTTTGAAAATAAGATTATTTTTATTTTCTCAAAATCTTGTGGCTGGAGTGAGAGTATCTTCACATTTAACATTGCTGATTTAATATTATGTACCATGCTAGTGATAAGGGTTTAATACCTTCTAAATAGAATTAAAATTAATGTACATGAAAAAACAGAGACATAAATGTGCCCAAGGTGAAAAGTATTGAAAGCTTTGATATGGTCCATTGCAGTATGTAGATATGAGGTAAAGACAATGAAGCTGGGGAGAGCAAAAAAAAATTTTTTTTTAATATAAAGTGTTATAGAAGAATGTTTACCATACCCTGGACAGCTAATAAAACTAATAAATCTGTTTTAAAGAAAGTAGCTACAAAAAGACAACTCTTGAATATAGACTGATGAAAATTGCAACATTTTGGATATATGACATGGCTGATTAGCACAATTGAAAACTAGTGTGGTAGATGGTTCAAATAGAAGAGGATGACCAAGAATATCATGGATGGATAATATTATAGAATGAACAGGATTGACAATTTAAGAGGTATACAGAAAGTCAGAGAAGAAATGGTGTGGAGATAGTTCATACATACTGTTGATGATTGAGGCAAATGGTTGTGAACCATGAATCAAGAAGTTCTGGATTTTAAGATTTTAAGTAAAAATTATAACAAATATTTAAATTATGCTTTTTAACAATGACTAAATCAACATCCTCGTTACACCAACTCTTACAGGCCATGCTTAAATCAAAGCTTGAGTCTATTGTGTGCCTGATGTTATAATCAAATATTCAATTGTACAAATCTATTTAACCCATCGCTTCGTTTGAAAAATTTCAAAGTTTTCAGCACTTTATAATAATAGGTTTACATTTATAAGTCATTTATAACTCAGACTTTCACATGATTCTCAACTCTCCATGCCATCTCATATTGCTAACCCAGTTGATCACACACATGTTGAAAAGATAAATATTTGCCAATACATGTATTTCATGCTAAACCAGCAGTCATCAGTTGGTCTAGATTATTATCTCCACACATATATACAATCAGCTTTATATTAAGATAGCCAACCTTCATACTTTAATGGACATTCTTCAAACTACTCCAACCCACAACTCTTCAGCTATACATTTCATTAAAAACCTGATGATGGCATTGACATTAGTCATTCTGACCCCTCATGTACCAGAGAATAATCCATTTTCATACATATACAAGGGATGGGCAGACCTTTAACACATTGTTTTAATATGTAATTTAATGCACTGTATAGGCTTTCACACATCTGCATATGTAATGTAATATGTAAGGGATTCGAACTCAGACTTTCACTTTTTTTTAATTAAGAAATAAATTTATTTTAAAAACTACATGAATTGTGGTATTGCTGACCCACCTGATCACACACATATTGAAAGATAAATAAACACCAATATAAGTATTTCATGCTAAAACAGCAATCATCAGCTGGTCCAGATTACTATCTCCACACATATATATACAATCAGTGCTCAGCTTTATACTTATATTGGTGATTATTTATCATTTCAACATGTGTGATCAGGTGGCTCAGGAATATGAGATGGCATGGAGAGTTGAGGGTCATGTGAGAAGACTGAGTTTGAATCTCTTATATATTATATTATATGTGCAGGTATGTGTAAGCCTGTACAGTGTATTAAATTATTTATAAGTCATGTTTGTCTAATCATAGGGGGTTAAAAATGAGACACTGTCCTTCTCCTGCAATGGGTTAAATAGATGTGTACAATTGAATATTTGATTATAACATAAGGTGCACAATACTCAAGCCCTGATTTAAGCATGGTCTGCAAGAGTTGGTGTATGTAGAATGTACGCTCTAAACTTAAGTGATTCACAAATTTTTTAAATTCTTACCAGCGGGAGAGTGCGCGGAGATTTATAATATTTAAGAAATAGTGCATTGCGGAGATTGACTTCCGTTAAATAATTTCAAAGTGTTCGGAGTTTTATAATAATAGGTTCAAATAGATTTAAAAAAATTAAAAGTATATATATATACATGGGCAAAAAATGTAAGCATAGTTTTAGGTTTGACGTGTGCTAAATGTCACCTGACAACGTCAGACAGGCGATTATTGATGAGGTTCAATTGAAAGTCTGTGCTATTATTATACTAATACCAAGCTTACAACATCATTTTAAATAGTGAATAAATAATTCAGCTTTTGTTTTTATTTAAACTTTTTAAAAGATGGGACATCAGGCAATAAATTAAGTTGACTTTAATTTAATCAAACTTTTGTAAAAGCATTTATATCAAAATATTTGGAATTGTAAAAAAAAAAAAAAAAGGCCCTGAGCAATTAGCTCTGTGGGTAAAGTAGCTTGCTGATTGAAATAAATGAAATTTTCTAGTCTGTCTCTGTCCGCTGTACTCCGACTGAGATAAAAGGAAGAATGTAAAAAAAAAATTTTTTTGTCACTATGAAAAAAAATATTTAAAAAATGTAAGGAGAAAAATCTAAAGTTGTCGAAATTGAAAATGTATGTATATAAAGTATATTTCGTATTTGCTTTTTTCAATAATCCTTTAATCAGTATGAGCTATGAAAAATCGATTGTCCGTTTCTCTATGTTAAAAACTTAAAGAGAAATTATGAAAACAATAATTCCTATCTTAAAGGGATACAAATATAACCTGAAAACAATGAAAGCAATTTTCTATAAATTACCACTTCTTGAAAGTACATGAACTTATTTCTATTATTGCAAACAATCTTTTAGTTTAAAGGATTAAAACAAAGAATTTATCCAGCTAGGACTACTTGCCTTGAAAAACTTTGATCTAATCATTTCCACAAAAAGTTACTGAAACATATATTTATTTAATTCTATAATTAAAACCACTTCTTTTCTTTTCAAAAACTTTATTTGATATATATATATCCACTTATTTCCAACGTTTCGACTATCTTTACTCTATAGTCATTTTCAAGGATTTGATTCCCTTCTTTTCCTCTTCTTTCTTCCTCTGTTTATATCCTATTCTTCTCCGAAAAAGTTCTTATTTCCCCAAATTGCTCAAAAAAACTTTCTGTACAAGTTTACTGATTGTGACAAATCCATTTACTTCTGTTTCTAATCACGACTCAATCCTTTTTTTTTTTCAAAAATATACAGTACATATAGCCATATAATTCTATAATTAAAACCACTTCTTTTTTTTTCAAAAACTTTATTTGATGTATATATATATCCACTTATTTCCAACATTTCGACTATCTTTACTCTATAGTCATTTTCAAGGATTTGACAAATCCATTTACTTCTGTTTCTAATCACAACTCAATCCTTTTTTCTTTTCAAGAATAGGATATAAACAGAGGAAGAAAGAAGAGGAAAAGAAGGGAATCAAATCCTTGAAAATGACTATAGAGTAAAGATAGTCGAAACGTTGGAAATAAGTGGATATATATGTACATCAAATAAAGTTTTTGAAAAGAAAAGAAGTGGTTTTAATTATAGAATTATATGGCTATATGTACTGTATATTTTTGAAAAGAAAAAAAGGATTGAGTCATGATTAGAAACAGAAGTAAATGGATTTGTCACAATCAGTAAACTTGTACAGAAAGTTTTTTTGAGCAATTTGGGGAAATAAGAACTTTTTCGGAGAAGAATAGGATATAAACAGAGGAAGAAAGAAAAGAAAAAGAAGGGAATCAAATCCTTGAAAATGACTATAGAGTAAAGATAGTCGAAACGTTGGAAATAAGTGGATATATATATATACATCAAATAAAGTTTTTGAAAAGAAAAGAAGTGGTTTTAATTATAGAATTATATGGCTATATGTACTGTATATTTTTGAAAAGAAAAAAGGATTGAGTCGTGATTAGAAACAGAAGTAAATGGATATATTTATTTATGAAGAGATAAAAAATGAAATCTGAAAGTTTTGCATTTTACATTTATAAAAAAAAATTAAGATATTTAATTATATTAACCATTTTCAAATGATTTAATTACTTGGCCTAATGAGCATAAAATGTATACCTCTAAAATGCTGCTAACAATTTTATTAATGGCAAAACAAAAGCTTATCCTCTATTTTGGTAAAGGCAACATTATATTACAACAATAATTATTTTATGGCCACACACCAACTCTCATCTTTAGAAGACTCTCATTTGCTGACCAATATTTGTTCACAAGATGAGTTATTTATAGGTCAGTGACCCACAAAACTCTATCTGGCTTAGAAAATTTTCAACTTCTTGAAACTTTTCAATTCTAGTTTACAAGCATAGTAGGTGAATGTCTACAAGAACCATGTTCTCAGTTTAGTTCTGACATGTGTGGTTCTCAAACAAACATCACATGAATTCCCGAGCAATAGTTAAATCATCTTGTTTTTTACTAAACAATAAAAAAGGAGACATGGTGGTAGTACACCTACAATCTATGTTCTGTTTTTGTCTGATTAATATTGTAACGGTCAGAAAACGTGTGACTCGTAAACATAGTGCAGAATTCGACCACCATACAGAACAGCAGCACCATCGAGTAGCGAAGCCGCCCGTGGTACTGAGTTCGAACATAGTTTATCGATTCCACAATACAATCCACGAAACAACGCATCTGATGCGACATTAGTAAATATTTCCTTAGGCACGGTGGTCAGGGAGATGCAAGAGATTCATGATTTTATTCTCGAGTTAGCCAATAACCAAACTAATATTAATTAAACATTCATATTTACATAATCGAGGAAATATTATATAGAATGGGTATCGAATAAATGAAACGTAACTGCAGACGTATAGTTTAAAATTATTTATTAATACATTTTAATAACACAATCTAATAATATTTTATGGACTAACAGCTTCAGCAGCGGGATTTGCGACATGATTATATTTTAAAGAATACATTTTATTTATTTAGACATTATTTTATATTGAGGAGTTCAGTAGCGGTATTTCCAATACTGTAATGTTTACAAAAGGGATTCACTTATTTGTTTGCATAATCTAGCTACCTAAAAATTCTCGAGTAAGTATTTCTAATGCATGCCTTGAGGGATTTATACCTTTGCAATGCAAGAGTCTAAAGTATGGGTTATAAGAGTAATGGCAGACATATATTTATTTAATTAAAATATTTATTTATAACTAAGGGCAAACATTTATTTGAGAGTGAATTATGCAGATAATGCAGAGGCGGAGTGATATATAGAATAATAAGATTAAGTGAAGGAACACGTGGTACACTTTAGAAAGGCGATATGGAATGGCAGTATATTGAAACTGCAATGCCGCAAATGAATTTATAAAACTGTCAGGCTGGTCTCTGCCACAGCCCGACAAAGTAAGGTGTCACATAAGCATAACCAGGGACAAGCGGTACGTGTTGCAATTTGCCACTGGCTGCATGACATGTCAAATCCTACGGGAGCATTTATTATGTCCGCTTGTGTAGGACGACGGGGGTTAATTTCAACCCTGAAGAATCCAGAATATTTACGGCGGAATAGATCATCGCGTCTCTAAAAACGTAACACATGTATACTTATAAACGATTATGATAAGATTTAAATGGATTTCTAATTCGGCCCGACATTATCAACATTTACTAAAGAACGTTGGTGACTCTCAAAGAAATGTAATTCTATGGAAAATTCATGATGATTTAATATATACAAAACATATATAAATTGGGAATTATTATAACTAATACGTCAGCCATTTGCGAAGTTGTAGACCCCTGCATTACAATAAATGAAGCATTGAATGCGTGTCGATTTATATGAAAGTTATTAAAGAAAGTAAATATTAATGAAAATTTGACATGCATTCATTGTTTTAAACGATCATAGATTTAAACTTTGAAAATAGAGACAATTGTGAGCATGCAATAATTAGATAATAAATATAGATAAAATGTAGAGTTTAGAAATACGCACCCCAGATAGTGAGGTAAGCTAGATTATTAGAGAAATTTACATATTAATTTAATTATTCAATTTAGTTATACAAAGGGTAGTTTTTACATTTTATAATTTAGATAAGTAGTATGAAGAAGAGCTATAGCATATTATTAGAGTACTCTAGAGTTTGAACACAGACAGGTACCTGTTTTATAAGAAGTTTTCTGATTCCTTTAATTTAGCAGCAAAAAGTTCATGAGTGGCAAGTCTTTCTTGTATTTAGATATTCATTTAATTTCATGGCAGCAGCAGCTTTCTCATTCATTTCAGGCAGCAGATCTTCATGGTGAATTTATGATGGGCAATGAAAGTTCAGCATCCGATAGGCCACCTCCCGATGGAGAATAATCTAGGTGCTTTACTCGGTCATACCTTGGCAGGAACAAATTATTTTTATATTTTTGGAGACTCTCAGTGATCGAGAGCAAAGCTAAAGTTTAAGTGAATGTCTCCCGCCAGTCTAAGATGGCCTCTTTTTTTATCTTGATCTTTCACATTTTTGTTAAGATATTTTTAGGTTCTACTTAACCTGCCCTGAGGATAATCAATGCATTTTGTTGGTTTTTAATTAAAGAAAGCTGCCGTTCTATTGTTTACATTTTACATTTACTAATTATATTTTGGGGAATTTTTCTTTAATTAATCTATTATCTATCACTGACCGATGCTTTTAAATTTCAAAAACAAAAAGGGAACATAAGATTATTTTAACTTTTAATTAAATATTACATCAGATATTTTTAGAATTATTATTAAACGAAATTTAAACAAAGCAATAAATACGAACTTTATAATCCAAAATAAATGATTAAAATTATACAAAATTATATAACTAAAAGAAATCTAAATTATATTATTTTATCCCTATTTATTGCCTTTAATTTGAGATCGAAATGTGTGCGTGTTTATGCTGAATTCTACATATATTTATACATTTTTAATATTGTTACACACACAATTCGATATCAAAAAGTTTAAATTTGGGCGGGATAGACCGGTCAGTGAGAGACGACAGAAAAAGGTGAAACTTAAGATTCAAATACCAATCTTACTGTTTCAATATACTGAGAAAAAGTGCTTATATTAATCTAGAATAAAGAGAGAAAGATATCATCAAAATATTAAAAGTTTTTGTCAAGTACTCTTTTAAGATTGCATATTTGGGCTTTCCATCATAGGATTTTCAATGGTATGGATGGCTGAAGAGTTGGAGGATGGGGAGTGGATTAAAACCTGTCCATTGGAGTGTGAGGATTTGCTATCTTAATATAAGCTGATCACCGATTATATGTATGTGTGAGAGATGATAATCTGGACCAACTGATAAGTGCTGGTTCAGCATGAAATACATATATTGGTGATTATTGATCTTCTTTCTGTGTGATCATGTGTATCACTGATATGAGATAGTGTTAGTTGAAAGGTGCTTGAAAGTCTGAGTTCAAATCCCCTATATTTCATGTATTTTTTAATTAAAAAACAAATTATTGATATCATGATTGAATTGTTTACTCACAGGAATTCATAAGAGGTTTGTGCAGGACTTTATTGGCATTAAAAACATACTACGAACCATTTTATAATTTTTTTTTTTTTTTAAAAAATATGGTTATGAATTATCATAGTATATGAATAACATAACAATTACAGCATGAGCTCACAGAAACTAACACCGATTGATGGTTTGGATAGTAAATCAAAATTAATAAAAATCAAAATTAATAAAGACTTGAATTATGTACAGTATTTAAAACTGAAACCAATTAAAAATAAACAAAATCAAAGAGAAATTGTTTATTTGTTTTAAATTATGTATTGTTTGTCATTGTTAAAAGTTGGATTTACCTTTAGGAACAGCTAGAGTAAAGAGTAACAGAATGCCTGCGAAAGCCAATGTCCCACTTTGAGTATACCTTCTAGGAAGTAACTTCAGAAGAAATATGCCCATTAGGTAGCCTGGAAATTCCATAACTCCAGAGATAGCAAAATTTATATAATTATTTCCATATAATAAAGAGGTATTCAAACATAAATTGTAATATACCAAGTCCCCTATGAACCTGCAAAAAGAAAATTAATGTAGTAAGAGCAAGTTATAAAAAAAAAAACTTCTTTCTTATATAAGAAAATGTACTTACCAAAGAGACATTGTTATTACTGCAATTTTTGCTAAATAACGATTTTTCAATATATCCAGCAGATTTGCTTCTTTACTGATTGGTTGGACTTGATTTTCATTTTGCTTAACGATAAGTTCATAATTCTAAAAAAATTAAAAGGTGAAGATAAAAAGTTTCGCCAAATTTTTTATATAATAAAGTATATGCTAGAAAAAACTATAAGTCAGCAAGTAGTGGCAAATTTCCTCCAATGATGATTAGATAATTCTCACTTGTCCGGCTTTTAATTTTTTACATCATTAATGAATTACATCTATTGAATCTGCAGGATATTACAAAACTGTTTAAGTAATATTTACTGAGGCTATAACTTCGATAATATGCGTATAAAATGCGATAGTGGGGACCTCTACAGGTGTTTAACCACAAGCTTATGCTATGGAAGAAAAGAGGGGCGTAAGCTTGTGGTTAAACACCTGTAGAGGTCCCCACTATCGCATTTTATACGCATATTATCGAGGTTATAACCTCAGTAAATATTACTTAGGTAATCAATGTGCGTTTAATAAATTTATAATTAAAACTGTTTAAGGTATCTCAAAAATTATTTGGTATCAAAAAAAAAGACTTTATGAAACCAAATAATTTTTTGAGATACATTAAATGGTTTTATTAATCTTTTAATTTCATAAACTTTAAATAAACTATTACTATAAATATTTTATTATACTGTTAGTGAATCATTGTCGTGCATTTGTTTTCATTAAAGCTACAGATACATAATAAATCAAAATATTCACTGCTAAATAAGCACAAGTCAGGTGATTATTTATATATACCATTTTTTCATCATTATATCAAAATATTTCTGCTTTCAGTGCACAATAATGGTTTTAAAAATGTCTAGTTGCTAAAGTGGCATTCATTTAAAACCTTGTGATATTTGAAATATTAAGCCATCATTTTAAACAATATGAAAGAAATGTAATCATCAATAGCACACTCAGTATTTTCTATCGGAAAAAAATCTAACTACACAATGGATGTGATGTGATACACTGTGGCGTCTTTATTGGAGTCAAGAATCTTTTAGACACTATACCTAGAGAAACCTGTTAGTCATCTTACCTTACCTTTCCATTCCCCACTCTCTTTCCACATATTTTGCTCTATCCTGCTCCATCCCAATTCCCACAACATATATTGTTAATTCTATGGCCCTTATATCTAAATCCCCCTCATCTTTCCCAAATCCAGCATAAAAACCAAGAACCCACTTTCTGTATAATCATTTTGTATATATTTATTTTCCCAGAACTTCATTATTTGTATCCTTTATGCTTGTGGATATTTACATTCAATTAACAGCTGCCTAATAGTTTCTAAGCCTTCCTTACATAACTTTCAGACTAACTCACCCATATTTCCCCATTTATGTGTATATTCCCTTGTTACTAAAGACCCCATTTGAGTCTTAAACAGTAAACTACTTTCCTTGCTACTATCATAAATTAACTCACACCCAATATTCAGTTTACTTCTATATATATTTAAACTCTTTTTACTCTCCATACTAGTTCTCTATCTCTCCAACTCCCTATTCTTTATTAATGCATCTATTCTTCTATCACATTTCTTGCCACTATAACACTCAACAATTCTCCTAACACAATCACCCCATCTTTTGTATAAGTATACTGACATAAAGTCTTTATCCAAATCTTCGGCATACCACACTACCTTTCCCACCCATCTTGTTGCCTGTCCTTTACTTTTATTCTTCTGAATATTTTCACCTAAAACCCTATTTGCCACCTTTTCTACTTCACCACAACTTATATTCATCACCAACAAACTCTTCCATGATTTCTTCTGCTTTTAATTTATATTCTTCTAACTTATTTTTATCATTCATTCCCCATCCACATCTTTCACTATCCTTTCTACTTCTATTACTATTTTCCATCATATTACTAACCATTTCTATTATAAAGAGATTGTGATTACTATTACATACTCTTTTCATTATCAAACCCTTTAATTTTCTGTACTTTATTTATTCCCTATTTCTCTCTAATATATAATCTGATGTGTGAAATATATTATTTCTAGACCATGCATATTGTCCCTCATAAATATTTAACAAATTTGTGAGCTTCTCCTTATATGGAGTCAGGAATCTCTCAGCAACTATGCCCAGAAAAATTTGTTAGCCACTGTGACTTTCCTTTCCATTCCCCACTCTAAGTTCCCATATTCTCTATCCAGCTCCATTCCATTTACACAATATAATCTTTGTCAATTCCATGACCTGGGTATCTTAACCCCCCCCCCCCGTCTTTTCCCAAACCCAGGATAAAAACTAACTTTCTGTATAATCACTTTGTTTATATTTATTCTTCCACAACTTCATTATTTGTACCCTTTCTGCTTTCAGGTATTTACATCCAATTAACAGTTGCCTAATATTTTCTATGCCTTCCTTACACAACTTGCAGACTAAATCACCCATATTTTTCCATTTATGTGTCTAAGGATCCTGTTCAAGCCTTAAACAGTAAACTACTTTCCTTGCTATTATCCTAAATTAATTTGCACTTAATATTCTGTTTACTTTTATAAATATTTAAACTCTTTGTACTCTCCATACTCGTTCTTCATCTCTCCAACTCCCTATTCTTTATTAATGTATCTATTCTTCTATTGCATTCCTTAACACTATAATAATCAACAATTCTCCTAACACAATCATCCCACCTTTTATATAAGTATACTGACATAAAGTCTCTATCCAAATCTTCTGCATATCACAGTAGCTTTCTCACCCATCTTGTTGCCTGCCCTTTATTCATAACCCAGTTAAATACTATTTTGGCTATTCTTTTATTATCTATAAACTGTGATCTACTGAACATTTTCTTTTGTTTATTGCATCTTTCATATAAAAACTTGATCATCCCATTTCTCCTTGAATTGCCTCCTTTGCCATCCACACTTCTGCATTTAATGCATGTCTTCCTATTTCTCTTTGTTTGTTTTTTCTAATTAATCTTATATCCCTTTATAAACACATAATGCATCATTGCCATATATTAATCCTGCTACTGCCACTCCCTTCTATACAATTCTAGCTACCTCATATTTATTATATGATAACTCTGTTAATTTCTTTATCAATCCCTTTCTTTTCTTTGCTTCATTTATGAATTTTTTCTCCCATTTATCCAAGCAATTTCTCTGATTAGCTTAAGATGATTCCCAAATAGTTATATCTATTCACCTCACTTAACTTTATATCCGCCAATAAAAAAATTTTATCTTCTCTCTCCCCAGTATTAATCATCATTACTTTTGATTTTTCTTTACTAAATTTAATTCCCATTTCTTTACCCATATTTGCAGATGTCCTCAGCATAAATTCCATATCTTCCCTTCTTTCTACACACAAAAAACTTCACCAGCAAATAAAAGACCCAACAAAATATATACTCTCTTGCAACCTATTAATGATATCTCGATGCCTCTTTTTATTGCTTTCTCAATTTCTCTCAAATACAACAAAATACATGACATATGGCATCTTTGCCTTAGACCCAGCCCATTTTTAACTTTAATTGATTCTGTATTTCCTCATTGATATGTATAGTAATTATTTTTATATAATTTCTTAATAATATCCACTAAAGTTCCATCCATTCCCAAATTTATTAAAGTTATTCATAATATATTTCTATTTACTCTATCATACACCTGTTTTATATCTATAAAAACCAAATATAACTATCTACCTGTATTCCTACTCATATCCATAAGTTGTGAAACTACAAATAAAGTCTCCTATATGCCTATCTGATCGAAAACCTCTGCATTTCTCACACTATAATATTTTTTTCCATCCATTTTGCAATCTTTTCAGCCACCATATATAAGAAAACTTGGTCTTGCAAATCTATTGTTATGCCGTCTGTTGTTCATTGATTACTAACGCTTATAAGAAATTTGATTTAGAGTAAGAGGAAAACGCAATTGCTATCTAAAACTATTTAATAATCAAATATTAAACATTTTAAAAAATATTAATTTAAGCTAAAAACTAACAGCTGAAGCAGTGGTATTAAAAGAATAAGAACTGAATTATCATCGGTAATAAAATTATAATAATTTGACTATCTTTTGCATTGAATGATAACCACAGACTGGTTTCTAATCAAAAGAATAATTATTATAGAATTAGAACGGCAACATCACGTGATCTCTCGTAGTTTACTGATCTGCTACCAAGGGCAATTATCTTTATTTGTCAAGCTTACTGTAGATAGTTCTAAAGTAGAATGAAAATAACTTTAGTGTAGGATGTATTTGCACATTTTATGAGATATTAATCTTTAATAATCTCTTATCTGTATACGATTCAAACAATTTGAAAACTGTGTAAAAAAAATTACTCCAAAAACAGTAATTCATTAGTAACACAAACTCTTATATACTATTAGATGTTGAGTTTAATAACTATAACAAGTATACAGTCTTGTGCAATCTTATATGTACAAAACTACTCTTATCTTGGTATTTTCTATTATGTACCCTTTTAGGAGGACTTATTAGTACAATGGTAGTATGTCTTTCTGAAATTCTTTAACTTGAGTTCAAATCCAAGCCCAGTAAACAGGAATTTTTTTTTAACATTCTTGATTTTTCAGGTATCTGATCCATAACCAAACTAGGTAAACATATAATATTGGTTGGGAAATAGTTATCTAATTATTTTTAGCTAGAAATTAATACAAGATTGGAAAATGCTCAAACTCTTATTATCTGACAGTCAGCAGTGGTCTTTTACCCAGTTTTAGGGCTATTTAAGGGCTGTTTTATCTATCATTTACCTGCCATATGCCTGCTTACTTTTAAAATTTTTCACTGTATCATTAAAAACAAGTACACATTTCCTTTTATTATTATACTATTAGTTCATTATCCATTATTTTATGGAATTCATTATTCATTTTACTATTATACTATTGTTGTTAATTAATTTTTTGTATTGTATTATCCAATGCCACTAAAATTTCAATCATAGCCTTTGACATGTTTACATTAGAAAATTCCAAAAGAATTAAATAATCCATATGGCCATTAGATTCTCCCAAGAATTTTATATAAATAATATTTTTGCCACTAATGTCTGATTTATTTTCTCTTGATGGTGTACAAACAAATTTCTAATAATCACAGAAATAATATGGTCATTGATTGAATTTTATCCCTGTGATGATGATAATAAATTGATAATGTGAAAACTAAAAATGATAGAAATTATGTTTAAAATATGTGCTGATTCAGAATCTTAACCCTATTAACAATTAGTTTTAACCCCCCAAAAATGTATTCAATTACTATTTTATATGAAGACAGTATGGTTTGATTATCTAATCTAATGATTTTTGATGACTTTAGTATAGTTTTTTATATTGCACCTATCCAAATTTGAATTTAATATGAGATCAATATTTTTTTTCATTTTATTATGCATAACTGTAGGAAATTTCAATGCAGAGAAAATAGATTGTTTAAATTGAAATCATCAACACAGTGTAGAATTTTTCCTATCCAAAAAATAAAAGAGGACAATTAGAATAAATGATTCATCAATAATAATAATTCAATAGTATATCATTTGGTAGATCATAATAAGCAACACAGTACTCTACTTTAGTGCATCTATGGTAAGATTAAATAATCAGTTAATACCATATGTTAGTGCAATTAAATTCATTATCTCTAGATTATTTCTGTCTTTTGCTTTTAACAATGAGGCTTAAGATTCAAAACTGGAAGTAGTGCGATTATACATCTAAAACTCATTTTTGAATCCATATTGTTTGTTCAATTTAAAAACAGAAAACACTAAAATTTTGAATCCAAACCAACTTACTGGAACAGTTATATAGATCTGATTCTGATCGCTTCTTTATTAATTACAAGAATGTTTTCCCTCTGGGTAGAAATGTTAATAATAACAACAAATCATTTATCCTTTTTGATCATACAATATATAATAATACAGGAACAACTCTCTATTGTAGTATCATCTATAGTGAGATTGGGTAATCAATGATTTACCAAATATTAATGCATGTAAATCTCCATTCCCCAGACTGGTTTCTGACTTTTGTCTTTATTGATAGTCTTTGAAATCAAAGCTGAGAAAAGTTTTCTATTTAACTGATCATGTAGGTTTGTTTGGGTTCAAAATCTTAGGGAGTTTTGAATTTCAGTTTTTTAACCTGATTAGTAAAATGGAGTTAAATGTGCCTACTGGATGACATTGCATTATTTTCACCTTTGAAATCCCAAACTTCATTGATAAAGACAAAAACCAAAAACAGTCTGGAGATTTAAATGCATTAATATCTGGTAGTCATTAATTACTCAAGCTTACTACAGATGGCACTAAAGTAGACAGCTATTTTTATTTTATCATATATTATATTATTATATAAACAAGAGAGATGAGTTATTTATTTCCCTGTTACAAGATAAACAAGCAAACAGAATTTCTACGTTAAATAAAAGCATTTAAATTTTTTTTAAAAAGTTAAATGAAAGCTTTTAAAAATAAAAACAATTGATTACAAATGGTTACATACTATCTCTAGTATGTGATTAGCATAAAGGCTTATAATAATATAATCAAGGTGACTTGTAGCATATTTTGGACTACTTGTGGATATCAATAGAAAACTGGAATTTTGAGGAAATATACTCTTCTCTTGAATTAGTTTTACTCATTTTTTATATTCTTGTCACAAACTTTAAAGTAAACACCCTTATCAATAAATGATCAACAGTTAAACACATCTAAGTACCAATCATTGGATTAAGTATTTAGTCCCATGTCATTAGACTCTGGAGTATAATAAATTGTCATTTGGATCATAATACTCTATAGAATGTTCAAAAAACTATTATTATTCCAAATGTTTGTTATTTAATAAACAATATTATTTGAAATGCTTATTTAAAATTCCCTATTGTTTAAAGGGAACATGCATGTTATATATGTTATCCATAATATGTCATATACATTACATATAAAGATTTTTATATTTTTATTTCTGTCAGGTATTCTTTATCTCAATTCCACCACATCACAATTATTCGTTAGCACTGTTAGATAGATGGTTGTGATAATTATTTCATAATTTTTTGTAGTTAATTAATATTAAACCTGTGCTCATTAGAATGCATACATCTATAATATATAATTAATTTGATTAGATATAGCCTCATGCAAATAAATAATATATACTAGACACAAAATATTCAGCATGATAAAAATGAGCGTAATCTCAAACTGATACTCGATTTGATTAAAATAAAATTATTTTGTTAAATGTTTACTTGCATAAAATATTTTCTTACCTCTTTTTGAAAAAGTTCTTCCATTAGTTTTTCATTTTTATTGTTATTATTGAACTTTTCCATTTTTCTTACGATAGCTTCAGCTTCTTTAAAACGGTTTTTCGTTATCAACCATCGAGGAGATTCTGGAATAAGCCTATATATATTATTATTATAAATTAAAACTAATACGTAGAAAACCATTGCATTTTATGTTTCCCTGAAAGGCAAGTAAAGTTAACTAAGAAGCAAAGTACTATGACCAAGCAACAAGGCTTGCTTATTGATAGTAATGATTGCTTATCATCTACCG
Source organism: Epiperipatus broadwayi (assembly GCA_028023455.1). Classification (NCBI taxonomy): domain Eukaryota; kingdom Metazoa; phylum Onychophora; class Udeonychophora; order Euonychophora; family Peripatidae; genus Epiperipatus; species Epiperipatus broadwayi. Next base: position 17,108,207 of record JAQFVV010006207.1, read on the forward strand.
CCATTTTAATATCTAGAATTACATAATAAACTTTAATGGAGTTTTATATTCTTAAGATATAAATAATATATTATTTATCATTTATTCTGCTAACATCATTATATGCTTTGGAAAGTAGTAATTCACTTTATTTATTCTGCTCCAGCACCATTTATTGTAAGCTTGAGTAATCAATGGATACTAGATTACAGTGTCATTATTATCCATACTTTAGATTAGATTTTAGTGAAAGCTTGGATCTTAATACTAGGTCTAATGCACTAATAAGAACTTGGTTTCAAAACCATAGAGCTTTTTTTTAAAATTTAAAACTGTTAGCATGTGTGGCAAAAAGGAATTAAAAGAAAACTGCTAGATTCATAAGTGCATTACATTCAGTATTAAATCCAAGCTCTCACTAACAAAGACTATAAACCATATGACAATCTGAAGATATGGCTATTATCTATTGTTTATTGATTACTGAAGCTCGGTTCCAGATTAGGTGAAAATAAAATTTCTTCCTAAAAAAGTCAATACTATTGTTATATTGTTTGATCTATAATAGTCCTCAATATCCATATTTGAAATTTGTGATGTCTTGGATTAACTCTATAAATGTCAATATTTGTTATTAATTCTGTAAATGTTAGTTGTTTTGATATTGATAAAATAGTTATAATATCTTTACATTTAAAATTGGGTGAAATAAAATCTTAAAATCAAAAACTCTTTATAATATATCTGAAGTTTGAGAGACATGGAATTGTTTGCAGACTATAAATGTGATAAAATATCACGTGATAATATAAATTAATCATATCCAAATTTTTCTACTAAAAATTAATTAGGAGAAACTGCCTTAAGTGGTGCTAAAATGTAATATATGTCAAAAGTACAACAATGTATTTGGTATATATTGCATTTTTCTTTATTCAGAATCTGAGTTGATACTTAAGCAGCTTGCTGATTGAAAGTTCAAAAGTTGATGGTAAAATGATTTATATTAAAACATTCACTGATATTTAAATATTAAAATTTAGCCTGTATTCTGGTCTTCCTTTTGTATATTGAAATGGACATATTAAGGTACTATGTGTGAGGGATCAGAATGACTTAGAGTCAGCATGTGTATGACAATAATATTGGCATCAACAAGAGCTTTGAGCATTCCATATTCAGATTTTCAGTGATATGGATGGTTGAAGAGTTGGAGGGTAGAGAAGACTGAAGCCTGTCCATTAAAGTTTGAATATTTGCAGATGGTGACCTGGAGCAACTGATGAGTGTGGGTTAAGCATGAAATACATATATTGGAGATTGTTTACCTTTTTCACATGTATGTGATCATATGTATTAGTTATATAAGCTCGAGTGAATAGTTGTAGGGAGCTTGAAAGTCTGAGTTCAAGTCTCTTCTAATGATATTCTAATCATAATTCTATATCTGAATAAGAATAAAGATATACTATTAATCACTAAAGATATTGTCTTATACAAGTATATAATCAATTTTGTAATTAATACATTACAGTGCAATACTTTACAATACTGTGATGTGATGTGATGTGATGTATTATGGCTTCTCCTTAAACGAAGTCAAGAATACCTCAGCAATTAAGCCCAGATAAACCTGTTAGCCACTTTCTTTTACATTCCCCACTCTAAATTTACCCATAATCTGCTCTATCCCATTTCCACAACATAATTTTTGTCAACTCTATAACCTTTATATCTAAATCCCCCTTATCTTTTCCCAAACCTAGCATAAAAACCAATAATTCACTTTCTGTATAATCACTCTTTTCATATTTATTTTTCCACAACTTCATTATATGTACCCTTTCTGTTTTCAAACATTTACATTCAATTAACAAATGCCTAATATTTTCAATTCCTTCCTTACATAATTTACAAAATAAATCACCCATATTTTTCCATTTACATGTATATTCTTTTGTAGCTAAAGATCCCGTTCGAGCTTTAAACAATAAACTACTTTCCTTACTATTATCATATATTAACTCACACCTAATATTCTGTTTATTTCTATATATATTTAAACTCTTTTTACTCTCCATACTATTTCTCCATCTCTCTAACTCCCTAGTCTTTATTAATAAATCTATTCTTTTATCCCATTCCTTACTACTATAACACTCAATAATCCTCTTAACACAATCATCCCATCTTTTGTACAAATATACTGATATAAATTCTTTATCCAAATCTTTTGCATAGCGCATTACCTTTCTTACCCAACTTGTTACCTGCCCTTTACTCATAACCCAATTAAATACTATTTTAGCTATTCTTTTATTATCCATAAACTGCAATCTACCAAACATTTTCATTTTACTTTTTGCATCTCTCATATGAAAACTTGACCATCCCATTTCTCCTTGAATTGCCTCCCTTGCTGTCCATACTTCTGCATCCAATGCATGTCTTCCTACTTCCCTTTGAGTTTTTTCTAAATAATCTAATATCTTTTTACTAACATATAATGCATCATTACCATATGTTAACCCTGCTACTGCAACTCCTTTCCATATAATTCTAGCTACATCATATTTATTATATGAAAATACTGTTAATTTCTTTATCAATCCCATTCTTTTCTTTGCTTCATTTATCAATTTTTTCTCCCATTCATCCAAATAATTTTTCTGATTACTTAAAATAATTCCCAAATAACTATATCTATTCACCACACTTAATTTAATATCTCCCAATAAAAATTCTACATCTTCTCTTTTCTCAGTATTAACCATCATTATATTTGATTTTTCTTCACTAAATTTAATCCCCATCTCTTTACCCACCCTTGTTCATGTCCTCAACATAACTTCCATATCTTCTCTTTTTTCTGCACACAAAAATATATCATCTGCAAAAAAAAGACCTGACAAAATAAATACTCCCTTACTACCTATTAACGGTATCTCTATCCCTCTTCCTAATCTTTCTATTGCTCTTTCCATTTCACTCAAATACAACACAAACAAAATAGGTGACATAGGGCATCCTTGCCTTAGTCCCACACCATTTTTAACTTTAATTGATTCTATATTCTCTAATTGATATATATAATAATTATTTTCATATAATTTCTTAATAATATCTATTAAAGTTTCATCCATTCCCAAATTTGCTAAACTTATCCATAATCTATTTCTATTTACTCTATCATATGCCTTCTCTATATCTATAAAACTCATATATAACTGTTTATCTGCATTCCTACTCATATCCATAAGTTGTGTAACTACAAATAAACTATCTCCTATACGCCTATCTAATCTAAAACCTCCTTGCATTTCACCCACAACATTATTCCCTTCCATCCATTTTACAACTTTACTAGCCACCATATACGAGAAAACTTTATATAAAACTGATGTTACCGCTATTGGTCTATAATTATTCAACTTTCTATGATCCTTACCCTTTCCTTTAAATAATAACCTTACTCTTGTATTACTCCAACTACTTGGGAAAACTCTATTCTGTGCCATTTTATTAAAACAGGATAATAACTTTACTTTTGCCCTATATCCTAAATTCATTACCATCTCTGCTGCCCATCCATCTAAACCTCTTGCCTTCCCACTTTTCAATTTCTTCTCTACCTCATTTAGTTCATTTTCTGAAAAACTAATATTCCCATTACTATATTCTTTCATATTTTCTAATATTCTATCATTCACATTTAACATCTTTTCTATATTCATTACATAACTATTTAAGATTCTCTCTAAATCTTCTCTAGAACTACACTCAGTTCCCTCATCATCTAGTAATACTAACTCTCTCTCCCCTACATTTCTCCTTTTAATATAATTCCAAAATTTTTTACTTCCATCTCTTCCACTTTTATTAATATCCTCCAACAATTTACTATTCAATTTCATTCTCTCTCTATAAATATCTATTTTAGCCAACTTCTTCTTTTCTAAGTACTTTTCCCATTTAGCATTAATATCTTTTTCACTTTCCTTATTCTTAATAGCACACTTATATTCTCTACATGCTTCTTTCCTTTCTTTTACACTTTTACTAATTTTAATTTTTTTATTACTTTTATTCTTTTCAATATTCTCACCTAAAACCCTATTTGTAACTTTTTCTACTTCCTTACACCAATCCTTATACTCATCCCCAACCCACTCTTCCATTATTTCTTCAACTTGTATTTTATACTCTTCCAACTTATTCTTATCATTTACTCTCCATCCACATCTTTCACTATTATTTCTACTTTTATTTCTATTCTCCATCACATTACTAACCATTTCAATTACAATGAAATTATGATCACTAGTGCATACTTTTTCTTCATTATCAAATACCTTAATTTTCCGTATTTTATTTATTCCCTCTTTCTCTACCAATACATAATCTATTGTGTGAAATATATTATTTCTGGACCATGTGTATTGTCCCTCATAAATATTTAATAAATTTCCAATACTCAAATTCACTTTCTGACAAAAATTCTTCAAAAGCTGTCCATTTTTATTATCTACATCATCAATTTCTTCAATATGTCCATTCATATCCCCTATAACCATTATTCTCTTCCCCTTTTCTTTAAAACTTTGTATATCCTTAACTAAACATTCGTATATGTTACTATTCCACTCCAATATAATTTGACTATCTCCAGTAGCTATATAAACTATAGCCACCATCCATTCTTGTCTACCCAACCTTATTTCAAACCACAAGTGTTCTTGACATTTAACAATATTTAAATATTTTTTTGATATAACACCTATACCACCACCCCTTTTTTCTTTTTCTTTTCTATTTATACCCTGCTATACCAACTGTTCCAAAATAGGTTCTTCTTCTTCTCTTAAATGTGTTTCCACTACTAAGAATGAAAACACTAAAACGCCCTCTGTTATTTCCTTGTTTAACTAAGTTATAATGTATTATTATTATTATTATTATTATTATTATTATTATTATTATTATTATTATTAATAATAATAATAATAATAATAATAATAAATAAATCAATTATTTTATATAGTGCGAAATTTATAAACTGTAATAGCTAAACCGCATTAAGCTGTTGCACATGCGCTTTGCAGATTTTAACTATAAATGACTGAATACAAACACTTCAAACACATGATAAAGTCTTTGGGAAAAGACAGATTTTAACTATAAATGACTGAATACAAACACTTCAAACACATGATAAAGTCTTTGGGAAAAGACAGAATGGCCATTCTGTCTTTTCCCAAAGACTTTATCATGTGTTTGAAGTGTTTGTATTCAGTCATTTATAGTTAAAATCTGCAAAGCGCATGTGCAACAGCTTAATGCTGTTTAGCTATTATTATTATTATTATTATTATTATTATTATTATTATTATTATTATTATTATTATTATTATTATAATAATAATAATAATAATAAAAATAATAATAATAATAATTTATTATTATTATTTATTTATTTATTATTAATCAAACAATACACATATATATAAAAAGGAGAAATACTCCAAACAAGATAAACTTGTGCTAGGAGTTTTCTTAAATTATTAATTACAAATCAAAAACAAAAACACCAACAAAAATAACAACAATAATAATAAAATACATTACTATACTATAAATACTAAAACAAGTAAACCAAAAACAAATAATATAAGAATAAATACAACCAAAATATATATATATACACATACATATTAAACAAAATATATATATACATACACATTAATTAATCAATATATTACACATGAGACAATAACCAAAATTTTAAATAATTTTTAAAAATATAATAATAATAATAATAATAATAATAACAATAATAACAACAACAACAACAACAACAACAACAATAACAATAATAATAATAACAATAATAATAATAATAATAATAATAATAATAATAATAATAATAATAATAATAATAATAATAATAATAATAATAATAATAATAATAATAATAATAATAATAATAATAATAATAATAATAATAATAATAATAATAATAATAATAATAATAATAATAATAATAATAATAATAATAATAATAATAATAATAATAATAATAATAAAAAAATTTGAAAAATGTTTATTCCTAATAACTAACTAATTTTATTATTTCAATATATCTAAATGTTTAGTACTGTTTGTGCAATATTTTGTAAAAATATCAAAATATAGTATGCATAACAATAAAAGTAATATCTTCTGAAATGTATAGTTAACCATCTTTTTCATTAATGTGGTATAATTTCTAAATAATATTGTTGAGAAATTAAATAGATGCTAATACATAGTAATGAAGAGAATGTTGTATTAGCTTTGGAACTATGTTCCTAATAGCACTTTGTGTTTTACTTGATGATAAATTGGTGAAATAAATAATAAAAGATTTCATAATATAATGATTAATTCTTTTCATCTAACACAATTGCATTATGGAATTCGAGACAAGGCCAGATAAATCTTGGAGATTTTTTCCAAGTCACAAGCAATTTTGGTCTTTAGTTAATGCTAAACATTCAACACTAGTCAGAAAATTGGTATCCAATTATTATTAACTAAATAGTAAAGATTCCACATTAATTTGGATTAATCAGTGAACATTTAATGCAGTTATTGTAAAAAAAAAAAGATGTCATTTTATGACTGATGGGAAAGTGCCGTGCTTTTATGGCTGTGGAATCCATGCCTTTGTGCTCATTGTTTTGCCATAATATATGAAAACTTTTATTTGATTATGTTTTTCTGGAACATTAGGGAAAGATTAGATCTCCAAAAACAAATATTGTATCTAATAGAAGATTTAACAAATCTTTTTGCTTTGACTCCGAGGCTGATCTAGTTTGATACAATAATCATTTCCTTAAGTGAAAGCATTATGGTATTAGAAACTGATAATAATTTTTGCCTTAAATTGTATGAATGCTGCTTAATTGATATATGTTTTTTTTTCATTTGGTATATAAAATGATAATTACTGTTATAGAAAGAAAATATTCCTGCACATTCACAAAATATGTCCATCTGGTGAGATCATTTGTGTTTAATTTCTACAAAAATTAAAATTATATGGATGTCATTTGTAAAAGGTAAAATGCAAGGAATGATATTTTTGGACACTCCTTTTTTTAATTAACAGTTGGAAAAGAGACTTCTGGAACTATTGCCACACTGACAAGAAACAGAAGTCACCATTGTAAAAATTTAGTTTTTATTAAACTTTATAACAAGTCTACTAGATGCATTCACTGTATAAGATTCAATCAGTTAACTTTTGCTATTTTTTTTTTCAAATTCATATTTTTACAAGTATAAATATTTGAAGTCTTTTTTTAAAAATACATTACAGTCCATGAAATATAAAATTACACATTGATTCTGAATAGTGGACAAATGTGCCAACTTCTATTCACAAGACTCTTGACGTATATGTGTGAATATGAAGATCATAATGGTGAAATGATAGAGTATTCATCTGTTATTCCTGTGAATTGAATTTGAACCCAAGCAAAATAAATTTTTCAAACAGGTTTGAGATTTTTTTTAGATAGTTTCACACATAACAATCTAGATAATTATTTAATCTTGGTTAGTAAATGGGTATCTAGATACTCTTAGCTATAGACTAAAATGAGGATGATAAACTACTCAAATCTTCCTCATTAAATATTGCCATCTCCTTCACTATTTTTCTTTAAAAGACTGTGAGAGGGACTTATGATTTGTATAAGTCTATTTAAAGATTATTTATTTTTATCTATGTTTATGCATATTTTATTTTTTTCCATTTATATATCTGTAAAACCACATCCAAAAAATATCATTAAATTCATAGCTCTGATTGTTATTGTAGGTAATTCTAATTTTTAAGAATGATTTGTTAGTATTTTCATAGCCCTCCTTGTTATTTTATCAGGATTGTATATAAGAGAAGTTTGGATGTTAGTTAAAGAGCTCTGAATAAAATTACTTCTTTTTGAAATCTAGTCTCTACTCCCATAAAGAAAATTACTGGTATCATAGGAAAAGATTGTTAAGCAGTTTTAGATACCATGTAATCATCGTCATCATCATTATGATTATGGTAATGATGATGATGATGGTGATAATAAAAAAAGTAGTAGTAGGAGGAGGAGGAGGAGGAGGAGGAGTAGAAGGAGGAGTAGGAGTAGGAGTAGTAGTAGTAGTAGTAGCAGTAGCAGTAGCAGTAGCAGTAGCAGCAGCAGCAGCAGTAGCAGTAGCAGTAGCAGTAGCAGTAGCAGTAGCAGTAGTAGTAGTAGTAGTAGTAGTAGTAGTAGTAGTAGTAGTAGTAGTAATAATAATAATAATAATAATAATCCATTTACTAATTTTATTTCATATGAATGGTCTTTTACTTAGATTTGCACACAAGAAACCCCAAAAGAATAATTCAATCTTTTAACCAAGAAATAATTTGTTTCAACATATATACAACTAAAACTTTTACTTCACTAACTATTCTTGAAACATATAAAAAACAGATCTACTGTCTGGATTAAGGATAATCTTTGGGTGATTAGTAATAATTATTAATGCATTTATCGAAAGTGATTGATATCACAGCTGTGAGTGCAGAAAGATTGACATTTTTAAATCTAACTATTATGTATAATTAAAAGATTATTAACAGCCAATGCTGAATAAATTTCTTCATATAATTGATTATATAAAAAAATGATTTGCTTTAAGAGAAGCAAATTAAAAATTCACCATCCTACAGCTACAAAGTAGTCAAGCGTTGATGGCCTAGTGGTTAGCATAGCTGCCTTTCAAGCAGCTGACACGGATTCACTTCCCGGTCAACGCATTTGACATATGGAAAATATGTATATATATATCTTGGTATAATGAAAAAATTTGAATTTTGTTTTCAAGTAGGAATGATCTTACAATCAAGCATTTATAAAGATCTATTAACATTATAAATTTTTAAAGTGCAGTTAATTCAAATAGCAAGGCTGGAATTATTATTCTTTTTTTTAATAAGCTTATTAATATTCAAATAAATTTTAGTTAATAGGTTTAACTAAAGTGTAGTTTCTGTTAAAGTTATGTTTTAAGTGTAAAGAAATAAATTGTATTATCTACAGCTCATCAAGCATTGTACATGAGATTTTTCACAATTACAATGTGCCCAGGATAGTGAAAGGTATGGTTATATAACAAAATTAGACTATCTGTCTGATTGTCTCTAATGTTACAAGTTCTATAATTTCCTGAAAAGTGATTTATTGAACTGTTTTTTACAAATAATAATTAATATTTACTAAGGCTATAAACCTCAAGATAGCCTTAGTAAATATTACTTACGTTTAAATAAATTTATAAATAATAATTTGTAAGATTAAAATTACAACCTATATATTTTATAACTAACATTTTAAATATCCCTAAGATCAATTATTGTTAAACAGGATTTAAATTGGTTATTCATTAACAGCATTAACATTTACATTTGTAAAAATATTAATATAATTCTTTGTGAGTTAATTTTTATAAAAAAAATATGTTTAATAAAGAAATAAACTACTAACCACCAATAAGTAAGAAAGAATATCATTGGTAAAGATATTGATAGCTGAAAATATCTCCACTGACGTATAAAATAGGCCAACAGAGCTTCTAATAGCATACCAAAACCAAAAAAGAAATGTGTGATGGTGCCCAAAATAGATCTTTTGGATTTTCCAACAAGTTCAACAGCTAAAAATAAATAAAATAATAATTAAATTAAATATTATAACATATTAATAGGCAGATCTTTACTTATGTAAACCCAATTGATATAAATCTGGGATAAACAATTTCCAGAATATATAAAATGCAAAAAATCATGTCCAAGTTGATTTAGACTTTCATTCTTCTGTGCCTCATGGTGTGAAGATAGTTTTGTAAAGATTATTCTCATGGCTAAAATATTCTTTTATATCCTACACCACAAAGGAAAATCTGCTTATTTAAAACTCAACTTATGTAAAAAGTTTGGGGGTGGGGGGGGGTGAATCATTTACATAAGTAAGGGAATGCCTTTTGTTTGTGTGAATTTGTATGCACATATTTGTATTTTAAAATGAATCAAATGTGCAAAATGCCAAACTGGAAATGTTATATATTAAGTGCTTCTAATCAAATAAATAACTAGTCAATCAATTTATCTACCCTTACCACTTATAATATCATTCCAAAAGAACCAACAAGAAGCTATTGCAATACAATTATTTTATTATAAGCATTAGTTTAGTAATTATAAAGAAAGGGTTTTATACATATCATTAGGAAATTAGCACAGCTCATAGATAGCTGATGAGTTATGCCTATTTGGTAAAATAATTGCGATGTGAAAGCTGATTGGCTATTTTTTAATGTTATGTCATAGTTGTTAAGTATATATTATAAGTAAATTGATTGGTTGGTTATTTGAATTTATTTAAAATGAAATATTTTTTATTAAATACAAAGCATAAACATGTTATAAAAACATTCAGTAACCATTCTGTAAGTTTATGTGATTTCGAAAAAGAGAATATCAAAATACTAAAATGTATTCAACTAATATTATAATTAAAGTAGATGCTTTATTATATATAGCATGGAGAGATATATATTGTATGTCAGATTTGCAATCCTCTGATAGACAAAACATACTAATTAAAACTTGTGAACATATTTTAAATACCAATGTGTGGGGGGGGATAGGATACTTTTTAAATAAAAATTTAAGATATAAAGACCAATAAATAAAAAATAAATGGCTTTAAAATGTATACATTAATAGATGAACTTGAACATCAAGGAAATTCCTTTATAATAAAAGTAAAGGTATTGGACTGATGTTAGAAGAAGAGTATAACTTATGTTAAAGTTATTCAAATTTTTCAAGATTAAAAATTTAGCACTTTGATATATAAACCCAGAGCCAGCTCAAGTGAGGTGGAAACAGTACTATGGCATTAGGCCCACATTCCCATATCTGCATTTTCCACGCTGTCTGCAAAAATAAAAAATTTTAAAATGTTGCATTACTTGCTAAATGTAATTACGTTTCTTTTTTTTTTTCTGCGAAGGCCTTCTCACGTCGAAGTAATACAGTTGTAGAAATATGGATTGTGAGATAATTAGATTTTTTCATGTACTGCAATGTGTATGCTTAAATATTTATTTTACAATATTTTGAACACGTCAGTTTGAAATCAGAAAAGTTAAAGAATTCTTCTTTTTTTTTTTTTCTTAAATAGAGAATACAATTTTATTATTAACTGACAGTTAATCATAGTTTACAAAATTATTAACCAAAATAATTATCCCAGAAAACACCGGATAGCTCTTAGAAGAACAGGCAAAGAATAAAAGAATACAATATACTAAATAGATTGTTTAGTTGAGATTTACCGAGGGTACTCAAATAAGTACTGAATTTAGTTCAAATTTAAGCACCAATGTTTGATTTCATTAACCAGGAAAATAAAAATGTAAATACAGACAGTCTCCAGCGATAGTTTATCTAAGGTGACATCTGATATACAAAATAAAATTTAAGAGTTGCAAAAAATTTGCTCAATAAATCCTTACGTGTGCAGAGAGAACTGACCAGCGGTATCACAAAGTTGAAGTCTAATTGGTTTATCGTCTACTTTTACTGAAACTGAATAATTATCAAAAGCAGTTGGAACGTATTCCGTAGGATACCCATTAGTTGTATAACTAACAATAAGACTAGTTTTTCCTATTGCACCATTTCCAACAAGGACGCATTTTACTCTTCGATCATCCCGGCTCTCTCCCAGTGAGTCAATCAACAAGCTTGTTGTGTGCTCTAACATCTGAGGAGGCATATTATCCAAGGATATCACTTTGTGCTAGACACTTTACAATAAGCAACTCTATATCACTAAAGCTTTTAAAGAGTTGCTTGAATAAGTTTAGACAGTCAGTAATTTTCCAACAGTTTGCTTAAGTAGATTTTAACTTCCAATTTGAAAATCCATTTACTTTTAATTTTACATTTCAGCAATTCGCCCAAATTGGAATTAATTTGTTAACATAATTTACTTAGACCATGAGTATTATTGTATCCCATCGACAAAACTCTCGACTGTTATAAGAAGATAACTGAAAGCACTGGTGCCTATTTGCAATACCGAATTATTCTCTTTGTTAGCAATTTTATCTATTGAAGCAGAATTCGCAAAAAAAATTGACAATATTATTAATGGATTTGCAATAAAACATTCAAGGAAATAAAATATAAAAAATTATATATATTCTATTTTGTTTTCTCAAATATTCATTCAATAAAATTGCATAAAGCCATATTTATAATTTATGGATATGTGATTAATTATACATTATAAGTGTTAATTGGTGCAATTTTATTTTGAGTAAACAAAATAAAAATATCCATAACGCAAAAGTTTTTTTTTAGTGAATTCTCATTTAAAATAAATTTTAAAAAATGAATAAAGAGAAATCGTTGTTGATTTGATTTATTATTATTATTATTATTATAATAATAATAATTATAATAATAATAAAGCAATATATTTATGTCTGCAAATAAAACAATTTTTAAAAAAATATCTAAGTATTTTGATCATGAGTAAAAGTCCGCCCCCTCCTCGCATGAAAACATTTTTTCCAGGCCCTGCTTTTTTTTGGACCAACTCTGCGTAAAACAATATTTCAAAAAGCAGTAAAATAACTTCAGTTCTTTCTAATGATTCCAGTTCTGACTGGTTAGAGTATCATCATCATTAAAAAAAAAGGATCATTAAATTTTTTGAAAAAAATGTACAGAATCCAATAAATGCATATGTCATAAAAAGTCATAAAACAGTTCCTCACTCAGAAATAAAATTAATTACCAGACATGTCAGAGTTGAATTATGTATGATCCAGAAACTTTTAGTCTCATATTTCACCACTGAAGCACTCCATTAGCTTGTGTCGAGTGATGCATAAGTAATATAGAATAATATGCAAACATTTCATTTATATCACATTAAGAATAGTCTTTTAATAAAAAAAGAAATGTTTAGAAATAAATCATAGATTAGGTAATTGGTACTGAATTGTGATTGGTGTATTCAAAGTAAATGTCATCTTGCCTTCAAAAAAGAATAAAATATGGTGATTCATTTCTAAGAAATATTAATGGAAGCACGAAAGCTACTGAGAAGAAAATTGCTGCAGAAGACAAAAAAAAAAGATATTGGATGTAGTTAATCAATAGTATTGATACAGAAATGGAATCTTTTTAAATGGCATAAATGCAAAAACAGAATACAAATGCAATTAAATAAGGGGCTTTAGAATAATGATGGCCCAACTATGTACCTAGCTTGTGACCTGAGTTTGAATTTTTTTTTCAAACAGATTTAGAATTTATTTTGTATACATCCAACCATAGCCAATCTCGTTGGCCAATCAAGTACCAGTCAATGGATATACAATTGCTATTAGCTAACATATAAAGGTATCATTTAATCTAAGATGCTCAGCAACATGTCAATGTGATTACTATAAAAATTTAAAAAATATTATGCATATTTGTCAATGGTGTGTTATTAATGTAGTTCCAGTGTATTTTTTATCTGTTATATATATATATAAGACATTTTGTGGTTTCATCCGTATTAAAAAATTTAAATATTAATATATCGACATTTCGGCTCGATCACACAAGTCATCTACTGGGTGATAAAAGGTAGAAAGATGGTTGTAGGGGCATTACAATCACTGATTTGAAAAAAACATTAAAGTTCCACCAATAGCAAAAATGTTAAATTAAGAATGTTTTTTTAAAAAATCTTTCCAAATAAGAGGAAGTTTGCATGTATCATCTCGCTTATTAATACAATCTGGCCTTTTAAGTATCTCAATGGCTTCTCTGATTTTACACTGGTAGAGATTATCACATCGGGATATGATCCTGGTACTAGAAAAATCAATTTTATGACCTGAATCAATAGTATGGAGTGAGAGTGCTGATGATGATATATGTATATATAAATGTTAGGTTGTATATGTAAATTTATGTAGGATTGACTACCCAAATTCATGATATAAATTTTTTAAAAAATGATATATATGTACTTTTTATATAGCACAAAAGTTTTTACCTAAGAAATATATTAAACTATACTTATCTCAATCTCCCTCTGCTCTGTATTAGTTTTGTCTTTATATAATATTTCTTGTTTAACTGAACTTCTCTCTCTAATTTCAGTTGATGTCTGATATTATTATGATATGTCCATCAAAACAACTCTCTATAAAAAAAATTTCCATTGTAGAGATTATTAATAGTTTCACAAATTTTTTAATGTAGACTTCCATATTCTTTGCATTTGGTTTCAAATATTATCATAGAATCTGAATTCATGTGTAATAGCAAACCCTGTATAATAATATTTTTAACATATATACATGCACCCACAAAACAATTTGATTTATAAAATATATACATCAACAAAAATAATTAACCAAATATTAGAATCATATAATTATGAAAAAAGGCAGCACAGTAGTAATTTGAGATTGAGAGGCTAATCACATGATCCAGTGAGTGTACAAGATGAAGAAAGAAATAATTCATAACAGTGCTCATACAAGTGGAAGCATGGATAGAATTTATGAATTCAATTGGTATTTTTAGATCTAGTGTCAGAAGCCATCCTAGCACCTCTCTGAGGAGGGCCAAAACATGAAACCATTGGTCAGAGGTTTGGAGAGGGGATCCTGACAGAGATATTTTAAATGCTTTCTCTGGCTAAGCATTTATCACAAAGCTTGTTGAGCAATTGGCAATACTCATTGTCTAATCTTTTGATTTAGTATTTTGATAGTATTTTCTAAAAATGAATAAAATAATTCATGTCAGGACTCATTATAGAAGTATAGATAATGAAATGTTATACATTTTTATTCACTACTGTGGTATTAAAGCATTTACTGATATATATATATATCACATCTATTTCTATATCACTTACTTAAAATAAATGCTGTAGCATATACTGCTGCCGCGAATGCTCCTGTAAAAAATCGAAATACGCAGAAAGTAACGAAGTTGGGCACAATAGAAGTAAACACGCCGAAAGTCATCATTAGTACAATACATAAACAAAAAATATTTTTTCTGCCATATCTAAAAAATAAATACTTTAATATATCATTTATTACTATATTAAATTAAATTGTTAAAACTTCTAAACATTTTGTTAATTAGATTGTTATTAAATTAATATTAAAATATATATATATTAAAATGTCGCTTATTTAAAGAAAAAAGACAAGCATTAGAAAAAAGAATTGATAACTTCTATGAACATAACACAAATTTCATTCTCTAGCAGAAAAGACGAATGGGTATGTTAAGGATCTTTTTTACATTCAATATATAAGAGGAAATAAAATATTATGTACCCAACATCTTACCTTTCTAAGCTAAGGAAAAAAGAATAATTCTTCAGCCATTTCAGAAAATTATATAAATGTGCATACATGTGTTAAATCTTTCAGATTTGTAAATGCACCAAGTGAGCTATAAAATTTGAAATAGATGAATACATACAGAAAAACGATAAGCTTACTAATTATATGTCCAAATATTACGGAGTGAATTTGCAGGTTGAATATTTCAATATTCAAATATATTCTAATATTCTGATGGATAAATGAATTCATAGTATTATTTCCAGGAGAATCGGTGTAGTGTAATAAAAATATAATAGCTAAATAGCTGACGTTTCAGTACAATAACAAGTAATTTCCTCAGACCTTCTTCTTTCTCATCATATATATATATATATAGTGAGAATGATTGACTTGTAAGATTTTATGCTGGATGATTGTCCAAAATGTATTACAAGCTTAAAAGAATATGTTATAAATCTGAAAGCTTTGATTGGTTATAAATATTTATTAGATATATGCTATTGAAAATGAGGGACATACATAAGTAGACTGACGTCAGTTTCATTTTATGAAGGTAATAAGAACCACGAGTTTAGAACTCAGGAGTTAAATACTACCACTCTTCCACTCACAACAGTGAAGGCTGCATTTTATTATCATTTTATTATGATAACAGTTAATATATTAACATTCATATCTGAAATTCCATTTACCAATTACTTTTAGATATCTAGCTGGATTAGATCTGGGTCAACTGCTAAAAAAAAGGTTGAAGTTTGTTTATAACCTGAAGTCAAAGTTCACCTAGAATGAATTTGAATTGGAAGTTGTCGGTATGGAATTTTAGTAATGTAAAGATAGTGATATTTTGTAATCCAATTTAAATATCAGATCTTAATAAAGTCCATAATGTAACTTTAAAATAAATTGTGTTTAGAAGGCAAACTGCCACTTTCGTTATTCAAGTATTACAGCGTAAGAAAACAATAGTAATTAGTTCTCCTCTAAATATAAATAAATATAGTTAATTGTTCTTGAGATATTAGAATCACATATACTGTATAATTATTGTTAATTAACTAATTTTAAATAGAAATTTAAAACTGTATTTTAATATGTATTTATATGGATACTGAATTAATGTAGTGTTCAAATATAAGATAAATTTAATTGCTGTTTAATAGAAAAAGTTGACATTTCTATATTATAAGGCACTATTCTTAAAGTTAAGACTTCAGAAGAATTTCCATGATGTAGTTACTTATGATTATTAAACCACTAAACATCACATGATGCCTAATAGGATAGTGGTGGCTATGGTTGTTAAAGAGCCAAAGACACCAAAATGTATGGATACTGAATTGAGTTCAGACCCATATGACTATATAAGCTATTGAGCTTGGGTTGAAAATATTAATAATGTTTTCAATTTCATTCTCATAGTTTTGTAGTTAAATAGAGTTAAAAGGTGGGTGCTGGAGGGTTGCATTAGATCCTAAGATCTAGGTGCAGTACTCTCAGATCCAAGGCTCCTCACTGATGAAGGCCACAAGCCAGAAACTAGTCTGGGGATATTGGATGAGTATGCACTAGATAGGGATTTTATGTACAAGCCTTCTGGCATCCATTGGTTAGCACAAGATGGCACTACTATATGGAGAGTTTTGCTGTATTTTGAATTGTTTAAATACTTATGATTATCTTAATGATTTATAAATCTCATTAAAGTTCATATTGTAACTTTAAATATTGAGATGAAAGAGTAAAATATGATAATAAGATGGTAAGCGATGACCACCCACCACTCATAATAATCAACTTTATATAAGTATTCTGATTTATTTTCAAGCAGATAATGTAATACATAAATAATATAGACTGAATTATATTTATTACAAAAGTATTAGAAATCTAAGTACATGGGCTAATTAAAATTCTGATATAACTAAAAAAATTTGGAATACTATTTAGAGGAATAAAACATGAAAAGGTTAAAATATTGATATGAATTAATAGGAAAATAATATGATTATAATGAAAATATCACTTTAAAAATCTTAGAAGTTTAATTTAACCTCAGGTAATTCCAAATAATAAAAATGTAAGACTAGATATGTTAAATCAAACTGATAAAGAATTAATACAAAAACTGCATGTACTCAAAGAAAAAAGGAAAAATAAAAAATAATCCAAAACAAGTAAAATAATAAAAATGGAAATAATATTTTTATAAAGGGCGGACGGTATTGAAAATTAAATTGAGAGAGTGCAAACTTCTCAAGCGCTTGTGACTATTAGTAACCAATCAGATCTTAAGCACTGGGACAGGGAATTTAATAAGAAAAGAGATCTGATTGGTTACTAATAGTCACAAGCGCTTGAGAAGTTTGCACTCTCTCAATTTAGTAAAAATGGAAAGGAAATGAAAAGAATAACTTTGCAAATGAGTTTTTCTGACAATAAAAAAATATACCCAAACAATCTTATTATAAAATGGAATACATTTAAATATAAAATAATAGAAAGCGCAGTCAACATTTCAGTATATTATAAATAACTGATAAAAAAAATCATAGATGACTAGTAAGATGATTAGAAAAATGGAGAATAAAAATAAAAAACACTAGTAAAAAATAGTAAATTATTGCATAAAAAATTTGAATGAATTGTTAAAAAAAACATAAAGCTAGATAAAATTTGTTGTAGAATATGTAGAATGGTAGATTCAGAGAGGATAGATAAATTTGATTTATAAAAAATTTAGAAAGAACTATTGGGAAAAAATATATTCCCATATAAAGTATCTACTAATGCAAAAATAATAAAAAGATTTTAATAAAAGAACTATGCCATGAATTCAAGGGTTATCTGGATCAAAGTATATTAATAGGTTTTATTAGTCATCCATTATTCTGGATCAAAGTTTATTTCCAATACTCAAATATTATAATCTTAAAACAGGCAAAACTCTCCATACAGTAGTGCCACTCGGTGCAAGCTAGAGTAATCAATGGATGCCAGAAGGCTTGTGCATAAAATGCCTATCTAGTGCCAACTCATCCAATATCCCCAGACTAGTTTCTAGCTATAAGCAAGGATAAGAAATGATGTTTGTGTGATATCATGACTTCAAAACAAAGAATCATTTAATTATTTATTTTATTTTATTTTTTTTCTACAGTACAGCCTTTTTTTCACACCTGCACTTATATATGTAATATATAGGGGTTTGAACTCAGACTTTCACACAACCCCCAACCATCCTTGCTATCTTATACTGCTGATACACCTGATCATACACATGTCAAACATAAATAATCATCAATATACATATTTCATGTTAAACCAACACTTGTCAGTTGGTCTAGATTATTATCTCCACACATATATACAATCAAATCTCAGCTTATATTAAAATAGCCAATCTTCATACTTTAATGAACAGGCTTCAAACCACTCCACCACAACTCTTCAGTCGTCCATTTCATCCTACCCATGTTAACCACAAATCACTTTGACCCCTCATGTACAGGACATAATCCATTTACATACATATCTGAGGGATAGAAAGAATATATAAAAGAAGATAAATCTCAGAAAACAGAAATAAAATTGAAAATATGGATAAAATAGCTTTGAATATTACAGAAAATTTCAAAGTGAAATTTAATTTCTTTTTAAAATGACATTGCTAAAATTATAATATAAAATTTTAAAAGCAACACGTCTTTATAATCTTTCCAAGATGCTCAACACTTCTTCCATTCTACTTGCATTATTTATATCAAATCTTCAAAAATGTAGAATCCTCCTTTACATTTTTCATAATGCTCTATTTAACTTCCAACTGTTTTGCCTATCTAGAAGTCTTTTTAAAATATAAAATACAATTGCATTTTTTTTTCTTCATAAAACATACAATAAATTCATTTTATATACAGCCTTTCTTATAAATGTACTATTATTTATAAAATATTTTAAATATATATTCTATATAATATATTATTTTCCAATAAAATTTTAAAAAATTAAAAACCATAAACATTTAATCTTAAATCACTAAACATCACATGATTACCTTTTTTTGCTTGCTCATAACTGTTATTAAAACAGGTAAACTCCATACAGTAGGCCACTCAGTGCAATCTAGAGTAATCAATGGATACCAGAAGGCTTGTGCATAAAATCCCTATCTATGCCTACTCATCCAATATCTCCAGACTAGTTTCTAGCTTATGGCTTTCATCAGTGAGGAACCTTGGTACAGTGTTCTCAGATCCAAGGCTCCTCACTGACAAAAGCCATAAGCTAGAAACTAATCTGGGGATATTGGATGAGTAGACACTAGATAGGGATTTTATGCACAAGCCTTCTGGCAGCCATTCATTACTCTAGCTTGCACTGATTTGCCTACTGTATGGAGAATTTTGCCTGTTTTAATAACATTTCGTCTTTATGTACATATAAATCAATATAAATAATGTAGTTTTTAGGTTAAACTGTGTGTTATTTTTGATTACTTCCCAATGTTTTGACAAAATAGCATCCACCATTGTCAATGTTAACTTTTCAAAGAAAAACAGATCTCAAAAAGTAATGAGATTGAGTGTGCAATAAAGAATGAGATTGAGCATGAAATAAGTGAGCATTCAGAATATTTGGATTAACAAAATGTTTATTGTTTTCAGTTTCACCTTTAATTGACTTGAGAATCATGAGGGAGTCAATTGAAATATTAAAAAGACCAACTTGTTTAAACAGGGATTGATGAAGCACAACATATATTACAGCCATATGGAGTCCACTTATTTTATCTATTCTAATATAAATCTTGATCTAAGGTCTTAATATAGACAAAGTAAGTGTACACAGAACTTTAACTAGATAGAGATTTATATTCTTAGAAATTTTAAATAACCCATATCAAACAAGAAAACATAACCTATTTTGAAAGCAGACTAATATATAAAAATTTTGAAAGCTTTCAAAAGCCATTGCTTTAATTATTACTTATATAATAAATTTGATTTTGCGCAAAGTTATGTGTTTTATAAATCTAATCACATGATTACAACCAAAGCTTATTTAAATCATGAACCATTCAACCTAGTGTCAAAGTAATCTCTATAAATAAAAGATGGATTCCACTTTTCACTCTTCCTCAACAAGAAGTACAAATAAGCAGTATCATTTAAAATTTCAAAGCAGTTTTATATATATATTGTACTGAGGTACATTGTGACCGAATGTGTAATATTCTTTGAAAGTAATAATACACATTGTGACCGAATGTGTAATATTCTTTGAAAGTAATAATATTTAATAAATGTCGTTTTTGAAAAATAAAGTGGGGAAATTAAGTTAAAATAAAAGTTAAAAGTTGAAGGAAAAGAAAACAAAGGAGTAGGGTAGTGGGGTTTATTGTTAAAGAAAAATAAATAATAAACGATTTTAAAAGGATTTTGGATAAAGTTGTTTTTGCTTTCACTTATTTACTGGGAAGAAGGTATTTAATGAGAGCATGCTAAAGAAGAAAAAAGATGATTGAAATACAGAATTCAGTTGTTTTAAAAAAACTATACTTGATTTGTCTAGTGGAAATCAACATCACTCAGAAAACTAAAATAAGAATTGTCATTGAATTTAAAAAAACCTAATAAAGCATGTTCGAATTTGAAACGAATATTTCACCATTATTATGGCATATCTATAATATATAGGAGAGTTCTCCGGAATCCTATAATAATATTTTAAGGTGCTGTTTATTGCTGATCTATATACTTTGGCAATCAATCTAATGATATAATGATGTGTGTAAATGGATCTAGATGAATTTCTAGATTTGATGGGGAATATTCACTTTCTTTGAAGTTTTAAACCTCAGTAAGAAATAGCTGACCTCTATGATTCCCAGATAAAAGTGTGAAAAACCAATTATTTATGCTGAAACTTCATTCACATATTAATATAGTTGTGAAATTCAAAGAAGAAAAACATATAAAATAAAAATTGACACTTCTATGATAAAAAAAACATGGTTTCATGTGTATACAAATTTTGAACAAGATATGCACCAAATATTTAGCTGCAATTGCTGAAACTCTGAGCCAGTTTTCAATATTTTCTTTTGTACAGTTAAATAGAATATTTTTGACAGAGGCAAAACTCTCTGTAAAGTAGTGCCACTCAGTGCAAGCCAGAGTAATCAATGGATGCAGAAAGATTTGTGCATAAAATCCCTATCTTGTACCTACTGATACAATATCCCCAGATTAGTTTCTAGCTTGTGGCTTCCATCAGTGATAAGCCTTGGATATGAGAGTACTGCACCCAGATCTTAAGATCTAATGAGCCTCCAGCAGCCACCTTTTACTTTTTTAGCAAACTATAAAGCTTTGAGTCCAAAATGAAAACACAATGACGTTTTCAAGCTAAGCTCATTAGCTTGTATAGTTGTATAGATCTGAACTAATTTCAGCATCCATATTTTTTGGTATCTTTGGTTCTTTACTAACCACAGTTACCATAATACTTTGGGACAAGATTGGTATTAAACCATCAAACATCACATGATCACCATTCTTTATGCTTATAGAAGCTGTTTTTTACAAAGGCAAAACTCTCCATACAATAGTGCCATTCCTGACCAAAAGGATTATGGTGGCTATGGTTATTAAAGAACCAAAGACACCAAAAAGTGTGGATGCTCAACTGAGTTCAGATCTATACAATTATACAAGCTAATGAGCTTAGCTTGAAAGCATTATTGTGTTTTTATTTTGAACTCAAATCTTTATAGTTAGTTAAAAAAGCAAAAGATGGTTGCTGGGGGGTTGCATTATATCCTAAGATCTAGGTACAGTGCTCTCAGATCCAAGGATCCTTACGATGAAAGCCATAAGCAGAAACTAGTCTGGGATATTGAATGAATAGACCCTAGATAGGCATTATCAAACCTTCCTGCATCCATTGATTACTCTGGTTTGTACTGAGTGGCACTACTAAATAGAGAGTTTTGCCTCCATTAAAAACAGTTTGTATAAGCATAAAGAATGGTGATCATGTGATGTTTGATGGTATAATATTTTTTTGTTATATATTTTTTTAATATTCCCTAGGTATTTGGTTGATATTGATTTTTGCTATTATAATTAATAAAACAATAATGTTTTTATTACTTAATTATAATAATATTTTTTGATTAAATGTGAAAGTTTAATTTGAATTATAAATGAAGATGAAAAATATTTTTTAGCTTTGCATTTACCCTTCTTTCCCAAATTTTGTTTTATTTGTGTTAACCCATAATAATCCATACTAACAACAAATTGTTTATTTATATTTTGAATTATGTATCAGTTATATTCCAATCTGATACAAGGTATAGCATCAAAAATTTTGCTATGGAAAATGGATTAAAATTTTATGTTACAGAAAAGGATTCAGGAGGTATATAATGTAAACCCATTAGAAGAGTTTTCCAGAAATATTCTTCATAAACTTCAAGATAACATAAACTTCAAGATAAACATTCTCGCCAATGTTAGACTATGTAGAGATGGTAATCTGGACCAACTGATGATTGCTGGTTTAGCATGAAATACATATCGGTGATTATTTATCTTTTCAACATATATGTGTTAAAGTGTATCAGTGTTATGAGATAGTGTGGAGAGTGGTGAGTCATGTGAAAGTCTGTGCTCATATACCCTATATATTACATATATAAACACAGGTATATAACAAGCCTGTGTGTTTCAGTTATAACAAAATGGACTAAACAAAAGATAATAGTAGAAGCCTTTTATTCAATCTTAAGACATAAAAATGCATCTCAACAAATGACATATATATGATTAAATGGTATAATAAAAATTAGTTTGATATATATATTAAATGGCTGACATTCTGAAAAAAATTAAGCCACAATATACTATAACGGAAATGGTTATTCGTACGGTTGAGTAATTATTTATTTTAACCAACGCCGTTACAATACAAGCAGAGAGCTAATACAGATACAAACTTAATTTCATATCTATACCCTTGATCGAACCCCAAGGCAATACGTACATATTATCTTGGCGTTATTTTTCCCGACCAAGATACCCTCGGCTGCTGAACAACGCAAACTATTTCAAAGAAACTTAACGAATGTCCAGCGCTTGCTATTTATTTTTTAGAATTGGGATTTCGCACGAACAAGCAGCACATGAATATCTTAAACAAATCAGTATGCCCCTTTAATCACTACTTACAGTTTCCCCCCTGTCGTAGCTTGGTGATAGGAGAATAAAGCAAGGATACGAAATTTAATGACAAATATGTTTAATAATAATATTTACACTTTATATAAAAAATTACATTATAATAATAAAAACACACACTTATAAATACATGGCTATAATAAATATATGCAAATAGATCAGATATAAAAGTTCTTAACGTCCTGTTGATAGAGTTCTATTCTATCAAATCATGGATTTTATATTTAGTTATGAATAGTAGATAAATGAAAATGCATGCATGCTTTTACCTAGGCTTTGTTGTAATTGTCCCATGGGTATTTCTTCCGAGCGCTCTTAATTAACTTCCTCAGTTTGTGGGGTTATTTCGTTCCAGTTTTTGCTTGTTGATTCCTTAGGTTCTCCATTAACTTCCTTAGTTTGTGGGGTTATTTTCATCCAGTTTGCTGGTTGATTCTTTAGGTTGAGTTTCAATTGACAGCTACAGAAGCAGCGGTCCCTCTAGCAGGTCCGGCAAAGATCTTACATTGCGAGTCAGTGATGAGACGGCTCGAATCCGAACCTACGTCCCTTTAACGCCACTAGCCACGCACTTCTTCCATTTTCTTTTTAGCAGTTGCTTCTCTAAAGTCTCTACTAGCAATCCCAGACAAAAATTGTAATTTTATTAATATCTTTCTTTGTTCGTTGTTTTTAAATTTTTTTAATTAAGACTTAGATTTCCAACCAATTCTTATCATTATGTTTCTTTATTTAATTAGTGGCTGGAATGTAAGTCCCAATTAATTTAACAGATCAGGCCAAGATCTTCCGTTGATAACATTTCTTTGTCAGTGGAATTTAATTTGTCCAACAGACTTTCACACCTACGGCCATATTGTTTCTTTTTTATATATCACATATTACATTTATTTTATTTAAAGTTTACAATTCATTCATTTTTTTCCACATTTACGTTTTACATTTACTTTAATTTGTTATAATATATTTTTTAAAAGAGAGAAGAAACGCATTTTTTTTTATGCATCCACTTCCCCTCTCCCACAATAAACAAAAATAACTTTCTAGCATTTCTTACAAGAGAGAAAGAATCGCATATCTCTATTTATGCAGCCCCCCCTCCCCTTCTCTTACTATTACAAAAACCACAGTAATTTTGACATTAGAATTTCAATTTCTTTCTTTCCCTTCCTTCTTTTTTAAAAAAAAATTATTAGCTAATTTATTTCACCTTTATTACTTTCTAATTTTATTAATAACTATATATGTGTGTCGACGACTTTACGTGGTCGTCACAATACATTAGAATAGTATAATGGTGTTTACATGATAGAAGAAACAGTTCATTAAATGAAATGTTCATGTATCGAATCATCATGTACATATAAGATTAGAATTTTTAAAAATGCTAAATTGCGAAAGTGCATTACATTTCCAAATAAAAAAAATAAGTTCAAAAGCTTAAAATTATTAATTAATAACAAGACTTACATTGAAAATTAAATAATACTGCAAATTATCGCATTTAAGTATTAGAAAGTTAGGTATGTATTAAGTAAAAATTCTAAGCAAGGCTTTAATATATGTGTTAGAGCGTGTATGTGTGTGATAAAAGGGAACAAATTGTAGAATTTTTTTAATGTAAATTTAAAGCCGGATATTATTCACCTCTATTGGACATAAAATAGTGATTATTTATGTTGCATATGCTAGGGTCACTACCTATTTTTTTCAGGTAAATATATATGAGATTGTCTAGAATTCTAAAGAGATATAAAAAGTTTATTTAAAAATTGACATCAGTTTTATATGTCTGGGAGTAAAAATAATTCATTTTACATAATCATAACAGTATATACAGGCACTTTAAAACGCTGGTGGAAGAAGCTGCTAATAGCAAACAATCAAAATAAGTTAATCCAGGCTAAGCACTTTCGAGGTGTTAATCCCTCATAATCATAGTCCAAATAGTAATAGTTGTTGTCATGTTATTAAATGGTAATATATGCAAATGTATAAGTAAATTAATCAGCTTGTCCATTTTTTGGAGATAGCGAAGCATGTGTCACATCTATTAATTGTGTTATTGTTGTTGATGATAAAATACACTTCTTTTATCTTTCTTTTGCAGTCATTAGTTTCAGTGCACACAATTTTGGGGTTGGAGAGTTTGAACTTATGACCAGCTTGCTCCTCATGTTCGAGGAATATTGAAATGTTGTCATTGTTCTTTTGCACTCTCCTGTATACATATATATGCTGAGTGGCTCTATTATTGATAGTGGCCTTAGTTTCCCCATATGTGGTGCTGCATCTGGCCTGAGTGCATGAAATTCTATATACAACAGCTAACAACACAACTAAAGACAAACCTCAAATCACCCTTCCTTACATCCCCATAGTAGCTAAACAGTTCATTAAAACTTTATCTAATGAACTTAAAGTTGGTTTTTGCACATCCCCCAACACAAACAGACTAATCAATAATGTGAAGGACAAGATTGACCCAACCCAGACACCCCAGGTTATATATATATATATATAGAATTTTATGCCCTCAGGCCAGATGCAGCACTTCATATTATAGGGAAACTAAGGCCACTGTCAATAATAGAGTCACTCAGCATATGTATGCATGCAGGAGAGCACAAAAGAACAATGACAACATTTCCAATTCCTTGAACACGAGAAGCAAACTGAACCCTCCAATCCCAAAATTGTATGCACTGAAATTAATGACTGCAAAAGGAAGATAAAGGAAGTGTATTTTATCATCAATGACAATAACGCAATTAATAGATGTGACATATGCTTCGCTATCTCCATAAAATGGACAAACTGATTAATTTATATATACATTTGCATATACACCTAAACCTCACTTAGTGATTGGCTACTTAGCAATATTTCACAATAGTGATCATCATCAATTTATACCCACTACTTCGATTTACAATCGATTATTCACTATAACGATCGGGAAAATTTTTTTTTTTTTAAATTTAGAACATATAAACTTAAAATATATATAATTAATGATTTTATAATACTATATACTGTACATATAAGTATTGAATGTCTTTAGAAAAATTAAACTTTATTTAAATATAATGTACAGTGCTTGGATTATTTAAATAAAGTTTAATTCTTCTAAAGACATTCAACACTTATATTAGATGATGAAATAGTCCAATATATAAATATGGTCCAGTACAACTAAAATACCATCATCACAAACTTTCAGGAAAACACAATATCAATATTAACTGCATGTGCATGTGTTCCTTAATTACTATATATTATTTTTAGAACACCAGATAATTATGTAACAATAGTTATTGATTTTGTAACCTCGTTAAAAATGTTATTTATACCCAAGTAGTTTCAAATCAAAAGAAAAACAACATTTTAAAATGTGAATGTTGAATTAGAAAAAAGTTTTAAAAGAAAAACAGATTGCATTTAAAATAAGCGTTAATGAATTTTTTTTTTAATATGTACTTTATTCATAAGTTAGTGTAATTTTTTAAGATTAGGAACCGACCATTTTTTTTCCCATAGACCCCCATTATAAATACATATTCTGTATACAATATTCTTGCTTAACAATGAGTTTTGGAGAACCAATTGCCATCACTAAGGGGGGTAAAGGTGTATTACAATAATGTCACAACTATTATTATTTTGGCTATGATTATGAGGGATAACACCTCGAAAGTGCTTAGCCTGGATTAATTCATTTTGATTGTTTGCTATTAACAGCTTCTTCAGCCAGTGTTTTAAACCACTTGTATATACTATATGTCTGGGAGAGAAAATACCAGATCATTCTGAATTTATGCCTGATAAAAAGTGAGCATTGATGTTCAACATCACTCAGCTACTTAAAACATGAAGCTTTATTTTCTTAAAGATGAGGACTGCATTTAGTAAAGAATAGAAAATAAAAATTGCTAGAACCTATTATGTTTAAAAATCTATGCTTAATAATAAAAAAAAATCATCCATTGTTAAAGATTTCATCCAATAGATAAAAGTTATAGAATTATGCATTTGAATATTTCAGTTTTTACAGATATCATCTTATCAAGTGAAACATTTATAGTTACAATCAATTTCAAAGCCACATTTCTTATTTGAATAGCATGATGTAAAAAATAATGATCATTGATTATACATGTTTCAACCACTGAAAAGATTTCTGATGATTTTTAAAAGATTTTTCTTTTCTTAAATGTGAAATATCTTTGTGTAATTATCATATTTTAGGCAGACATATTATAATATTCTCTAAAGACCAGATTTATTTATATTGCCAGAAATATTATAACACCAGTATCTTTCAAAATTAATTAGTGCTCTAAAGTCACATTCAATGGGCTCTTCAATTCCTGATTTAAAAAGTTCAAAAAGATTACCACATTACTCCTAATGCATTTTCACAATGATTTAACTCTCTATTAACAACTGTTTTGACTGCCAAGCAGTCTTCTTCAGTTCTCACTAAAAAAAAAACCCTTAAATCTATGCTATAAAAATGACTGGAGTTATATAAAGCATTGTAAAAAATGCATTAAGAGTGATGGATTAATTTTTTTAAAGATTTGATATAATCAATACAAGATAATTAGAAAAAATAATGAGCAACTTGCTATGGAAGATTCTTGGTCAATACTGGCATCTATTAGAGAACTTGAAGAGATTCTAGTAGATATTTCTCAAATATGATTTATCTTTAATAGAATATAAGAATTTCTTGGTACAAATGGTAGCATTAATTTATATTAATAAAGGTATTATTCATGTTCCTGTTATTTTGCCTAATATATATATACACACACACAATTTTTCAATTAGAAAAAAATATTTTTAAAAAAATCAATAATGTTATTTTAAAACAAAATCTTTTTTTTTTTTACAAAACAATTTAAATCAAATTTTAGAATTATAATGTGGATTTTTAAATGGTACAAACTTTTCTTTTTTGGCTCATGCGATATCCAAAATTGTTTATTAAAGTTGTTGACTCAAAAACAAAAAAAAATTGCTAACTTTAACAATTTAGATAAGGATTTTATAAATAAAACAAAAAGTGATGCAGTTTGAAAGAAACATAATTTGAAATACATTCCTGATTTGTAATTAAAACATAAAGAATTAAGAGATGCTCGGAATAAATTAGATAAAATAGTGAACACATAAATATACATAAACTATATATGCAGTACTTTATCAAAAATGCATTCATAATTGTGTAGTAGAAACTGAAATGAATAGGCAATATATAACAATTTTCACATGTCATCTATTATTGCTTTGCAGTTTTCTTATATAATTCTTAGAAATACTGTTTATCAAGTTTTAATGCTTTATAAACATAGTAATCTACCGATATCCACTGTATTTGGTTCCAAGACAATCTAAAGATTTCTAAAATTACAAATAAGTGCAAACTCTACATAATATATTTATTTAACAAACACACACACATTTACAATACCTCTTAATTTTTAAAATGTATGCATTAAAATATAAACAATAAAAAGATAGAATAATGCAATTATGGGGAAAATAATATAATAATAAACTGAACAAATAAAGAGCAACCGCAAACTGAATGCATGCAAGATGAAAAATGCATGAAGAATACTCATACAAGTAGGAATGGACATGAAACTGTGCTTTCAAATTTACAAATTTTTAATTATTTCATTTCTTCTTTAATATTTGTCTAAGTGTAGGTTAATAAAACTATGAGTAATGGGGTTGCAGATAAGAGGGATAGGACTTGTTTTCAATACAAATACTAATTGTTAATAATAACAATACTGTGCCTAGTTTCAAAAGAGACAGTTAAAAAAATTAACAAATAAAACAGAATAGGAAGAATAAATGTGATGTCCTATGGCTTCTCCTTTATTGAAGACAAGAATCTCTTGGCCACTATATCCAGAGAAATCTGTTAGACACCTTACCTTCCCTTTCCATTCCCCACTCTTTTACTCATATTCTCTATCCTGCTCCATCCCATTTCCACAACATCATTTTTATCCACTTTATGATCTTTATATCTAGATTTCCCTCATCTTTTTCCAAACCCAGCATAAAAACCTACTTTCTATATAATCACTTTGTTTATATTTATTCTCCCACAACTTCATTATTAGTATATGCCTTCCTTACATAACTTGCAGATTAAACCTCCCACATTTCTCTATTTGTATGTATATTTCCTTGTTGCTAATGATCCTGTTTGTATCTTAAACAGTAAATTACTTTCTTTGCTATTATCATAAATTAACTCACATCCAATATTCTGCTTACTTTTATATAAATATTTAATTTTTTTTTACTCTCTATACTAGTTCTTCAACTCTCCAATTCCCTACTTTTTATTAATTCATCTCTTCCTCTATCCCATTCTTTGCCACTATAACACTCAACAATTCTCCTAACACAATCATTCCATCTTTTGTACAAGTATACTGACATAAAGTCTTTAGCCAAATCTTTTTCATACAGTATTATTTTTTTCACCCATCTTGTTGCCTATCCTTTACTTGTAACCCAATTAAATAGTATTTTGACTATTCTCTCACTATCCATAAATTTGCAATCTAGTGAACAATTTAATTTTGCTTTTTGCATCTTTATGCAATGTGATGCTCTATGGATTCTCTTTTAACATAGTTCCTTATGCCCAAAAAAAACCTGTTAACCACCTTCCTTTTCCTAAGTTTTTTCATATTCTGCTCCATCATGCTCCATCTCATTTCCACAACATCAACTTTGTCTACTCTATGGCCTTTATATCTAGATTCCCCTTATATTTTTCCAAATCCAACATAAAAACCAGAACCTACTTTCTATATAATCATTTTATTTATATTTATTCTCCCACAACTTTATTATTTATACACGTTCTGCTTGTAAGCATTTATATTTAATTAACAGATGCCTAATATTTTTCCTGCATTCCTTACATATCTTACATACTAAATCACCTACATTTCTCCATTTATGTGTATATTCCCTTGTTGCTAACAATCCTGTTTGAGCCCTTAAACCATATACTACTTTCCTTGCTATTATCATAAATTGTCTCACATCCAATATTCTGTTTACTTTTATAGCTATTTAAACTCTTTTTACTTTCCATGCTAGTTCTCTATCTTTCCAACTCTATTTTTATTAATGCATCTATTCTTCCATTTACCACATTGTCCATACAGTAGAGCCACCAAGTGCAAGCTTTCATAGTCAATGGATGAAAGCTTGCACTTGGTGGCACTACTGTTTGGAAAGTTTGGTATTGTTATTAAGTGCATGTGGAAGCATATAAAAAGGAGATCATGTAATGTTTTGATGATTTTATAAAACAAAATAAGTTGTAATTTTGAGCTATTTATTTACGATTTCATTAATATTCTCACCAAAAAAAAAATTGTCAATGTGCATGTGTTTTTTTTATATTTTAAGTGATATTAAGAACTATTAATAGGTTGTGAAAGTTGAGAATTGGACCAAGAACATATTGTATTTGAGTTCATCATTATTATCATTGGACTAGAACACACATGGAAGTGACAAACTAAATAATAGCTTTTTTTAAAATTGCAGTTTAATTAATAATTGGCAATATAAATGTTTGACTATTTAAAAAACAGAAAAAGTTTTTGTTGTTTTAAATATCTTTATTCAGCTTAGTGCTTTCTATATTAACTTTATACACTTAATTTCGCTAAAAACACATCTTATATGTATATGTTTATTGTTTATAGGATTTGTATAAAATTGGATTTGTTATTTTATTTATATTCAAATATATGTAAAAGATGTTA
The DNA here is from genome assembly GCA_028023455.1 of Epiperipatus broadwayi. Taxonomy (NCBI): domain Eukaryota; kingdom Metazoa; phylum Onychophora; class Udeonychophora; order Euonychophora; family Peripatidae; genus Epiperipatus; species Epiperipatus broadwayi. The sequence continues at coordinate 17,139,723 of JAQFVV010006207.1, forward strand.
TAGAAGCTATTTTTTTAGATAGAGGGATGCTAGCTTCTTTTTAATTTAATGCGCATTCGTCTTTTGCTATAATAAACAGAGCAAAACTCTCCATACAGTATTGCCACCTGTGCTAAACAGAGTAATCAATGGATGCCAGAAGGCTTGTGCATAAAATCCCTATCTAATGCTTACTCATCCAATATCCCCAGACTAGTTTCTAGCTTGTGGCCTTCGTCAGTGAGGAGCTTTGGATCTGAGAGCACTGCATCTAGATCTTAGGATCTAATGCAACCCTCTAGCAACCACCTTTTATCTCTACTTAACTACAAAACTATAAGAATGAAATTGAAAACACAAAAAATATTTTCAATCTAAGCTCAATAGCTTATATAGTCATATAGGTCTGAACTCAGTTCAGCACCCATACATTTTGGTGTTTTTGGCTCTTTTACAAACATAGCCACCACTATCCTATTAAGCAGGATTGGTGTTAACCCATTAAGCATCACATGATTACATTTCCTATACTAGCACATTAATTGTTGATAAACAGAGCAAAACTCTCCATACAGTATTACCACCTGTGCTAAACAGAGTAATAAATGGATGCCAGAAGGCTTGTGCATAAAATCCCTATCTAATGCCTACTCATCCAATATCCCCAGACTAGTTTCTGGCTTGTGGCCTTCGTCAGTGAGAAGCTTTGTATGGGTGCTGAACTGAGTTCAGACCCATATGACTATATAAGCTATTGAGCTTAGATTGAAAATATTTTTTGTGTTTTCAATTTCATTCTCATAGTTTTGTAGTTAAGTAGAGATAAAAGGTGATTGCTAGAGGGTTGCATTAGATCCTAAGATCTAGATGCAGTGCTCTCAGATCCAAAGCTCCTCACTGATGAAGGCCACAAGCCAGAAACTAGTATGGGGATATTGGATGAGTAGGCATTAGATAGGGATTTTATGCACAAGCCTTCTGGCATCCATTTATTACTCTGTTTAGCACAGGTGACAATACTGTATGGAGAGTTTTGCTCTGTTTATCAACAATTAATGTGCTAGTATAGGAAATGTGATCATGTGATGTTTTTGCTATAATCTATGTATCTTTCACCTTTTTTTTTTGTCATCTCTCTCGGTGCAATGAAAACCTTTTCTGTTTTTTAAATGGTCAAACATTTATTAATTGGTTAAATTAATGCAGTTAAATTGAAGGCTGCAAACCTCATGTGCTTATTACTTATTTGACAGCCATCATAACATCTGATTGGCTGTCAGATAAGTAATAAGCCCGTGAGGTTTGCAGCCTTCAATTTAATTTCAAAACTGTTTGCGCTTTATAGAATAAATAAATTAATGCAGAAAAAGGGATAAAAAATATTTATAGAATTAAGAAAAGTATTTAAAAAGTCTCAATTCTGCCCTGTGTGGTGTAGCACAGTCATAAATTAATGGACTCAAGGATTAACGATTACTATATCAAAACTCAATTTTCACTTCAATGCTTGAGCACCGCATGACCAGTGAACAGCATTGCTTTTATTTATTCAATGCTAATTTAAATTAGAAAGAAAAAAAAAACAAGATTTTAAAATCTCTTTGGATGTCAAAGTTTTTATTAATAACACGTGTTTTTGTTTTTTTTTTATCTCGTACCTATTTTTTATTATTATTTCATAGTTAATTAAATAACTTATTATAATGAGTTTACATCTATAAATAGCTTACAATTTTTTAAATAGAAATTCAGGGTAGACTTCAACTCTCAAAATATTTTAAAATAATATAAAAATTTATCAAATATATAAGCAACTGTTTTTATTATGCAATTTTACTTAAATTAATATATATTTTTAATCTTTCTGTCTAGATAAAATCCTGTTAGTCAATTTTTAGCCGATTCTTAATTTCCACTCTAGTTGAAACTTGAATATATATGTATTCATCCTGGGAATGGCTTTTTTTTTTTAGAATTTGCAAGCAATATGTATATCTGGTAGCATTTTTTGTAATTCAACACTGGATGATTCCTTAAAAATGTGTGCAATTTCATTAAACAATTTAAAAAATCAACACTTTAAAATATAATTTAAATACATTCACTTCATGACTACATTGGATTTTGTGCAACTTAAATCAATATGAACTTAATTTTCCTGGCATGATTATTATACTTATGGCGACAAAACTGAAGACAAAACAAATCAGCAAACCAAAACTATGGCAATAATCACATATAAAATAAAAAATGAAAAAATAAAAATTTTAAAGAAAAGCTTTTATTCACACAAATACACTAAAAAAATTTTAAAAAAAAAGAATTTTCTTCCACTTTCAAGGTGCATTTATGTGAATAAAAGCTTTCTTTAATTTTTTATTTTTATTTTTTATTCTTTTTGGTTTGAGAATTTTTATAAGTAAATAAAAGTGTACGTTTATTTTAAAATTAATATAGATAAATGCCAATCTGAAAACATAGAGGCAAAACTCTCCATACATTAGTGCCAATCAGTACAAGCCAGAGTAAGCAATGGATGCAGGAAGGTTTGTGCATAAATTCCTATCTATTGTCTACTCATCCAATATCCTCAGACTAGTTTCTAGCTTATAGCTTTCATCAGTGAGGAGTCTTGGATGTGAGAGCACTGTACTTAAATCTTAGGATCAAATGCAACCCTCCAGCAGCCATATTTTACTTTATTAGCTAACTAACACTGTATGGAAAGTTTTGTCTTTGTGTAAACAGCTTGTGTAAGCATAAAGAATATGATGCTTAGTGGTTTAAAGTCTGAAAACATCTTATGTTATATTAGAGTATTCAAAATTAATCCTAATATATGGTATGCAAAATGAGGAATAGTCACTAATGATCTCTTATATAAAAAGATTCAGATATTTTAAATAACCATATCATTTTCCATTGTAATAATAACTACCAAAAATTTAATTCCTTGACTTCAATAATATATGGTAAAATATGGAAGCAACCCTCTACTTTAGTGTCATTTATAAAGCTTAAGTAATCAATAATTAGTATATGATAATACATTTAAATCCTCATTGCCTGATCTGATTTTGATTTTTTTATCATTCTAGTTTGGGATTCTAAGCTGGAATTATCTGTTAATCATTGATTACTCAAGCTTACTATAGATGGCACTAGAATAGAAAGTTGCTCTTCCAATATAATGATTAATAAAAATGTCAATGTAAGTCTGCTACTTTTAAACTATAGTACTTTTTCTTTTAATTATAATGAAGCTGTAAGCCACAGTAAATCAAAGTACAGAATTTCAATTACATCATCAGCAACCATTATCAATCCACTGCAGGATGAAGGTCTCTCCAAGTTCAATCCATCTTCTCTGATCGTTAGCTTCTCTTCTCCACATCACCCCTGCACCCTTTCTTATTTCATCCATCCATCTCACATGTGGTCTCTTTCTAGGTCTTTTACAATCTCTTGGAATCTCATTTAAGATTTCAATTGTTCATCTATTATCATCTCTTCTAGCAATATATCCAGCCTAACTCCACTTCAATCTTTTAATTTTTTCAATGAGGTCAGTAACACCTGTTTGTTCTCTTAACCTTATATTACATTTTTGATCTCTTCTTGTAACTCCTAACATGCATCTCTCCATATTTCTTTAAGTGGTCTGAAGTCTCTGCATTGCTCTTCTATTAAGTGTCCAAGTCTCAGATCCATAAGTAAGAACTGGTAAAACACATTTATTAAAAACCTTCCTTTTCAAACACATAGGCACATTTCTTTTTAATATCAAGTTATTTCTACCAAAAGCACTCCAACCAAGTTTAATTCTATGATTAATGTTATCCATTATATACTATCCAGTAAAAAATGTAAACAAGCAAAATGTAAATAAACAAACAAAAAACATTAAAATTCATAAATTTAAAACATTTTATAATATGTGAGCAACAATTTTTACAATTTTGAGTGCTGTACATACTCATATTAAAAAAAAATTAAAAGGTATAAATATATTTTACAAATATATAATCATATTTATTAATATTTCTTCAAATTATGCTGAAAGCATATACATTTTATTGTTTCTTCATTATCCTATCTGAATTTGAGGTGCAATATTTTGCATAATAAAATATTTTCTAAGTGGAATGCTAAAAGTTTTATAAAATTTTAGAATATACTAAAAGTTGATACTGATTTAAAAACATCAAAACAATCACAGAAATCCTAATTTCTTGATAACAAAAGTGCTATCATATTTCTGTAAGAGAAAAAAATTATTAGAAAAAAGAATATCACTCAGAATATATTTAATAGCAATAAAAAACAAAAGTATCATACATTAGGTTTTGTTTTATTATTATGATTTCAGTGAATGAATGAGTGAACACATATTCAGTAAAATATATGTGAATGTGCTTTCCTAATTTACTATTAATAATTATAATGTTATTATTTTAAAATTTTGTTTATACTATAATCTTAATTTATGTATGCATACTGCAGTATAAAGAAGCTTCTGTTATTATATGAGTGTGTGTTGAAAAGTATTGAATACCTGCAGTTCAATAAACAATATGTATTCTAATTAAAGTTTTTTAACAAAATGTGAGCTATTATATGTGATACACATTTACATGTGAGATGATTTGGAACCAAATTTATAACACAGTTCACAGCTTCACTGTAATAAAAAAAAATTATAGTCTTATATTTTTAGTAATTCACTACATGCATTTGGAAGAGTATCACAATATACTGGTAGTACATAACATCTGCTGCTTTCACAACCTAAGTTTGAATCTATGTCAGAAAAAACTTTTTTTCACAGTCCATTCACATTTATGATTTTTCTTTTAGGTATATAACCTATAATCAACCCAGTTACTAACTAGCATTGGTCATTAAATGAATATTTAATTACTATTAGAAGGTAAAATAAAAATGCTAGTCTTTCGAATATAACTTTCTGCTTTACTGTTCATCTATGAACAAAACTTTTACATTGCATTAGGATATTTTTTTATTGTTAAAAGGAGGTTGCCTTGACAACAGATTGAGAATGTTGATTGTTATTGAAGTTGGGATTATCTAAGTGTTGATTGATTTTAATGATTATATAAATATATATATTGGTCTTGAGCTTATATTTTATTATAAATGTAATATGAGTAATTTATTTTTTATTTGTCAGTCTAAATAGTTTTTTATAATTGTTCTTTTATTTTTGTCTAGATTGTTTTAAAGATAATTGATTGTTTTTACAATACGTTTATTTGTGAGTGGATGTATATATATAGATTATTAAAATATTTTTAAATATATGGAAATAACTGTTATATTTTTATTATAGAAAAATCACAGTCAGGTGTTAATATATACCATAAGTATCAAAAGGAAATGTTCACAGATCTTAAAAATGTACAATGATGAAAATTTAATGATATTTTTCATGAATTTCTATTTCACAGATAATAACAGTTATGTGCTAGCATAAGAGATGGTGATCGTGTGATGTTTAGTGGTTTAATTTTTATTTCATTTTTTAATTTAGAACTCAATCAAAATTTAATTAAGTAAATAACTAATTAAAATTTTATTGGATAAGTAAGAAATTATTTCATTTAAGCACAGTATCTGTATTAGTCCTATGAATCATTTTTGGTTCATAGGTGTCAGGCTAATACATATACTATTGCGAGATAAAGGAATTTCTGCTTACTATTCAGTTTTTAAGTGGTTACTTGCTTAGTTATATTTTGGCTAAATTCTAAATTAAAAATAAAATAGAAATTGGACAAAAAATCTCATTAAACCTTCATCATTATTATATATATATATAATCAAATGCTGTCTTGCTCAAGACTTCATAAGATGTTTGCGCAATGAAACTGACAAAGTTGGAACTATGACCTATGCACTGTGAATTGCTATTTATATAGGTTTATGTAAATACTGTAAGTCGGTTTCAAAAAATTAAATTTTGATATAAAATTATTATTATGTTTAAATTTATAAATAGTTTCTATAAAAAATTTATTTTAAATTGTATTACCTGTCGGAAATTGATCCTAAAATGAGACTTCCACAAAGAACACCTAACATGTATGATGTTTGTGCCCAAGCTCTGATCCATCCAAATTCACAAACTAAATTCCACTAAAAATCAAATTAAATAAAATTATATCATTAAAATAACATATTTTTATAGCATAACAGAATAAATACACAAAGTTCAACATAAATATAAAGTTATAAAATGCTAACCAAGTCATGCACATAATTATAGAAAATTCACTGTTTATAATATTTAGAGAAATTGATATATCCACTCTTATATTATCACTTCAAAGCTGTATTTTAAATATTATCTCTGCATTCCTCCCCCTCCCCTCTTCCCCAAATATAGATAAATGTTAAAATTAAAAAATCATAGAAATTGAGACCTACTTTGTTATATATATATATATAAAGATATATACAGATTGATTTTAAAACCGATGTGGTATAAAGTATAGTGGTTAGATAGTCGTGGAAATATATTTCATAACAATACTTTACTTCTTTGTAAAATATAAAAGACCTTTGGTATTATAATTCGGCATATTATAAATGGAAAACACTACTTAATGAAAAAAATCTTTCATTTAGATTTGTTTGTGCAAATTTAGTATCAATTCAAAAGTATGTTTTTTCTATAATTTCATTTCCACAATTGCTGATACTGCGTAATGCATTTTTACTTCCATAAATATAAGGGCAATCTAAAATAATTATTATTATATTTTATTGTCTCTTATACACTGTGTGGTTTAGCGTAATAGAAGATTGTCCAATTCTAGAGTGAAAGTCCAGGGTTCGATTCCAATTCTAATATTTCCGATATTCAATTTTTATATAAATATCTGAGCAATAAAATATATATATTTTTTAATTGGCTTTTACCATTTATTTCTTTAAAAAAAAAAGTAAATATTTATATGCCTGGATAATAGCATACTAATTTTCTTTAATTTAATGTGGAATATAGAAAGTAATTTGTTTTCCAGCAAAATTTTAAAAAAGTTGTCAAGCGTTGGTGGCCTAGTGGCTAGCATAGCTAGCTGCCTTCTAAGTAGCCGGCCCGGGTTCACTTCCCAGTCAATGCTTCGACATATAAAAAAAAATATTTTTTTTAAGTTTCCAATTGCAATTACAATACTGTTGCCATTATCACATAATTCTGAATTTGGCTGATATGCTTGTATAAATGTGCCATATATATTTATTTAAAAAAAAAAAAATCAACTTCAGAAATATATGATAAGTCAATAAAGTTAATATTAATTTTGGTTGTTTTATGTAGAAAACTATGGCTGGTGTGAATTACAGAAGGTACACAATCTGAGACATGGCAAATTTTCGGTCTTAGAACCATCATCAATGGTAAATCCAAAAAATTAAAAAGCCTAAACTTCCAAATATACATGCCATACATGTACAAAAACCTACTGAAATTGCTTTGTTAACTGTTCAGTTATAAGAGTATAAACATATATTTCACCAACATACATTTCAAATCCATGATTAAAGATATCTGGAAAAATTATAAACAACTCCAATTTGTTCTTATCGATAAACCAGCCCTCTTTAATTGTCCCAAATCATAATATCTTTTGCTAATTCATCATCTTTATTTAGTGATTTTTGGTATCAAATTACTATGTTTTAATTTACAAGTGGCAAAGTTTATTCACACACTTGAAAATATTTTTAAATAAATACATTAATAATTGTTAGTAATCATTTATCAATTGTCCATTCACTTTACTACTGTTACACAATGCTTTATTTACCATCCTTTTTTACAGTTTACAGTTTCAATTGCACCATCAATCTTCTTCAGAACTTTATATCTCCTAGCCTCAACTCTTACACAATGCTTTATTTACCACCCTTTTTTACAGTTTACAGTTTCGATTGTCCCAGCAATCTTCTTCAGAACTTTAGAGTTGAGGCTAGGGAATATAAAGTTCTGAAGAAGATTGCCAGGGCAATCAAAACTGTAAACTGCAAAAAATGGTGGTAAATAAAGCATTGTATAACAGTAGTAAAGTGAATGGACAATTTACTATTATACGGTATACATTTGGCAATGCAATAAGAAAGAGTACTTATTATACTTCTTGAATCATTTATCAAGAATACAATAATGTGGTATCATAAATTTATTTCCATATCTTTTTTTCTTTTGCAAATGTAATGCATTTATAATTTCTATTTCACCATACACATTTTAAGCATAGAAATAAAGACATGAAAAAAGTAACACCCAAGATGCACTTCTGATTAAAGAAGCACTCTTCAGTTGAATCCATGGCACTACTATTCATATAGCATTTATCAATATAAGATTGCTATAATTTAATCTAATCTAATAAATGTTTGGTAATAATCGTTAATCAATTATCTAAAGGGGATGTTTTCAAATGATGAATGCAAGAACATTTCTATTTGTAAATTAAGTGGTAATAATTTAATATGATAAATAGTGAACAAAAATTAAAAAAAGACATGTGAGAGGTGCGAACAAGACCAACTTAAAAATGTTTGTTCATCCAGAAATGCATCTTGAGATCATTTATCTTTTTAAAAGATCTTTATTCATGTATTTGAAATGTGTATGGCAAAATAGAAATTTTATATATATCTAAGATATCACCCACACACACACACACAAAAAACGAGAAATGGAGATGAATTAATGATACTAGATGGTTATATTTAATAAGAATGGACACGTTTATCTTTAAGTTTAAATTTATATCTGGGCTAAAACTAGTATTATAATGTGTAGCCTAATGCTACATTAATCAAGTGTAACAGCATTCAAATATTGTTATAAAGTAACAACAACCCCCCCACCCCTTTTTGCCCATTTCTGTGTATAGTCTCAATTTTGTCTTGGAGCTTTAATGTTTATTTTATAATACGAGCTCTCTTGTTTTTGAGTTTTTATAAGTGATTTTAATTCAGTCTGACATTTATTTGACAATCATGAATGGTATATTTGAAATGTCTCTCTAACTAGTTCCGTTTTTTCTAAAATGTATTTTGATTCAGTTTCAAATGATGACCTTCCCCCCCCCCCTTCCTCCAAACTTATAAATATAGAGCTCTTCCATTCATTTGCCTCACAATATTTCTGATAGCAATTCGGAAGCATCACAGAAAATATTGGAAATATTTTATCAATGTAGCTTTATACATTAAACACTCTATTCAAATTCATAATAAATTAATATAAAACCTTATTTATGTTATTCAAGTCTGGAATGAATTTTTTACAATAATTACATCCACGGAAAAATCTAATTATAGAAGGGGTTTAGGTATATCAACATTTTAAATTATATCTTACAATTTTCCATTTTAATAGAGGAACTTGAAATTTGCTCAATTCTAATGCAGTGCTAATTTTACTTTCCCTTATGACTATAATTTAAAATCGAAAGATATTTATGAAATGACTTGGTGTGCATTAAAATGTTATCAATGTAGCATAAAGTACTGCTGTATATTAAAAGTCACAATATACCATCTTTATCATCCAGATATAGAAAAAAAATATTCTCAACTCTTTGGAACAAATTATTGAAGTGCGCCTTGGCATGTGGGAGTTGAAACACAGGTATAAATAAATTATTTGATCCCATTTAATTACAACTTTATCTCTTACACATTAGATAGCAAACAGGCAATAGATGTTGTGATTCTTTTTGTTTCTACCACCAAGTATTAATCTTATTTTGGGATTATAATGATGACGCACTGTTTATTTATTTTAATAACTAATGACATTTTTAATTTGCCCCATAGTAAAAAAAAAAGAGAGATGTTTTATAATTATTGGAATATTGGTAATGTATATAGTTCTAGATAATACAGGCAAAACTCTCCATACAGTAGTGCCACCTAGTGCTAGCGAGAGTAATCAATGGATGCCAGAAGGCTTGTACATAAAATCCCCATCTAGTGCCTACTCATCCAAAATCGCCAGACTAGTTTCTGGCTTGTGGCCTTCATCAGTGAGGAGCCTTGGATCTGAGAGCACTGTACTTAGATCTTAGGATCTAATGCAACCCTCCAGCAGCCGCCTTTTATCTCTACTTAACTATACAACTATGAGAATAAAATTGATCATGTGATGTTTAGTTTTAGATAACATAAAGTTATCCTTATCTTCAATATACTTTCAATATATTTTAATGTCTTTAAACTCTTTTGCTGTAGTTTTGATTTTTTTATTATTAGCTTTTGGGAACTCTTTTTGTATTGATGCTATCATTCCAAGACATCACTATTATAATAGCAAATGAATATTTCATTATATTATATCAATCAATCATTCAATTGTATGGAATATTTCAATAAAGTTAGACCTACTTATGACAAATATTTTTTTTCCACAAATTCATTTTCTTTAAAAATCATGTTTATTATATGAACCAACAATTTTTCCACATCCATATATATATATATAATCACAGTAAAAATAATAAATATAACAGTAATTAACTATTAAAATATAATCTTTCAATCAGTAAATTTAATGGCAGAGGAATTAACTGAAAGTATTTACGGATTGAAAGACTGTATATAACAGTTAATTACCATTGTATTTATTATTTGTATTGTGATTACAAGTATTTTAATTAATGGACATTTTATTATATATATATATATTGAACCGTTTTCGAATATGTGGATTCGAAACACTGGTCTCTTAGGCAGAGAAGAACATACTCAGAGAGTATGTATGCCCAAACGATAGCTATAAAGTATATAACTAGCGTTACATTTCCAGGACATAGCTTCTTCTTGGCTGGTGAGTTCAACACCAAATCCAAAGCACTTTTTTCTTTGTGTATAAACACGAGCGCCAGCTGTTTATTCTAAAAGAATACTAAAAGAATAGACAATGCACTTTGAACAGTGGCCACTAACTCAACGCCTAAATCCACAACTAGCTCAGCTATTTGTAATCACTAATAGATTATACTTAATTAGTGATTAAAAGAATTGATAAAAGAATTTGTTAAAAAGAATTGACCGACAAATAAAGTTTAATTTTAAAGATAATTTATTAGCTAACATTTATTACTAAATTTAAACATTTTATACTTCTAATAAAACACACGCATATTTTAAATTAACATTCTAAATAGTTTAAATATTCTTGAATATTTTCATAACAGAACACTGGGAATTTATCTACTTTGACTAATAATATTGATATAAGGATCATGCACATATTAACTCATGCACACACATAATAATGATAATAAAGTATTACATAGCATTTGAAATTTAAACACACATATCAATAGTTCATTTATGTATGATATCGAGTTCATATAATTAGACTCTTGGAGGATTCACATGAATTAATGAAATGCAATGGCTATTACAGTATAAATGAAAATAAGCAAATGTTTTACCTAGGATTTTGAATGTTGACGTAGAATTTTGTTCTTTGGAGGCTGTTTTCGGTGAAAATGTTTCCATTGTGAATGCTTACCAGCCGGCTGGGACGTTTCCTTGCTGAGTTTCCTGATTTTCACGATTATTACTATCGGAGACAATTAGATATTGACGGAGATTTTCTAAGTTGTTACGTTGACATTATTTCACGGGCAGATCTTGCTGTTTTCATCGGACTTTTTAGGCTGTGGAGAGGCGTGAATTCCCAAAATCTTCTCAACACTGCATTTTGTTTGTTAACTGACTCAATTAATTTCTGAACTGCACTACTCAATTACTTTTGTGAACTGATTACTGTCCGATAAAAAAAGGTCTATATTGAAACGATAACTTTCCAAGCCCCTATCGTTTCACCATCAAACCTAATGACATTCTCATCTGTGCTAAGTTCGAACCTATTTAAATGTTAATAAATTTAAAATTAGTTCATGTCTGTCTAAACAGCATTATATATTTACGTGCGAACCAATGCTATAATTAGATAGGATTAGTAAAATTATAGCGTACTAAAGTTATTTAATATTTCTAAAAATGTTTATTATGTTATTTAAGTTAAGAGTAAATTATTAATTTTGTTGTTTAATATTGTAATTTCATATGTGGATATATAATCTGTGCTATATAGAAAAAAGACATGATTTAAAATATGTAAAAACCATTATTTAAAAATAATATTAAATGTCTTTAAAAATTGTTAAAAGATTTCTTGTTTTAAATATATTTCAGGGAAAAGTTTCTTGAAAATATATTTAAAAGCTATATCAAAATGTTTGTAAATTATTTTAAATAAATATGTTAAAAATGTTTTCGTTTTAAAAAAATGTTAAAAAGTTGTTTTTAAATAGAAAGAGTTTCTATTATATGTAAGATTAAAAATAAAAGCTGGTCAAGTAATTAAAAGATTTTTGATTGTAAACAAGTGTCATTAACGACCACACCTGGAATTCATAAAAAGTAAAACTAGTTCAAAATTTACTAATTAAAATATCCTTAGATAAGAGTAAGTTATTTTAAAATCTAAATTGGACAATTGTTTGCAACGAAAAATCTTAATTATAATAGCTTATGGAATGTTTCTAACATAAGTTATCTAAGATTTTAAAAATCTGGATTGTAAAATTGAAAAATATTTAATTAAATTCTTGAGTTTAGTGAGTCTTGAGGCGATAGATTCCGATAAGGAAAAGATATAAATACTCTGTATTTTTAACAGAAAGGACAGCCATATTGTACCGGTATAAATCCACCACGCTTACTCATACACAGTACCCGAGTTCAAACCCAGTCCACGTTTAAGAATAAATTCCAAAACGCCAACGAAATTCAAACCCAAACCCCGGCATGACTAACCGATGATGACTTTATAACAGCACGGGGTTATCCCTTTACTAGCTCAACTCAGAACACAGACTAAATTACTTACAGTTTTATATACAGATCTATTATACTCTGGGTATCGGTACGGTCATTAATGTAATGTATATATTTAAGTTGTCAATACAGACAGTAGGTGACTAAATAGACTTCGAGAGTAATGAGGTGGAAGACACAAAATTAGAGTAAATAAATTGTTTAATAACAAATAGAGAGCATAAAAATATAGTATTCAAAAGTACGGTAAGATTTCCATAAATATTCTATTATAATTAGCTACTAGTCTTTAGTAATCATTTTACCTGGTAAACAAACTCATACCAATATTTGTGTAGTGAACTGATCGACGGGTGGTTAAGGGAATCAGAGCATTTGAGCATTGAAAATATTTCTCTACGATTTTTATTAAGTTATTTTATTCGAATAGATTCGAACCGTTGCGTGTACGAATAGTTGGAGGGTGGTTTCGTATAACTATGATATCTAAGATTGATGTACTAGCGGTTGCCTAGATTGAAGAGCCCTACAGTAATCACTTGCGGTGCATTAACGGAATACCGGACGGCTTGTACTTTGACAAGGCTTAATGCCCCCAAGTAGCTCCGGGACACTACAACCAGCCGGGATCATTTCGAAACCCGGTGATCCAAGAGATAACCTGGGAAAGAATTGCTTTCTTCCCCATATGGTAGTATGGCGAGACGCTAACTTCGGCGAAGGGAAGGCATTGCCACAGTCATCGAGGACGAGTGCTTGAAGTGGGTTTGAAAAGGAATTATACCAAACCTGGGTAATCAATTCGTCTATTTCTGCGCAACAGGCTGATATAACTATTCCAATAAAACATGGCGGAATCAAACTGACCGCGAAAGCAATAATTAATTAAGTTTACTCTGAAACCCCTAACTCCCCCAGGTCGTTCAGGCGGTAGCGATGATAACAAATTATACACTGAGAACTATTTCTCATTTCATGTAGGAAACTAAGATAATAAACTTAAAACCCTTTACATTTTTAAGATTGAAGTATCGGTTACAATAGTATGACAACACAAAAAAAAACATAATAAAGTGATTTAATATCTGCCAACTCAATATATGAAATAATCTTTACTTTAACAACGAACTTCCTTTTAAAATAACTATAATCAATATTATAAACTAGCTTTAAACAGAGTTGGAAAATATTTCTATTGGCATCGTTTGTTTATAGCATAAGTAAATAGGAAAAAAAATATAAATGTCTTCATTTGAATTATTATTAGTAGATACAATATTTACAAACTATTTTCTAAAGACTAGAGCAGAGGAAAAGGAGAAAAGAAAATTTACTGACAGGTTTGAAACAGTAGCGTTATAAACGAAAAAAAAACTTACATGTGATTCATTTGATTGACAGGTTAACTTATAACATTAAGCTCGGGAGAAAGTTAAAAGTTCATGTAACACAGTTACCCTTCCTTCTTCATCCGGCTTGGCTTCTCACGATGGTATTTCTGACGAACGTAGGCGCGCATTTGAAATCTACTGGGAAGGCATAGTCAATTTGGAGATTGGAAGCTGGAAATTGTGAAGCACATAAAACATGATCAGTCAGCGGCACAAAGATTCAAATTGGCGGGACAGAGATCAGCTCCTGGCACTTAGCCCATCGACATTACGGTTTACTGGTGGACTTCTTAACAAAAGTTGGAGAGATTTCTCTAGCAACTGCTTTGCTGTTTTTGAGACGATCTACTCTCAGCCACGTCAAAAGTTAGAATGTTAGTTTTCTCTACGATGGCCACGGTTGACCTTTCTGTCCGGTTTTTGTTTTAGGCTCCGCCTACTTTTCTCTAGCCTTCAGCAATCCAGCTTGACCATACAATATCAATTATCCATTTCCATTGTTCCGTTTTCAGCTATCTTTAACTTTAATACGCAATTTTAAATTGACAAAGTAATTACAAATATAAATTCCTTATCTAATTTCGAATACAACTCAATTACTCTATACATTTGTACAATACAGATTTTAATTAAAACCACTGATCAAAGGAATGTGACTTTTGATCAGTAATTTTAAACGACTTTGTATAATTCTAAAAGGCTAAAATTTAAGCAAATACACCCGCAATGAAACTTTTAAATTAAGCTGATATAAATTCACAAACCACGCACACACGAATATTATTTCATGATTTGTGACATTTATGCACGGAATCTTTACATATTTATTTACAAAACATAAAATATATATAGCTCAATTTTTGTGACTTGAAATGGAAAAATCCCATTGCGGGCGAATAGTATTTCGAATTACCGTACTTAAACACATGAAACTAAGATCGGTTCTTCGATCTGTCTGTTTCATTTCTTCTCACTTAAAAAAAAAATAACAAAAAAAAATGTTTATACATAATTCACTGGTTAACATTTCTTACAGAATTGATCGACTTTGGAGAACAGTCTGGGTGGGGGTTCGAACCTAACATTTATCAAATTTGGGTGTATTAATCCGTTGTTCTTTTACTCATCATCATAGACATTTCACAGTGGTCGTTTACCGGGTTATCATTTATTGTAGTTTCTACTTTCTCCCTGGGTCGGGAGGTATATAAGGTTTTAATTGTCTCGCATTGTAAATACCTCGTAGACCCTTCCCTTCCAGTAGGAAAGCGTTTTCATGGCATTCTTCCACTACCTCATATGGCCCGCTATACAGAGGGAAGAATTTTTTGAATTCCTTCCTAGGTACATTACTGACTCGTGGAGATCTTAGCCAGACTTGATCCCCCCTTTTAAAATTGTGATGCTGCCTTCCTCCTCTTTTAATTCTATTTTGTGCCATGCGCTCCAATTGTTGCCGGGCCATGTCTTGATCCGTGCTGGGATTTATATGTACTTCCCGCTTTGGTGATAGCGTAGGGAAAATATCCGGGCATGGTCTACCATAGTGAAGACGCGTGGGTGGGAATCCCGTGGATTCGTTCATGGTATGATTGATGCAATCCATGACATATTGAAGTTTCTCTACCCACTTCCGGTGATCCGTTGATAAACACGCGCGAAAAAGTCGACTGATTTCTCTCATGACTCTCTCGCACGGGTTTGATTGTGGGTTTCTGATCGACGTTAGGCGATGGTTTACATTCTGTTTCTTTACCCAGTTTTTCCATTCTTTCGAGGTGAATGCCGAACCATGGTCGGAAAGTATGGTTTCGGGTTTACCTACCTCTTGAAATTGTTTTTCCTGAAGAACCCGAGTTACGTTTCTGGTGTTTGTAGACCGCACTGGGTAAACCTTAACATACTTGGAAAAAATATCATATGATACCAACAAATACTGAAATGTTTTAAATTTGGGCAAGGGACCATAGTGGTCTATTGCAAGGATCTCGTTCGGTCTCGTAGCCATCACAGGTTTTATTTTCCCCGCGTAGGACTTGTTGGGAGCTTTAGTAGTCGCGCAGATATCGCACTGTCTGATTATGGAAGTGATATGGTGATACATTCCCGGCCAGTAAAATTGGCGACGGGCCACTTCTTCAATCTTCCTGGGTCCATAATGTCCCAGGGATTGGTGTATATGTTTAATTATAAGGGCCCTCAACCTATTGGGTACCACGATCTTCCAAGGAGCACTGTAATCCTTGGTCCGGGTTTGTAATGTGCCTCCCTCAATCCGGAAATGGGGGTATCTGCTTTGTAGCTTCTGATTCTTATCCGAGGGTTTGGACAAATCATGAATGATATGGGAATACTGTATATTCTGCCAATAGCTCAAATTCCGCAGTTCAGTTTCTACCGAACTCGATGTCGTAGTGGCCATAACTTCCAAGGGTTGGTTCTTGATTTCAGGGTTTTGTATCTTCATCGGTACAGGGTGACGACTCAATACGTCAGCCACGATATTTTCCCGCCCTGGACAGTACTGGACTTGGTACTGGAATTGTTGGAGGGTCAAACTCCATCTGATTAACCGGTCATTAGTCAGGAAACTCTTGTTGAGAAACTCCAGGCAACGATGATCGGTGATAATGATTACTTGAGACCCCAAAAGAAATTGCCGGAATTTCTGGCATGCCCACACAATGGCCAGAGTTTCTTGTTCTGTTGTAGTGTAATGGACTTCCGCCCCCTTCAATGCACGGCTGCTGAAATAAATAACTTGGTGGGCTCCGGTATCACTTATTTGAAATAAAATAGCCCCTAGTCCTTGTTTGCTGCTGTCCGTTTGTACATAAAAGGGGCGATGAAAATTCGGATGGTGCAGCATTACAGCCTGTAAAAATTTTTTTTTTACATGTAGGAGTTCTTTGTCATGAAAAGGTGTCCATTCCCACTTGCGGTTTTTTTTGATGAGGTCTACGAGATTTCTAGTTTCTTGGGAAAAGTTCGGATAGAATTTGTGATAGAAGTTGCAAAGGCCCAAAAATGATCGGACCTGCTTCGGTTTAGTTGGTGTTGGGAAATTTTCTATCGCGGCAATTTTATCGGGGTGAGCCTTAATACCATGTTGGTTGATGATATGGCCAAGGAAAGTTATCTCGCCAATAGCAAAACGGCTCTTCTCCAAATTTACGGTGATGTTTTTTTCTCTGCATTCTCTGAGGAACCTTTCCAAATGTTGCAAATGTTCCTGCAGGTTTTCTGAAACGATGACCAAGTCATCCATATAACATACCATATGCTCCTGTATCTCATCGGACAGGACCTGCCGCAAACAGCGCATTAAGCCTGCTCCGCTGTTTATGAGCCCAAAAGGGACCCTTTTAAATATATGAGTATACCCATTATATCGGAAAGCCGTATATTTCCGATCCCTAGGGTCTAGATTCAACTGCCAGTAGCTCGCGGTCAAATCCAAGGTTGAAAAGATGGTTTTACCGGCCAGCCGCACCAGTACCTCTTGAATAGGTGGGGGAGCATCTCTTTCTGGGATAGTAATGCTGTTCAACTTGCGTGCATCCAAACACAAACGCAAACTCCCATTTTTCTTCTTTACCACGACCAACGGGTTGTTATAAGGTGATGGGCCACGTTCAACAATACCCCATTCAATCATTTGCTGAATCTGGGCTTCCACTTCCCCTCTGTACTGAAAAGGTATGGGGTAAGTTTTCGACGGCACATACGTCTCCTCCTTTACACGGATCCGGTGTGTATATCCTCTAATCTCCCCCGGTGTAGGAGAAAAAACAGCTTCATATTTCTTTAATATTTTTCCGATCTGATCTGTGTCCCTGGGTTCCGTGAGGATGGACTCTTGAACCTTTTTACTGATCGCTGCTGGGTCGACTGCCTGGACCAAACAACTTTTGTAGTCAGGTCTCTGGGTAATTGGTATTTTGAAATCGACTGCCTCACTTCCGAAAGAGCATCTTCCCTTTTCATAATCGATAACACCATCATTGTGGGCCAAAAAATCGGAGCCGAGCACCACGTCGTAAATAAGTCCTGTCATCACCAGAAAAGTATGTCCTACCGGCCTCTGATTTATCTTAACTTCCAGCCATACTTGCCGGTTTTCACTTAGCATTTTTTTCCCATTTGCCAATGTGAATTGAATAGGTCGAGTTGGCAACTGCATGATTTCGCGGGTTCTTTTTAGGTTATTGATCCAAGCTGCCGATACGATTGAAGCTTGGCTGCCCGAGTCAATCAAAACCGTAACCCTGTTGTCCTCTATATTTACTTCTATAACTGGGCATAAGTAACTTGCTTGGTGATCCTGGTTTTCTTTCTCTGAAATTAGGTTCGTCATCTGGCGGATGGTTTTAATGGGCTGACTTTTACTGTTATCTGGTGCCGGAGATATGAAGTTTTGGTCTACTGTCTCCAAGAACTTTGTCATCTCAGAAATAGTGTGTATTTGGCTACTGATCATAATCCCTCTAACTTCTCGTGGCATATTGTATGCTATCATTCGAATGACTCGGGAATCTGACCAGTTAAAAGTGTGCAACGAACAAAACTTGGTGGCTTGCTGCGAAAAAAATTTTGTTAGGGTAAGTCGGTTCCCTGCGGGAAAGCATTCTTTGATAAGGCTACGCAATGCTATTTCTTGTCTTTCCTCGCCCCAGAATGTCCTTAGCAGCTTGTCACGGTACTCCTCAAAAGTTCTAGGTTTTCCTCTCAGTATGGTCCACCAATCTTTGGCGACTGATTTCAAATGATGCTGACTGATGGCTATTTGTTGCTTATTATCTAGGTCTGTTATTTCGAAAGCATCTGTTAAGCTGTCGACATGTTCGTGTGGGTTTTCCCAGTATTCCCCATAAAAATCTATAATTTTGAACGAAAGGTGTTGAGAGTCAAATGACTTGTCCATTCTGACCCGTTTCAACCGGTAAACACCGTCTTCCTTTTATATTGTGTGCGTATTTCTCCGTAACTAGTTATTTGTTTATTTAATCTATTCACTTACAGTCACTGACGTGTTCCAGATGATTTATTGAACCCTTCTATTCTGCCATTTTATCTTTGTTTTTAATTATAAGTGTCTTCAGCATAAGAGTTAGTTTTGTAAAATAATTTGATTCGTATATATAACATAAAGATACTGATCCCTGATCCTATTGCCAAATCCTTCCCCGCTGCTGATACTGTTTGTGTGGCTTCCTTCCTTTCTCTTTTTTTCGCCTACGTTCCGACTGGTTTCTGTTATCTAAACTTTTCACTGTTAATATTTTTTTCCCTTTTTCTTTTTTCTTTTTATTTAGGTATATACAATATGACATGCTTAAATCATTACTAAAAGAACAAAGGGAAAAAACTTTATTTCACCCAGTTCGCACTGTTCTCCTCAGTCCTATAATATAAACATATTAATAATGGGTACATAACACAATATTATTTTTGTACTACTGTCAGTAATTCTCTCTATATACATATGCCACCATTCTCTCTTTTGAACCCAACAAAACTCACCACTGTTGTATGGACAAACATATTTGCTGACAAATTTATTTGAAAGGCGCCAGCCAGCAACATGTGACCAATAGATACTTTAATCCACTGATCCCCAAATATATACTTTTTACATGACCTAATAATCATTTGATTCAAGATTAATGCTTTATATAGGGGACGATTAATATTAACTCTGACTCTGATAAGATTTTTTTTTTATATTACACTATATATATACGTACGTGTTTTTATTTTTAAGACCTGGAATTAATTCTACTTCTTTACTTTTTTCTTGAAAAATTGCAAACAACAAGAATGAACTCGCAAAAAAAATTATGGAATAACACTCGTTTATTTTAATTAAATCAACGCACAAAATCGCTTCCGCTCTCTTTTCAAAAAATCTCACTCTGTTTCTTAACGATATTTGGAAGTAGACTGTTTACTGAAACTTGGTGTAAGGGAAAAAAAACAAATTTTATATCCTTGCTTTACTCAACTATCGTTTTAACTTGCGCATTTTAATACGCCAAATACATATCAATATTATGACAAACAAAAAAAATCGAATATTTTTATAATTTAACTGTTTACTCTCGTTCACTCTGCAGGGTGTGGGAGATTTCTTCATCGGAGCACCACGGAGGGCGTCCAAAAATTTACTAACTGTACCGGTATAAATCCACCACGCTTACTCATACACAGTACCCGAGTTCAAACCCAGTCCACGTTTAAGAATAAATTCCAAAACGCCAACGAAATTCAAACCCAAACCCCGGCATGACTAACCGATGATGACTTTATAACAGCACGGGGTTATCCCTTTACTAGCTCAACTCAGAACACAGACTAAATTACTTACAGTTTTATATACAGATCTATTATACTCTGGGTATCGGTACGGTCATTAATGTAATGTATATATTTAAGTTGTCAATACAGACAGTAGGTGACTAAATAGACTTCGAGAGTAATGAGGTGGAAGACACAAAATTAGAGTAAATAAATTGTTTAATAACAAATAGAGAGCATAAAAATATAGTATTCAAAAGTACGGTAAGATTTCCATAAATATTCTATTATAATTAGCTACTAGTCTTTAGTAATCATTTTACCTGGTAAACAAACTCATACCAATATTTGTGTAGTGAACTGATCGACGGGTGGTTAAGGGAATCAGAGCATTTGAGCATTGAAAATATTTCTCTACGATTTTTATTAAGTTATTTTATTCGAATAGATTCGAACCGTTGCGTGTACGAATAGTTGGAGGGTGGTTTCGTATAACTATGATATCTAAGATTGATGTACTAGCGGTTGCCTAGATTGAAGAGCCCTACAGTAATCACTTGCGGTGCATTAACGGAATACCGGACGGCTTGTACTTTGACAAGGCTTAATGCCCCCAAGTAGCTCCGGGACACTACAACCAGCCGGGATCATTTCGAAACCCGGTGATCCAAGAGATAACCTGGGAAAGAATTGCTTTCTTCCCCATATGGTAGTATGGCGAGACGCTAACTTCGGCGAAGGGAAGGCATTGCCACAGTCATCGAGGACGAGTGCTTGAAGTGGGTTTGAAAAGGAATTATACCAAACCTGGGTAATCAATTCGTCTATTTCTGCGCAACAGGCTGATATAACTATTCCAATAAAACATGGCGGAATCAAACTGACCGCGAAAGCAATAATTAATTAAGTTTACTCTGAAACCCCTAACTCCCCCAGGTCGTTCAGGCGGTAGCGATGATAACAAATTATACACTGAGAACTATTTCTCATTTCATGTAGGAAACTAAGATAATAAACTTAAAACCCTTTACATTTTTAAGATTGAAGTATCGGTTACAATAGTATGACAACACAAAAAAAACATAATAAAGTGATTTAATATCTGCCAACTCAATATATGAAATAATCTTTACTTTAACAACGAACTTCCTTTTAAAATAACTATAATCAATATTATAAACTAGCTTTAAACAGAGTTGGAAAATATTTCTATTGGCATCGTTTGTTTATAGCATAAGTAAATAGGAAAAAAAATATAAATGTCTTCATTTGAATTATTATTAGTAGCTACAATATTTACAAACTATTTTCTAAAGACTAGAGCAGAGGAAAAGGAGAAAAGAAAATTTACTGACAGGTTTGAAACAGTAGCGTTATAAACGAAAAAAAAACTTACATGTGATTCATTTGATTGACAGGTTAACTTATAACATTAAGCTCGGGAGAAAGTTAAAAGTTCATGTAACACAGTTACCCTTCCTTCTTCATCCGGCTTGGCTTCTCACGATGGTATTTCTGACGAACGTAGGCGCGCATTTGAAATCTACTGGGAAGGCATAGTCAATTTGGAGATTGGAAGCTGGAAATTGTGAAGCACATAAAACATGATCAGTCAGCGGCACAAAGATTCAAATTGGCGGGACAGAGATCAGCTCCTGGCACTTAGCCCATCGACATTACGGTTTACTGGTGGACTTCTTAACAAAAGTTGGAGAGATTTCTCTAGCAACTGCTTTGCTGTTTTTGAGACGATCTACTCTCAGCCACGTCAAAAGTTAGAATGTTAGTTTTCTCTACGATGGCCACGGTTGACCTTTCTGTCCGGTTTTTGTTTTAGGCTCCGCCTACTTTTCTCTAGCCTTCAGCAATCCAGCTTGACCATACAATATCAATTATCCATTTCCATTGTTCCGTTTTCAGCTATCTTTAACTTTAATACGCAATTTTAAATTGACAAAGTAATTACAAATATAAATTCCTTATCTAATTTCGAATACAACTCAATTACTCTATACATTTGTACAATACAGATTTTAATTAAAACCACTGATCAAAGGAATGTGACTTTTGATCAGTATTTTTAAACGACTTTGTATAATTCTAAAAGGCTAAAATTTAAGCAAATACACCCGCAATGAAACTTTTAAATTAAGCTGATATAAATTCACAAACCACGCACACACGAATATTATTTCATGATTTGTGACATTTATGCACGGAATCTTTACATATTTATTTACAAAACATAAAATATATATAGCTCAATTTTTGTGACTTGAAATGGAAAAATCCCATTGCGGGCGAATAGTATTTCGAATTACCGTACTTAAACACATGAAACGAAGATCGGTTCTTCGATCTGTCTGTTTCAATATTGTTAGTGAGAATTGCAGCCAGTCTTCACAATTGTTAATGTTTAACATGTCCGGCTAAAAGCGGGCATCTTGTTGCTGTTACTCTGCAGGAGAACGAGGTTTCTCTCATCGAAATGCCTAAACCACCATCATGCTGATAGAAGAGACAAGCCTAACATAATGGGAAAGATGATGCCACCAGCCGCCGAGTAAAATTCACCAAAACTACAGCCAAGAACTTGCAGTCCAGATAAATAATACCGGTACCGTTATCTTTTTCAAACTGCAGAGCTCTGTGTAATTCTGTGTAATTCTTTATGTAAATATATCTATATAAGTTAGCTAACTTTCTTTTTAAAATAATTATAAAACTAATATGTACCCAAAACTTAAATCCATTTAATTAATATTTTAAATATGTCAATTGCTATCCAAAATTTAATGTGTTAAAGTTTAAATAATCTGACTTATTTATATTTTCCATTCACTTCAAAGTAAATTATTTAGTTTAAAGTTATATCACTGCGGTTGTGTCTATACTTCTTTGCTTATTTTAAATGCTTATATGTCATATGCCAATATTTCGAAACAGTAGGCATTTATTTTTATGTTTTAAGAAGATATTATTTGAAAATCTTCGCGTAATTTATTTATCGCATCAACTTTCTGCATTGTTTCGAAATCCTATTTTTTTTTTTATTTAAACGATTTAATATATGAAATGTGGCTCTTTGATAATCAACCATTTCAAAACTTAACCTTTTAGTTTTATTTAGAATTAAATTTAGCCTTGATCATATTGATAAGTATATTTGACATTTAAATTCTTAAGTCCATAGAAATATACTTTCCCTCCTTAAATATTTATTATCTATGAGTAACTGAATAGATCGAGCATGTCAAAGTACAGATGTAATAATATTCCCTTTTGTAGCATAGACGTTTATTATCAGGCTACACAAGAGTTGGTCCCAATTTGATAGAGCTAATATGCTATTAACTCGTATTTCATAGTATGAAATATACTATTCTTTGCTTGGCGGATGTGATATATTATTTTATAAAATTATTCTCGTTTTGCTGCTATACGTAATATACGTATCTCAAGATGAAGCCACAGCATTGCCAGCACATCTTCTTTTATAGGGTAGAGCAGTAGCAAAGCCTGAGCCAAGGCCAGGTTAGCACGTAAGTCCCCCGCCATTCCTGAACAAAATGTTCCTTTTCACGCAGCATTGTGATCGGTTACAGGGTACCGGCGTTTGTCGCAAGAACCCTGAAGTTATTTCATTCATCCGCAGAGCGACTTTTCCTATTATTTTTTACCTGTGCCATAGTGCATTGGTAAAATCTTATGCAGCCAACTCTCCCACCTTACCATAACGCTTTCAGCATTCTGAAATTTTCTCTCAAAAGCCATGTTCGATCGATCATTACTTGAGCTGGTTTATGCGCTCATTATTAAATTATATTGTATATTTTAGTAAATGAATTCATGATCAAAGTTTAATATAATTATTTATATGCCCGCCACAAATGTAATAGGATTTGGCTTATCGAGATTTATAGACTTAACGTAGTGATTATGTATTAAATGTCAACAATTCATAAGATGGGCATATGTTAAACCTCTATGAAATTTAATGATTACTTATGTAAAGTGATTTTGAATTGTATATAAAAAGAGAATGTGTTCTCTTATCCACCCAATGTTTGTACATTCGCCGCTGAAATGTGTAGAACTGATCAATTTCATGCCACTTGTAAATAAATATATAATTAATTTAATGTATTTCATTCTCTGTCTCGTTATTGATCTAATTCAATCCAATTCTAATTATTATTTATAGTCTATATATGTGAAAACTATGCATTAAGTTAAATTAGATTAGTGATCTATTTTAGTCAATTAAGAACCTCTCTTTTAATTATCAGAGTCTTATTGCTTCTCCGTGACCTATATCGGCCATGTGGAAAGAGGTATACTACGTGTAATCTCAAGGTGGTCATTCGTAGGGACTCGAGTCTTGGAATCCTGGCTTACGAGTTGAAGTGTGGTCGGACTCGGGATGTCACAGTCCTAGTCTGGTCAGCTTCAGTCTTTTTTTCTTGGATTCTGAATTCTGTTACGCGAATGTACAAACTTGACTGTTACAATATATACCTGAGCCTTGTTGTCTTTCTAATATCTCCGGCAAAGATCTGTTGTCAAATTCCAGTGATAATCATTTGATAAACGTGTTTTGGAAGATTGCTTAATTAGTACTAGCCATGCAATAAAATGTGTTGTTTTATTTTATTAATAGCCATTGCCGTGTTTTTAATGATAATCTTCTTTTATTTCACATACATTTTATTTATTTACAAATCGCACATATATACGCACATATATTTTTAATACAATTTACTATTTAGTTTTAACATTATTTTTTCTTTAATTAAACTTGAATGAAAAGAGATTTGTATGTTTTATTTTTATGAATACTAATAAAAACTCTTTACTTCCTTTTATAACCCTTAGTTTAATTTCTCTAACGAAACACCCCTCTCCCCTTCTGATTAATTAATTGTAGCTTTTTTATTTCAAAACTAACGCTAGAAAACTATTTGATTCTTATCCTTTTCTAAAACAAACTGCAATAAACTCTTCAATGTTTAATTTTATGTTTTTCTTTTATGAACGATTATTTTAATAATATAATTTTAGATAAAATTATATGTGCCTATATCAATATAGGTACATTACACCTCCCTTCCTTTTGAGAGTAAAATGCGTCATTTTTGACCATTTTATCTCTGACAACATTAAATCTTAATTTATTATTCTTTCTAAGTTTGCTTTTTGGTATCTTTTCCTTTTCCATGCTAAGGGCAATCTCCAATTATGCTTTTCTTCTTTCTATGCTGGTAACATTGCTTACAATGTTCGTCCTGGATAGTGACCACGAGGACAAACTAAATTTGTGGCACAGGGATCTTTTATAAACGAAGCTTCGGCTGCCGATTCTCTTGATCGGACTTTGACTAAGAAAAGGTGGCTGCAAATGGCAGGAATTTCAACTGTCCATTTCCGACTTACGCCCTGGAAAACGATTGCCGATTCTCTTGATCGGACTTTGACTAAGCAGCTGCAATGGCAGGAATTTTCAACTGTCCATTTCCGACTTACGCTTTGGAAAATGAGGTACGAGATATGGGGATTCTCCCCTGAAAAGTGACTTACGACTTACTCTGGTTGTTGCCAGTGCGCTTTTTTAAAAGAGGAATGATCCCGGCCAATCCGTTGCAGGTACTAGAATTTATCCAGTCGAGAGCTTTAAACTTAATCCTTATCTAACTTATTTCAATACTACCCTCATCCCTTTAGATTCGAACCCTTATACGCTCCTAATACAACTTAGATTGACTTTCATTTATATTATTTTTAAATTCATTATGAACATTATTTAAATATTTAGTTTTACGATACTTATTTTAAACCCATACGAACATTATCCATATTTATTTATGCTACAATATTATTTTGAAACTATCACGGACACATATTTATTTATATTACAATATTACTTTTAACCCATTACTTTAACTTATATATTAACATGCGTGTACTCAGAGAAAAAAACTATTTTACTTTATTATGATTCATTCATTATTATTATTTACTACAGATATATTATACTTATTTGCTTAACTTGATTTCTTTTTGCTTATTTCCGTTATCTTATTTATTTATTTCAACCTACAACTCTACTTTTACATCATTACTTTGACCCATTTATTTAACTTGATTTTATTGATTTTTTTTATTTATTTGATCTGTTTATTTACGAGCATTTCCTTAATTAATATGTGCGTGGAGAAAAAAAATCTTTTATTTTGCGAAGCCTACGTTATTATTATTACTTGCAACATTTCATTTATTATTATTCATTCATTTTTAAATTTATTGTCTTAAGTTTTAAATAGAAGTTTCAGATTTAATTTATTAGATTTATTTACTTTAGAATAATCATATTCGTGCTCATTGTCCATTTCCGGTCCTTTTTGTTTATTTCCTTTACTATTCCGCCCGTTTACTAACTCTTAAACTATGTCCGGTGGCTCCTTTTTTCTTTCTACAAATTCTATAATATAAACTAACTTTCCTCTCTTATCGGTTCCGCTTTTATATTTTATTGCTTTATCTCTTTCTCTTTCCATTCTGTTTTCGACTTCGTAACTCAGAAAACCTTTATACCTAGACAAACTCCGAATTACTTCAATCTGGGAATATTTTTTTCTACGCTTTCTCTTTGTTTTAAATCTACGTCTACAGCGAATGCGAACGTTTACTTTAACCTTTTTAAATTTTTGTAAAAACTTTTCTACACTATCTACTACCTTGAACTTATGTTTGTCTACTTTATTTATCACAACGCTATCTGATTCTAATTCAATTTCTATGTCTTTTATCACCTCAACTTCCTTTTCAACTTCCTGACTTTCTTTAATTAAATCTAACTCTATAACTTCTTGGTTCTTCTCTACCTTTACCGTTATCTCACATCTTATTTCTCTTACTTCTGCTCTGAGTTCTTTAATTTCTGTTTTAACCTGACTAATTTCTGCCTTCAATTCTGCTTTGAGTTCTTCTTTGAGCTCTTGTTGGCTTTGCTCAAATTTCTGACACAATTCTTGTTGACTTTGTTTAATTTCTTGACGCATTTCTTCCATCATATTCATCATCATTTGCATCTCAGATACTTCTTCTTTCTCCTTTTCTACTAACTGGGGATTTTTAAAATATATTGGGCTTTCTTTCAGATCCATTTTCAAAAATTTCAATTTCAAAGTACTAGCGCTTATGTTAAACTAAATTTAAATACGACTTATTTATTTATTTTTTCTTACTAAGACGGAAACTCACGCTAACTCCACCCTTTTAGTCCTTTTCTCTACCCGATCTTAATGCTTTAACTCCACCCATAACATCTAATTGACTCTGATTTGATAGCATATATGTCAAAATCTCTTTTCATTTCGAAAAAAAAAAAAATTTCGGTCAATTCTTTTTTTTTAAATTAAAGCACTTTTACATACGTAATTTAACTTTTGTACAAAACAAAATTTTCAAACAAGAAACAAAGTATTTCATTAACTGTCATTTATGACAAGTTCGGCCCACGTTGGGTATAGCCATTTGAACCTTTTTCGAATATGTGCATTCGAAACACCGGTCTCTTAGGCAGAGAAGAACATACTCGGAGAGTATGTATGCCCAAACGATAGCTATAAAGTATATAACTAGCGTTACATTTCCAGGACATAGCTTCTTCTCGGCTGTTGAGTTCAACACCAAATCCAAAGCACTTTTTTGTTTGTGTATAAACACGGGTGCCAGCTGTTTATTCTAAAAGAATACTAAAAGAATAGACAACGCACTTTGAACAGTGGCCACTAACTCAACGCCTAAATCCACGACTAGCTCAGCTGTTTGTAATCACTAATAGATTATACTTAATTAGTGGTTAAAAGAATTGATAAAAGAAATTGATTTAAAAAGAATTGACCGACAAATAAAGTTTAATTTTAAAGATAATTTATTAACTAACATTTATTTACTAAATTTAAACATTTTATAATTCTAATAAAAACACACGCATATTTTTAAATTAACATTTCTAAACTAGTTTAAATATTCTTGTATATTTTCATAACAGAACACTGGGAATTTATCTACTTTAACTAATAATATTGATATAAGGATCACGCACATATTAACTCATGCACACACATAATAATGATAATAAAGTATTACATAGCATTTGAAATTTAAACACACATATCAATAGTTCATTTATGTATGATATCGAGTTCATATAATTAGACTCTTGGAGGATTCGTACGAATTAATGAAATGCAATGGCTATTACAGTATAAACGAAAATAAGCAAATGTTTTACCTAGGATTTTGAATGTAGATTTAGAACTTTGTTTTCTTTTGGTGGCTGCTTTCGGTGAGAATGTTTCCAGTATGAATGCTTCCAGCTGGCTGGGACGTTTCCTTGATGAGTTTCCTTATTATTCACGATTATTACTATTGGAGACAATTAGATATTGACGGAGATTTTCTAAGTTGTTACGTTGTCATTATTTCACGGGCAGATCTTGCTGTTTTCATCAGACTTTTTAGGCTGTGGAGAAGCGTGAATTCCCAAAATCTTCTCAACACTGCATTTTGTTTGTTAACTGACTCAATTAATTTCTGAACTGCACTACTCAATTACTTTTGTGAACTGATTACTGTCCGATAAAAAAAGGTCTATTTATACCTGCGCCTTGTTGTCTTTCTAATATCTCCGGCAAAGATCTGTTGTCAAATTCCAGTGATAATCATTTGATAAACGTGTTTTGGAAGATTGCTTAATTAGTAATAGCCATGCAATAAAACGTGTTGTTTTATTTTATTAATAGCCATTGCCGTGTTTTTAATGATAATCTTCTTTTATTTCACATACATTTTATTTATTTACAAATCGCACATATATACGCACATATATTTTTAATACAATTTACTATTTAGTTTTAACATTATTTTTTCTTTAATTAAACTTGAATGAAAAGAGATTTGTATGTTTTAACTTTTTAAATTATATTTTTACGAATACTAATAAAAACTCTTTACTTCCTTTTATAACCCTTAGTTTAATTTCTCTAATGAAACACCCCTCTCCCCTTCTGATTAATTAATTGTAGCTTTTTTATTTCAAAACTAACGCTAGAAAACTATTTGATTCTTATCCTTTTCTAAAACAAACTGCAATAAACTCTTCAACGTTTAATTTTATGTTTTTCTTTTATGAACGATTATTTTAATAATATAATTTTAGATAAAATTATATGTGCCTATATCAATATAGGTACAATATATATATATCATACTTAGGCCCAATTATATTTCAACCATATTCTATGGTCATTTTCAAAGACTATTTCTACAAATACATACCAATTTGTGAATTATTCAAAAATTCACAATATCATAATTAATAAAACCAGTAAAATATTACATCTCTTTATAACATGATTCCAGCTTAACATTACTATTTTAGCATGATACTTTTTTTCACTATAGTTATGCCATCTACTGTAAGTTTTAGTAATTAATAAATCTCAGGTGATAATGATTAACAAATACCTATCCTGTGCTATTCTATCCAATATCCCTAGACTAATTTTTAAGTTTATGGCTTCATCAATGAGAAGCTTTGGATCTTGGAATTGTGCATCTGGATCTTTAGGATCTAATGCATCACCTTCTAACAACCAAAATTGAAAACATTTATATGTCGTTGTTGTTTTTTAATTTGGCCTGATAGTTTGGTAAATAGGGCCATAAATGATGGCTTCTAGAAAGAACACAAAAGTCCAGATGCACTCCCCAAGATCCAAAAATCATCATTGATGAAAATCATAGACTTGAAACCAATCTGAGAAGACTGGATAGGATAGCACAGGATATGGATTTATCAAACATTGTCATCTGGCATCTATTATTTTCTAAAACTAGATGGCATAATTGTGCTGAAAGAAAAAAAATTATAATTACATAATGTAAACAATTCTTCAAACATTTACATATTTATTTATGTTTATGATTTTTTATAAAAATGATTTGTCTAATTAATTTACTCGTATAAATTTATGTTCATTTCTAAACCAAAATAGTTTTTATTTTTCCAAAATCAATTTACCCTTTTTTAATTACTATTCTTTTTATTCAAAAACGAAATCGAGAGGTCAGCAACAGCTGCTTTACAAGCAGTTGTCCCGGATTAGCGGGTTTGCTTCCCGGCTGATGCTATGACACATGCGAGAAAAAAAAAGGTTAAGTTTTAAAGATTATAAGATTAGAATATATATTTAAGGAATAGGAAAATTTAAAGGGGATGGGGGATGATATTATTGTATAGTGAAAGTAATTGAAAAAAAAAAATCGAATTTAAATATATATATTGATTTTAAAAAATGTAAATTTATACGAGTGAATTTTTCATGTTGTTATTGATTTAATGAATTGGTAAGATTATTTTTGTAAAACACACATGCATATATAGATATATTTTTGTATATATTTAGGGAATTATTAATATTATGTAATTATAATATTATGAATTTTTTATTAGCTTATAAATTTGCAAACATTCGCAGTAATAGGTTTTGAAAAGGATGTGAATGTCATTGAAACATAGATGGAGCAATATATCTATATATAAATAATCACGTGGGCAAAAAAAATGGTTCAGTCTAAAAACATTTGTCAAAAAAAAAAAATAACAATGTCGCAAATAATTTAGATAGTGGGAATAACGTACTAATTTTGAAGGGTAAAAGGACAAAATTATTTGTTGATATATATTTATTTTTTTGCTAATGTTCCTTACAATAATAGTTATCTTGAGTTTTTTTTGCACATTTCGATTTTATATCCCACCCGCCCTAAAATGTTAATCGAAGTTCCACTTCAATAAGAGCTTTCTATTTTTAATTTTTTATAATCACTGGAATCATTTTCTCTATGAAACTGGTCATGTGATTTCATTTTATTTTTTCATTAGAATTGTTCTAGTCTATAATTATAGCATAGTTACAATTTTTTTTCCTTTCTTCTTGATATTTTCTTTTCTTAATCTTTTGATCTTTCTTATTGTCTTCTTTGTTTAAAATAGCTCCTTTCTCTTCATTATTTTTATTCATTTTTTTCTCTATAAAAATCTGGTACTTATGTAGTTTGCCTACCAGAAAGCTTGTTACCCATTTTATTTTCAATTATCCATTTTCAGGGGCTTCCAACACATGATAAAAACAATATGGCTGACTCTAAGTTATTGTATTCAATATTTACATTTTTTTATTTATTAAAAATGATAAAGAAATACAAAAGTCAAAAGGATTATAATTAAAAACTTTTTTAATGTAAGTGCAGCAAAGAAAATAAATATAAAACATGATCATGCAAACAAATGATGCTTTGGAGTCGTCTAACCACATTCCTTTCAAACAGATAGGCACTTAAAACATGTTTGCACATAACACCCCATAGCATCTCTGTTGTCACATAAAGTGTAATATCAGCCTCTTATTGCATACTTTTTAGACAGCATCCTGCAATTTTGAAAATAGCCCACTGCATCTTCTTCTGTCAATAAAAGATTCCAAACTTTAATCATATTTCCAAAAATGATAAGGCAAAAAAGAAATGTTAAAACATTACCATGTGTTAACAAAGGTCAACAAAAAAATAACATTAATTTTAACCATGTGTTATCTGTTTGCCTTGTGCTAACTTTTGAATGGAATTTATTTTAAAATGTATTCAATTTTTTTAAAAATTAACATTCAATTTACAATACATTTGTTAATATTTTTAAAGATAACAAGCTATACATGTTCAAGAAATAAATACTAACATGGGGCAAACAACATGTGGTTAAATTAATGTTTTTTTTTTTGTTGACATTCATTAACATGTGGTGATTTTTTTAACATGTCTTTTTTGCTTTATCATTTTTGAAAATATGATTAAAATTTGGAATCTTTCATTAGCAGAACAAAATGCAGTGGACTATTCTCAAAATTGCAGGATAATGCCTGCTTAAATGTGTGTGAGAAGGGCTGATATTACCATTTATGTGTGAATGGAGATGCAGTGGTGGTGTCATGTGCAAACATGTTCTAAGTGCCTACATGTTTGGAAAGAAATGTAGTTAGAAGACTAAAATATTGCTTGTTTGCTTAATCATGTTTTATTCTTATTTTCTTTAATGCATTTACATTAAAAAAGTTTTTTAATTACAACTCTGGATTTTTGTGTTTCTTTATCATTTTAATAAATAAGAAAAATGTAAATATTGAATACGATAATTTTAGAGTCAGCCACATTGTTTATATCATGTGTTGTGAGCCCTAAAAATAAATAATTTAAAATGAAATGGATGGCAAGCTTTCTAGCAGGCAATCTATATAAGTACCAAAAATCATAATAGTATGCTTTATTCCCTTAGATTTATTTATTTTTGATGATAGCAGAGGTAGAAGTTTTAACATCTTTTAAAACTTTCTGAAATAATACTCTGGATTTTTTCACTGTTAAAATATTATGCAAATTTGCTTTTGCTTTGAACATAATTGGCACATAATATTTTCATCTGCTTTTTTTCTTATAATATAGGTATATTTTATTTCTCTTTTGTCTATAATTTTTTCTATTAATTTTGTCACTTTCTTAATTTTTCTTTAATTAAAATCTTTTTTTTTAAATATTCTTAAGCCATAATTATTATCAGATCCTGAAATTGACTTATTTTATGTAAAACCTCTGCACTTTCAGCTTTTTTTAAAGTCTAAATTTTATTTTTATAAATGTTTCCAATTTATTCTCTTAGTATATTGTAATATAAATTTTTCAGTTTGTTGCATCATTTTCCAAAATATTATTACCTATCTTTATTATCCATCAAATATCACATGATTACCATTCTTTATGCTTACACTAACTGTTTTTCAAGGCAACACTCTCCATACAGTAGCATTGGATCAGTAGGTACTAGATAGGGATTTTATGCAAAAACTTTCCTGCATCCATTGATTACTCTGGCTTGCACTGTGTGTATCTTTATTATCTATGGGATCATTTTCGATAGTTTTATTACTTCACTATAATCATCTAATTTTTTTCCATAATATTTTGAACATTTTTCCATTTCAACCTTGCATTGGCTACTGCTATTTTTGCATTCATTCACATACCTGTTTTTCTCATGAACTTTTACTATCACATATTATGTTATTAAAACAGGCAAAACTCACTATACATATTGCCACATACAGCAAACTAGAGTAATCAATGGATGCCAGAAGCTTTGTGCATAAAATCCCCATTTAGTGCCTACTCATCCAATATCCCCAGAATAGTTTCTGGCTTGTGGCCTTCGTCAGTGAGGAGCCTTGGATCTGAGAGCACTGCACCTAGAGCTCAGATCCAAGGCTCCTCACTGACGAAGGCCACAAGTCAGAAACTAGTCTCGGGATATTGGATGAGTAGGCACTAGATGGGGATTTTATGCACAAGCCTTCTGGCATCCATTGATTACTCTAGCTTTCTGTGTGTGGCAATACGTATAGTGAGTTTTGCCTGTTTTAACAACAGTTATACACAAGCATAAAAGGTGGTGGTCATGTGATGCTTATTATATTATGTTATTACAATAATAAAATCATGCTCCTCCCTAATGACGTTGTTAATGGTATTGTTTTTCATTTTCAACTTGAGCATATTTATCTAATGTTTTAGTTATTACTGTTATATAATTAATAAATATATTATATTTTTTTAGATTTATGAAGCAATATCAGATAAATTACCCAATTTTGATGATTAGAATGATAAATTATTTTTTTAAATTAGAAGTTAAAACATTAAATCTATTATTAGCAAATTAGTATCTTTGAGTATAGATTGATATCCAGGTCAAATATCAGTTGGCAATTTGTAAAAAATATTCGTTTATCAAATATATTACTAAATATATTCATTACACTAATCATGTATGTATCAAATATTAAACTGATTTGTTTAAAAAAAATAATTAATGTAGTTAAATAAAAAAGGAATTACTTTTTATTTAAAATTAATTTAGGTAATAATGGATGAATTAGTTTCTATAATAAAAATAAATTAATAAATGATAAGACAAATTTTATAATCACATTTTTTAAACTTTTAATCTGAGCTTATTAAAAATAATAATATAATAATTTATTTAAAAAAATTCAAGATAAATCTCTAAAGTTGGTTAGTTAGTCACAAAGTTAAATGAACTCATGACATCATCTAGTAAAAGTGTTAAAAGTTAACTCCATAAATTGCACATATCAAATTTTCCATGAAGAACATATATTAAACAATTCAAAACAAAGCAAAACTCTCTATATAGTAGTGCCATCTTGTGCAAACAAGAACAATCAATGGATGCCAGAAGGCTTGTTTATAAAATCCCTATCTGGTGCCTACTCATCCAATATCCCCAGACTAGTTTCTGAGATTGTGATTATGTGATGTTTAGTGGTTTAAGAACATATATTTTGACTGTGATTTATTTAACATACATAAAATATACATATTACCAAAATTATTTCTGTTCACTATGCTTTAGCAGGAATCTTATGCAAGGGTGAATTACCAGTAGTTACTAGAACATAGTTCCAGCTTTGAATCTCAATTTCTCATTGATAAAGGTGAAATGATTGATAAAAAAAAAAACAAATATTTCAGAAGTGAAATTACAGACATAAGTTATTTGTTTAAAATGGCGGAATGAAAATATGTAAAACAGATTATGGAAGACAAAGAATTATGGATAGAGAAAGTGATAACAAGCCAGACCATAGAGAAATAGTAAGAACACATTGATTGGTGGAAATACAAAAGAACGGACTATTGGAGTAATGAGAGAATCGAGCCAATGATCAGGTAAATCCATCAGAGTGTGAAGACACATCACACAGCAAATAAAAAGACTTTTTTTTAATATACGTATTGTAGTGCAATCTCTTTTAAAATTAGCATGTACTTGGAATATTTTTTTTGAATAAATCTATATACTGTTGTAAATAATAAAATGGAGTAAAGGTTTTTGTTAATATAGACAAACTTTGGCGCAGTCGACAGGATATATGACAAAAGATAAGCCAAAAAACAGTTTTGAAGATAGGGATTAAATTGCACTAACATTTGGTAACCATCAATGACTTAAACTGGTGTTAAATGAGGCTAGAGAATAAAGTAGAGAAATGCTTGTGTTAATACAATAAGCTTTGAGAGTCAAATAATGTTGCATTGTAGAAAATAGTAGGCATGTTTAACCAAACATTTCTAAAAGAAAATTTCATCATGATGCTGCTTATGAGAACCTATAAACTGAAATTTATTTGATAACTGATTATTTACAATTAACTTCACAAAATATATAAATGTGTGTGTAAAGAAAAATCTAACATCAAATTATTATATTTTACAATGGGTCAATATTAATCACTGAGGACTCTTATTTTGTAATATCTTGAATTATATTAATTTCTTGTCCAGGGCATTTCTGATATTTTAAAAGCATATTCAATGCACAATAACAATGAATATACACCACACAAATACATATATATATACACACACATATGGAAATATAACATTATGTGAAATTTACCAATTCTAATTTAAATAATTGAACTGCCCTCTAGCTGCCAGATTCAATAACTTTTTACAATAAGAAAATGGACAACTTCTTATTGTATTTTAGATCTTTTTATTTAGAGTTATACAGAAAATAACAGCCAGAGAGCAAACTTAAACCAGCCTATATATTTTAAATATATATATATTAATAATATTTAAATTACTATAAATTACGCATTTTTAAATGCTAATACTAAGGGTTTCATTATAAAGTGCTCTTAGTATTAGATTTCTATATATAACCATCTAACAGGATTCAAGGTTTTTAAACATATATTGAAAATAAATATTTTTCATACCAAATATTAGTATCTTGTATAGACTGCCATGAAATCACATTCATCTTTGTCCAGGCTAAGGTGGTAATGAAGAACTATTTTGTCTCAAGTAATAATATTATTTTTCTTATATTTTTACCATTTTCTAAAATAATATTACCTATTCTTATTATCACTGGCTTCATTTTTGGCAGTCTTATCAACTCATTATAATTCATTTAATTCCCCCGCCCCCGTAATATTTTGCATTCCCTTTTTTTAAATAAAAAATAATGAAGATGAAAGGAGTTACCTTAGAAAAAAAGAACAATAAGAAAGAACTAATAAAATATCAAAAATAAAATAACAAAACCCTGTAATAGTGCTATACACACACACACACACACGCAAATTCAGTGTCCTAGAGAAAATTTGCTCCAGTGATTCTAAAAATAGAAATTAAACGCTTTTATTGAAGTGGAACTTTGATTAATATTTTAAAAAATAAAGATTAATCAAAAAGGACACGATTGTTTTTAGGAATTATAATACCAGTATGTGTATCAAAGAAGAAAACATAAAATCGAAGCATGAACAAAAATAAATAGACATTGTCCAAAAAAAACTCAAAATAACTATTATCACAACGAGGACTAGCAAAAAAATTATTATTATTTTGTTATTACATGACTTAGCCTCTACAAAGATGAATGCGACTTTATCAAAATAGTGGCAATCTATGCATGGTACGACCCCAAAATGATTTTTTCATCAGATGACAATGAACATCTGCATTGTAATATATAAATATTCATTCATTCATTTGAAATGTGAAAAAATTAAATAATAGTTTTTAAGTATATTTCAAGATATTGTGCATGTATAGAGAAAAGGGATAGTATTAAATTAACAAACCCATACATTCATAATTAATAAAAAATTATATAATAAACTTTAAGTAATAATTTACTAAGGCTGTAACCTTAGAAATAAGCGTCTGAAAAATACGAAAGTAGGGACCTCTATAGGTCTTAAAAAACACAAGCTTACGCTTCATAGCGTAAGCTTGTGTTTTTTAAGACCTATAGAGGTCCCTACTTTCGTATAGCTTGTGTTTTTTAAGACCTATAGAGGTCCCTACTTTCGTATTTTTCAGACGCTTATTTCTAAGGTTACAGCCTTAGTAAATTATTACTTAATATAATAATGGGCGTTTAATAAAATTTATAATTACATAATAAACTTTAATGAAGTTTATAAGTCTCTGCTTTGTCTAAAAATAATAAAATAGTTTCTCAAAATTGTTATTGATAATCATTATACATTTATCTAAAGACAGTGATCATCATTAAGTACGTATAGAAATTGTATCAACATCTATAAATTATATATATAATACAAATAAAATGTCCGTTAATCACACTGTTTTTTAACAACATCCTCTGTGAATAAATACCAAGTCCGATCTTTAATCAGCGTAATTGGGAGGATGATTTAATATTTTGCATTTGAATTTTCAGCTAGCAATATTGGAATATTTTCTTATATATATACAGTAAAAGTATTTGTCAATTAAAGTATGAAGATTGGCTATCTTAATATAAGCTGAGCTTTGATTGTATATATCTGAAAGTTGATAATCTGGACCAATTGACGAGTGTTGGTTTAGCACGAAATACGTATATTGGTGATTATTTATCTTTTCAACATGTGTGTGATCAAATGTATTAGCGGTATGAGATAGCATGGATGGTTGAGGGTCATGTGAAATTCTGAGTTCAAACTCCCTATATGTTACATATAGAAGTGCATGTATGAAAAAGCCTGTACTGTAGAAAAAAATTCTTATTATATTTTAAAATTTATTTAATTATGGGATATTTTAGATTTAAATGTATATTAAGTTTTCTGTCTGGAGACTAGTAGTTTAATTAGGTAATAAATGATTACTCTTAATCTTTATTATTAATAAATGTCATTATTTATTATTCTCTCTTAATACAATTTATTCTAGCATCATAATTTTAGAGCTATACATAAATTTAAATAGATCCAAAGCTATGTTAGAAATTTTACTTCTTTTTTTTTTTATCTTTAAGCAGGAATTCATCAGGATAAAGTCTGATATCCATGTATTCACTTATTCTTCCTTCTAATACCCTGTGTGCTTTGATACAATTGGTGGAGTATCCAACTGCAATCAGGAGGTCCCAGGATCTATTCTGGAACTCACAGGTCTGAGCAATAAAACCATATGTCTTTCCCCCTTTATACTTCAGAAGAGAAGTTACCTCATAGAAAATAAAAGTGGTAAAGTACATTTGATTTTCCAATAAATCAAGATAAAGTCTCATCAATTAAATTTTATTTTTATCTCAAATTAAGATCCCTTAGCAATTAATTCTTCAATAAAGAATTTGTAATAAAAAAAATTTGATTTAAATAATGAAATTCTTATCAAGTTTCAATTATTTAACTTACAAAATGAAATTCTTATGTGGTATCAATTATTATTTTTAATCCAATAGTGAAGTAGTTAGTCTAAATGTAAAAATTACAGTTAAGAGAAATTAAACTTCATGGTAAAAATTTGACTCAAATAGTATTGGAAAAGATAGATACATGTTCAAAATATAACTACACAGAGAACAATCTGTTTTTAATTATATAATATATCTGTAATATGCTTTAGGTGAGTAATTCAATCTCCATCTATTATATATTTAATAATCAATTAGTTTAAATAGTAATAATGTATCCACATCACTAAACTAGTTTTTAATCATTGATCTTCATCACTGAGAAGTTTATAGCTTGTAAATATTCTGAAAAAACTAGTCTGAGAAAGGAAATAGGATATTACCATCTAGTATATTATGCAACTTAAGATTATTAAGAAATTTATCTGGGATAAAATAAATTGCTCCTAGAAACTTATATTGAATATATGCAGAAATTTATATGATGTTTTGTTGATCCATATGATAAGCTTTTTATTGATTTTGAAAAGATATCTGTACACTATTTTTTAGTATGAAGAAATCTTAGGGATTATGAACTTAGTCCTTTGAGCTACAATCAAGAATAAGGGCAGGTTTCTTACTTTCAGTTTACTATTTATAATGTTTTAGACTTGAATAATTCAAAAGGCTTTAAAAAACTTCAAATGTATCCAATGATTTTCTAATTAATGTCTAAAATACCTGAATTATACAGATGTCTGCTAAAAACCCATAGTTTTGAGACTTGCTAAGGCTGGTTAATTATTTAGTTATCATACCATTTACAACTTTCTTAAACACTTCAACAATACTATTTTTTATATCAAAACGTTATTTATAGCATTGTTAAATTATTTAAGAAATTTGTAAATGGTATGATATTTAAAACTAGAAATTAATACATAAGAAAAGGAAAAAGAAGATAATTATTTAATTGGAGAGACACAGCAAAATAAATACTAAAAATGATTCTTACTAGCAACAATGCTATCTTAAAAGACAGAATAATGCAAAGATAATCAAGTACATTGAAGCAGAAAACATTTTTGCCCAAGTAATGAATATTATTTTTGTAGTATAATTTTCACTACATTACTCTCACATAAGGGAGGGACTGTTTTTTATCTGCTTTTAACACTTTGTGGAGGAGTGTAATCTTAAATTTATGACCAAAGATATATGAAAACGATACATGATTCCCAAGGTGCACATTTCATGCTGAACCAGCACTCATCAGTTGTCCCAAACCACAATTTCTTACAGATATCTTTATCATTGTTCAGTATATGCAGATAGCAATTACTACAGTTTAATTAATGTGTCAAACTTATCCACTTTACAACTTTGACCCAAATCATTTAATGGAAGTATATTAGTACTTTTATTAGTCATTCATTAGACTAGAGATTATCCACTATTTATTAGGTGGATAATCTTTAGTCTAATGCATGACTAATAAAAATTATTAATTATTGCCCAAGTATTGGTGCAAAAAATGATAGAATAAAGGCTAAAAGTATATTTATCAATGTGTAGCTGATAAAGATTTCTTAGAAATAAAAATTAAAACTAAATTGCAAGACTTTGGAAATTAATATGAAATGTGTTTCTATACAAATATAAAACTTATAATAATCAATAAAGCAAGTCATATATAGCGTAATTGCTTTTATGAGCATGCATTTACAAATATCTAATACAGAGAGTCTACCAATATCTCAAACAGGCTGTTAATTGATAAGTACAATAAGAGAAAAATATTTAAAATCTCTATTTAAAACATTTCCATCCCCAGACCAATTGGTTTCGAACTTTTGGCTCATCTCAGTGAGGAGCTAGAATATTCAGACACTAGATCTAAAATATCAACTCAAAACGCAGCACTTGTCAAGCGTTGGTGGCTTAGCAGTTAGCATAGCTGCCTTCCAAGCAGCTGTCCTGGGTTCGTTTCCCAATCAATGCTTTGACATATATATAAAAAAGAACCCAGCACTTAATTAATACATAATATTGTAAAATAACTCATTAGCTTACTGAAAACTATAACTGTCTATTAACAAATACCTTTATAATATTTGGAATATTATTTGGATGAAAGCAATATCAAGTGAATAATTAAATAAAAAATATACATAAATCAATTGAAGATTAAACATTAAAAATAGCTATGCATAAACAGCATACATTGAAAAAAAAAGGAAAATATTGCAAGAAAGATTCTTGAATGAATAATGTGGAGATATGTCTGAAATAAGTGGGAGGGAAAAAATTAAAAACTTCAGAATGACATACGGTCTGATAAAATAGATAGCAAATCAGGCTGGATGGAAAAAAAACTGTTTACTTCTCTAGCCCAACCGACTACAATATATGTATATACATTTTTGACTTATCAACATGGGCACAAAAATTCAGATGCAGATCACTTTATGAAATGCATACTTAATGAAACAGGATAGTCTGCCTTTTAAAATATTGAAAATACGTGTAGATGAGATATTGATGAAAGAATTTATGTTTTGTGTACTTAGTTACAAGTTTTAAAATTAAAAAAAAATGATATTTAAAAAATGTAAATATTGATAACTTTTAGATAAACTTTAGATTACCTGATAATTTCTATTGTTTCTATACAAGAGTCTATTCAGA
This sequence comes from Epiperipatus broadwayi, assembly GCA_028023455.1. Lineage (NCBI taxonomy): Eukaryota > Metazoa > Onychophora > Udeonychophora > Euonychophora > Peripatidae > Epiperipatus > Epiperipatus broadwayi. The sequence goes on from JAQFVV010006207.1 coordinate 17,181,312, forward strand.
TTACAAAACATATAAGAAAAACATACTGGTAAAAAAAAAGAAAGATATGGTTGACAGGAATTAAGCATGTCATATAGGTTTGAACTCTGTTCTCAGCAGCAATCTTATATTCTAATACTCTATTTTTTTAATTTATTAATAGTCATATTATGTTTTATACACGCACTGTCACTTATTACTTACGTGTAATGTTGCATATATATATATATAGCATACTATTTTTATAGCGACATAAAAGATAAAGATGCTTATCCGCGTATTTAAAGTTGAGAGTTTGTTTTAATAATCCGGACCAACTGATGATTGCTGGTTTAGCAAGAAATATGTATATTGGTTACTATTTATCTTTTCGACATATATGTGTTCAAGTGTATCAGTGTTATGAGATAGAGTGGAGAATAGTGGGTCGTGTGAAAGTCTGAGCTCATATACCCCATATATTACATATATTGATACAGGTATATAATAAGCTTGTATTTCAGTTATTACATAGTAGAGATGTCTGCCCATCCTCGTATATGAATTAAATTGATTATGTCCTGTGCATGACGGTCAGATTGATGAGTGTGATGAGAATCTCAGCCTCAGGGTGGCCTTTGAGCTTTCCACCATCAGATTTTCAATTGGATGGATGGCTGAAAAGTTGGAATGTGGAGTGGATTGAAACCTGTCCATTAGAGTATGAAGATTGGCTATCTTAATATATATGTGAGTACTTAATATGTGTAGAGGTGATATTCTGGACCAACTGATTTCGACAATATATGTGTTCAAGTGTATCAGTGTTTTGCGATAGAGTGGATAGTGGTGGGCCGTGTGAAAGTCTGTGATCATATACCCCATATATTAAATAAATTTAACAAATACGCTTATTTTATATATATATATAATATTATAGCCACTAAAGTTTATTTAAATAAATATCTGGATTTTTGCTTTTGTGAAAGCAGACATTTGGTAATGAATGTGTCTTTTTATTTAAAAGATTTATCAATGACAATGTAAACTAACAAAAAAAAGCCATTATTTTAATAACCAGTTTAAGTAAAACACTGGTCGTTCTTTCTCTTCTTTTAGAAAGAAATTTTTAAAAAGTTATATCTAAATTCTTGGTAAAAATATATAAGGTTAGCTCTAGCATTTGACAATTGAGCATTTAACTTGGCTAGTTGAAAACAATTCCACTCAATTTACTAAGCTAAGCTTTTTTTTTTTTTAACTCAGCTCATAATCTATCCTGAAGTCTTAAAAGTGGGTTCCAAACGATGTTAAAATATCTATAAGAAGATTACATGTAAAATGGATGAATGAGATAATGAATCTTATTGGAGTGATTAAACTAAGAGAGACCGTCATCCTATAATAAATAAATAATGATTCAAATAATAATGATAGTGATAAACAATCAAATACTTAGCATTTAAATGCATCACTCTATAATTATACACAACCGAAGAATAGGCCAGAATAAAGCAAAATAATCATATAGTTATTTGCCTGAGAGAATATATGAAATTAAAATACACCGACTAAACAGAATTTTTTAAAAAAAATTTATTCCATTAAAAATTGATTCAGACTTTCAATTGCATAAGGTATAATGATTCCTTTGATATGGTTATTTTTAAAAAAAACTGGATAAAAGTAATTAAAATAAAATATGAAGTTTGTTTGATGAAATATATATATATAACTTATTATCACCGCTGTTAACAATTTTTTTAACAACTACAAATAAGAATTTTTTTTTCTTTAAAAAACTCCCCTTCTTTTCTTTTTAAAAACTTTATTTCTTCTCATCAACCATATATACATTCGACCACTGGAAACGTTGGGTATTTAAAGATGTGAATATGTATATATATAGTTGATGAGAAGAAATGAAGTTTTTAAAAAGAAAAGAAGAGTATATAATTTGATTGGATTCAATGAAAAGAACAGTATAGTAGTCGAAACGTTGGGTGTTTAAAGATGTGAATATGTATATATGGTTGATGAGAAGAAATAAGATTTTTAAAAAAGAAAAGGAGAGTATATAATTTGATTGGATTCAATGAAAAGAACATTATAGTAGTCGAAACGTTAGGGTGTTTAAAGATGTGAATATATATATATATGGTTGATGAGAAGAAATAATATTTTTTTTTTTTAAAAAAAAAAAAAGAGAGAATATATAATTTGATTGGATTCAATGTAGTCAAAACGTTGGGTGTTTAAAGATGTGAATATGTATATATGGTTGATAAGAAGAAATAATATTTTTTTAAAAAAAAAAAAAAAAGGAGAGTATATAATTTGATTGGATTCAATGAAAAGAACATTAGAGTAGTCGAAACGTTAGGGTGTTTAAAGATGTGAATATGTATATATGGTTGATGAGAAGAAATAAGATTTTTTTTTAAAAAAAAAAAAGAATATATAATTTGAATGGATTCAATGTAGTCAAAACGTTGGGTGTTTAAAGATGTGAATATGTATATATGGTTGATAAGAAGAAATAAGATTTTTAAAAAGAAAAGGAGAGTATATAATTTGATTGGATTCAATGAAAAGAACATTATAGTAGTCGAAACGTTAGGGTGTTTAAAGATGTGAATATGTATATATGGTTGATGAGAAGAAATAAAGTTTTTGAAAAGAAAAGAAGGAGAGTGTATACTTTGATTGGATTCAATGAAAAGAACATTATAGTTTGTTTGATTAACATTCAATGAAACAAATTAACTTTAGATGTCATCCATTCATTTTTGATACATCACTCACAATCATGTTAACATTTCATTATATTTAGATATTCTTTTTATTTTATATATTTTTAATATGTCTGCCAATGACTCATGTACTTGTTAATTATGGTATCTTTCAGATTATCAATGTTAAGTCAGTATAAGTTTTTTATTGTTAATCACTTATGTTAATATAATTACAGTCAGAGGCATAGAAAACGTTTTGGCATCTTAGGAAAGCCAAACATTTAGCAGTTCTTTATTATCAAAAAGATATAAAAAAAGATACGTATAACAGAATGATCTTATTAATATGGAATTTATTAGTCATTGAAGCACATGAAAAAGCAATCCATGACCTTGAGCTCCAGAGTCTTTTACTTTTCCACTGCAGCAATCTGTATTAAGTGGAGATGATTGGTTTTCATCTCAACAAGTTAATTAATCTTGTATATGACAAATATAAAACATTTGCATCAATATGATTCATTGCATTACCCCCCCCCCATCACCACCACTGCCACCACAACTGATTAGTGTTCTAAGTATTTGCCTGTTTGGATATTTGTCATTATGGTTCTAAATATAACAAATAGATATTGAGCATGTTAAATAGGAATAAAATTAGGTATATAAGTGAGTGGAATATTTATTCACAATTTTTTTTTAAATACCATTATATTATGCATTTCTAATTACAAATAAATTATCATTCATTAATTGTTCCTAAATTCCAACAGTTATTTCTTCCATTAGTATAAAAATCAGAATAAAAAATATTTATTTCAAATGAATCAGTAATGATGATGATGATGCTAAATATTAAAAAACAAACAAATTGAAAAATAAAGGTTATTAGGATGGCAATAAATGAACATATTGTTAGCTGCCTGGAAGGATGTGACATTTGAACAACAGTTCCATTCATTTGGCTTATTTGAATTTTATTTAAGTTAGCTGAAAATCGATTAAGTCCACTATGAGACAATGATGTAATCACTAAAACATTTTCCAATGCAATAAGTTTCCAAACTATAGCACTATGATAAAAGGATTCAAAAGCTAAAGGTTTCTGGAATGAATATCTACTATTTTTAATGTTTGAAAGAAACAAATGGATTTGATTATTTAAAAAAAATACAACTGTTATGCTCAGTCTTTCATTTTGGTGCCTAAAATCACATGATTATATCATCATTATTAATATTATTATTACATGAAGAATTGGTTTTGTGAAGTTTTTATAGTAGCAATGTGTTTTATGCATTTTTTCATTCGTATTTATAATTCAAATTTGCATATATTTGCATAATGAAGTGGTTTCTTTCTTCTTTATAACCTAAAGCTGAATGCAGTTTCAGTGAAGCTCAAAAATTCACTCAGCTTTAGATTATAAAGAAGAAAGAAACATTCATTAAAACATATGGACGAACGTATGCAAATTTGAATTTAATGTCCCTTTTTAAAAGTAAAAAGGTATGAATTCAAAAGCAGATATTTATTTTTCAGTCTATTTTTTATACTATTACCATTTTATTGTTTATCAAACTTTTCATTACTGTTTCTCAGAAAATCCAACTTCTTACATATTAAAACAGTTAATATATACATTACTTCATATATTTCAATAATATAAAATCAAATTTCTTTGGCAATTTTATGCATGATGGGATAGCTTCTAATGGAGTTTATAAAATGCATCAATTCAAAATTGCAATTTTTTATTAAATTCAGTTTTATTGAAATGTTTTTTATAATGGCAAACCTAAACATTTCAAAATTATATATTACAATAAATAAAACATTAATTGCTTTATATATATTTTTATTTATTTATTTATACAAATGATTCATTTTATGACACACACACCCCATTTGCATTATTTTGATTTAAATGGGTTTTTTTTAATTTGATCCTCTCCTTTGACATTTAGCAAAATTAGGTTTGATTGAATCAATAAGTTTCATTCAATATTAAACCCCTTATTCTTTTCAATTAAATTTATATTTTATCCTGTAAAATCAACAGCTTCTTTAAAGACTATTTTTCATCTACTATTTAACAAATAAATGAAATAAACAATAGGTGAAAAAAAAGTTGACCTGAACTTTATTAATAATTTTTATTAATCATTCATTAGGCAAGATTATCCAATAATAAATAATATTTCAGTAGGGTAATTTTCACTATACTACTCTCATGCAAGGTAGGACTGGTTGCTGTCCACTTTCAACACCTTGTGGAAGGATGTAATTATAAAAGTATGATCAAAGACGTGAAGAAGATGTCTTGGGAATTATATATCTTTTTCACATGTCTTTGTTCATGTGTTTATAATTACATCACTCCACAAAGTGTTAAAAGTAGATAGAAACCAGTCCCTACCTTGTGTGTGAGTGGTGTAATGAAAATTACACTACAGAAATATTATGCATGACTTGAAGATTTATTTCTTAAATAAATTACAGTGTACCCATGATTTGTGCTTTATTTTGTTCCATGCCATCCTCTCATACAATGTATATCACATATAATAGCTCACAATTTGTTGATAAACTTTGATTAGAATAGAATATATATTGTTTATTAAACTGTAAATTTAGTACTTTTTAATATGTACATATGTGTAACACAAAAGCTTTTTTATATGTGTAATATGCATATATAAATTAAAACTATATTAAACATTTTTTTAAAAAATAACAATATAGATATTAATAATAAATTGAGAGGATATATTTACATATATTTTATTAGTTATGTGCTCACTCATTTATTCACTCACTGAAAAAAACAAAAATAAAAAAAAAGTTTAGTGTACTTTATTTTTTAAATAAAATAAATAATGATATGTCTGCCTTTCATCACAATTAAATATCTTCTGGGTGATATTCATTTTCTTCAATAACGTTTTCTCTTATAGAAACATAATAGTAGTCTTGGTATCAAACAGCTGCAATCTCTCTAATTGTTTGCTGTTTTAAAACAATACCAACTTTAAGTATGGTTTTAAATTTTGTAAAACTTTCAGCATTACACTTAGAAAACATTTTATCATCATATGACCACCTCCTCTTATGCTTGTGTATAACTGTTGTTAAAACAGGCAAAACTCACTATATATATATATATTACCACACACAAGTGAGTTTTGCCTGTTTTAAAACATTTTATGTAAAATACTGCACATCAATATCAGAAAGAATAATAAAGGAAGAATAAAATGTATGTCTTTCAACATAAATTGAAGAAATTTTATTAATAAATATGATTGCACATGGCACCCTGAGACAGAAAACCTGGAGCTGGTGATTGTAAAATTTATTTACGAATTTTAATTTTTTTAAACATAATTGTGTATGATACTTGGTGACAGAAAAATTGTTGTTTACATATAAAATATATTGTATGAATTTTAATGTGTTTTTTTTTTTTTTATGGTTTGTTTATTTATATTTTTGATTGTTTACATTTTTTTTTTTATTAGATAGAGAGTAATTGAAGTTGCGTTTATTAATGCAATGTAGATCATGGTTTTGTTGTATATTATTTTCATGTTTTTGAACATATTATTTATGAAATAATCATCATTTTTTTGCAAAATATATTAATTTCAGATTTGTATTTTAAAAAACAAAAAATACATTAATTTCATGTTTCCAGACATGTTACATTCTTTTTTGTTTTTGATGTTTTATGGTAAAAATGGATTTTCTGATATGGTATTTTTTGGTATGAGTATGGTGACTCCACCAATAGAAAGTGCATACATGCAAACATCAATAAGTTGCCATTACATAATAAAATTTAACCATTTCTAACATTAAGAGTAAAAAGGAATGATTTCCTTAACATTGCATGAAATGCAATGTTGAAAAATTAAAGTTTAGTTTAATTAATAATATTTTTTTTATTTATTTACAAAAAATTAATGTTACATTTTAATGATTTGCTTTAGTTGTGATTCAAGTAGGTCTGAAACCACAGGTAAAATGGAAGACAACTGCCTTGGCTGCCAAATTGGAATAGACATTAAAATAAAATATAATATTGAATATATATATAATACATATTTTCTTATTATAGTTACTTTTTTAATAATTTTAAAATGCACATTTTTTTAAATCTTGTCTTAGATGCCAAAATTAATTGACCAGTTCTTGGATGCAAGTATAGTTGTTAACGTATTTTAAGATTGCTTTTTTTTATTAATATTATTTTTCATGTAATATTTTATTTATTTTAAAAGTAAAATAGTATTTGCACAATAAAAATAATGATTTGATTATAATAATCGCTAGAAAATTTGCCTCTAACATAGCTTTTAAAAAATGTTTGCCATTATCTCCCATGAAAGATTGTCAATTTCTAGATCCTTTTCAATACTCACGTCAGTTTATTTTATTTGTTTGTAGTTGTTGTTGTTGTTTTGCAGCAAAAATAATCTATTATAAGTTTGAATTAGAAGTCAAGATTAGTAGTATGATAATTATATAAAATAAAACTAAATAACAGAGTTATAATTAATCATTACTTGTTAAATCTTCACAGTATTTACGTATATTAAAACCCAGTGATATAACTATAAATATTAACGAAATAAGTATGGTTGCTAGATTAAAATACTTATAAAAACTTTTGAAATTATAAAAAGGGGATTATCATATAGAATTCTTTAGAGGAAATCAAGAGACATTAATATTTCTATTGTTTTAAAAAAAGTACTCAGAAATATGCTTATATTATCTTAATGTTAATAATGATATAATACTGTTATGTTGTAATACGATTAATATTAAGAGAAAATACGTTTGAAACTGTGTGTACTCCAGAAGTTAAAAGTGTTAAATAATTACATGTAAAAGTAAACGAGTGGATTTAATAAAAATTAAAATTAAAAATTACAAATGGTTTTTCATATATATATTTTATAAAAAGCAAGGTGTAAAACAAGATGGAAGATCCGAATAAATAATTAATTAAACGAAGGATTAAAAATGTAAAGAACAATTTAATTAATTAGTTCAGAAATAATCCCAGAATACTTTTGTGATTAAAATTGATAAGGAATAAACAATAGAACTAAAAGTAGATATAATCTAGCAGAGAAAGGACAGACTAGTGTCAATACTGATTTTCTGAGAGACTTAAGTGTAGCGCGAATTCAGAACAGGACCAACGATGGGAGGAGAACCAGATATTCGAGTCTGAAGGTACCAAAGACCGATTTAGGATAATTATACAGACTATACCTGTCTTATTATTATTTTTGTAAGCCTTACAGGCGCTAGTAGAACTAATGATAATTCTGTTTATAAATGCTTGTTATTTTTCATACTAATAAAATCTTGTATCTGTTAAGTGGGATATCTTAATTTTATGCAAGAGAGTAATAGTTACTTGAATTAGGTGTATTTGGTTGTTTCTCGTAAGTAACATTAAATCAAGTACATCACAAATACAAACATTAATTATTGATTTAACAACTAAATGATTTTTTATTCTGGAGATTATGTGATATTCTAACACCAGAAGTATCAGAAATGATCTTTGATTCAGCGATTTTTAATTTTTGAATCCGCCATTACGCTAAACTTAAGCAATTTGGCATATTGAACTAAAAAGCTAAAGTTTCTGGGTCAAAGGTCATGTTATTTCTGGTGTTTAATCTCCTGAATGACTAATCAGTCATTTTTTTTCTACATTAATATTTAAAGAAGATGCCTACGCAAAATCTTAAGATGTTTATTACTGAAGTTTAGAACAACTTTATAAAACATTCAATTAAATTTTATTAAATGACCATCATTATTTAAAATTCGAAAGGATTTGCCATTAATATGTGTTTGTTTACAAACAAAAGAGTAGTGTAAAATAAAACAGTTATGTTTTTATTTTTGTATATTAATAAATTATTCTAGATGTAAGTGGTGTTAGTGTTTTAAAATATTTTAATATGGATAAATTGACAAACTTACATCCATCACAACACTGCTCTTGTACTGTGATCGATCAAAGATCCACTTGTCACAGCTGATTGTTTTGTTAGAAGAAGGGAGGCTGATGATTATATCCGATTCAGAAAAATTATTATGCCAAGTAAAATTCAAATCGTACATTTTACACTTGCTCCACTCATTATCACTCCAAGGAATTGAGTAATTTAGAAAAACATCTGATGTGCAGGACGTTGCATTTTCTATAGGAAGCATACATCTGGCAAAAAAAAAAAAGTTAAATATTATGATAATTGAGTATTTTAAAAAATACTACTAAATAAAAATAATTACTTATAAAATTTGTATTTTATTTTTCTTTAGCTAAAGTATCAAAATTATATATGTGTAACCAATCATAAATTCGGGGTTTATCGCACGTTACAGCAAATATAAATGTATAAAATCATAAGCCAATAGCCAACCAAAAAATCAGTGTTGCTCTCCCACCACACATGTATTTTAGATAAAAGAATCTTCAACAACAGGACTGAAGCCAATAATCACTTGATAAACAGATTTATGTATTTAAAAGCTTACTATTTTATTTATAAAGTGTGAAATAATTCACATATAAGCTAATATATCGTTACAATTTGATCTACAAGGGTCTAATTTTATACACTCACAATTTTAATATCAACCACTTCAGATAAATACATTAATAATTATTACTAAACACTTATTAAACTTTTTCAATATCTTTATTCATACTTTACAAGAATGCATAGTGGAGTAAATGTTTTAAATATAGTTTAAAAACTAACATATAGTCAAGCGTTGGTGATCGAATGGTTAGCACAGCGGCCTTACAAGCAGTTGTCCTGGGTTAGTGGGTTCGCTTCCCAGCCAATACTATAACACATGAAAAAAAAAATGTATATATGCTGTAATGTGTTTGTATCGCTCTTATAACATCAAACACACATCATCAGGAGAGAGACAATTTTTTTATTTGTAACCCATGTGAATGGATAAACCAATCAGAAAAGCGGATCTTTAACACACTATTCAGCAAATATATCTAATAATTGTTTTGTTTAGCAGGCAATATGAAATTTTAAATGAGGAAAAAACTTACTTCTGCTCAGGATTGTATGCTTATTATTGTAGCAATAATTGAAGAATATTATAAATACCTTAATTTGTGTGTGAATTATTTCATATTCTAAAATCTAATAACAGGTTTACTAATTATTTGAATAAAATTTAAATCAATATTTTTATCCCATTTATCGATAATCAAAATCAGGCTTATGGTTTGATATTTTAGCAAGATATTTGGTTTATAGTTGTACAGATTTAACACTTCTGAAAAGTGTACTTCAAATCTGTATTTCGTATTGGTTATGATATATTCCATTTGCAACTATCATCATCATCAACCATTATCAATTCACTGCAGAATGAAGGCCTCTCCAAATTCAATTCATGTTCTCTGATCTTTAGCTTCTCTTCTCTACATCATCCCTGCACACTTTCTTATTTCATCCATTCATCTCACATGCGGTCTCTGTCTGGGTCTTTTGCAATCTATTGGAATCCAGTTTGAGATATTAATTGTCCATCTATTATCATCTCTTCTAGCAATATGTCCAGCCCAACTCTACTTCTGTCTTTTAATTTTTTCAATGAGATTAGTAACACCTGTTTGTTCTCTTACCCATATATTGTGTTTTTGATCTCTTCTTGTTACTTCTAACATGCATCTCTCCATACTTATTTGAGTGGTCTGAAGTCTCTGTATTGCTCTTCTATTAAGTGTTCAAGTTTCAGATCCATAAGTAAGAACTGGTAAAACACATTTATTAAAAACTTTCCTTTTCAAATACATAGGCATATTTCCTTTTAGTATCAAGTTATTTCTATCAAAAGTACTCCAACCAAGTTTAATTCTATGATTAATTTCATCCATTATATTTCCATCTGTATTAATAATCTGACCAAGGTATTTGTAACTGTTAACTTCTTCTAACTCATCATAATCAGTCTTTATTTTCATATTTTGAGAAAATCCATTGAACATTATTTTAGTCTTTTTAACATTTATCTTTAGTGCGACTATATATTTAGTAATAATTCCTCAATTATAAAGTCTCAGATCATATTCATTGTTACTTCTAAATCATGAATATAACATATAAATATTGAAAATATACTAGATTATTTTAAGAATTATACTTAAATATGAAATTGAAAATATACTAGGTTATTTTAAGAATTATACTTTATAGACTCCATAATACTCAAAAATTATTAATTGCATATATATCAGAGGAAATGTTTTAGACTTATATATATATATATAACTTTTATTTCACCACAAATTTAAAACATATGAAGACATTTGAAAAATGTAAATAGTCTCACTCTAGTCTAATATATGAATAGTAAAAATTATAGGAGTCAAAAATCAAAATGCAGAAGTTTGGCAGTTGAAGATCAAATTATAATAATTTGCAATTGCACATGTGAAAATTTGTTAACTGGCCAAATAAAGATTAATTCTTTCACTGTGACACACATCTCTAAATTCAGTCATCTTTTTTTCAAATGTCTATTCATATATATTTTTAATGTATAGTAGAATGAGAAGTTTTAAATATCTCTAAAAAAAAATAATACATACGAAAAAAAAATGAAAGTTGGATAAATGATACCATGTGTTTATTTTTAATTTTTTAAAAAAAAAAAATATTAATCTTTAACTGGGTTTAAACTTTATTCCTGGACTGGGAGTGATATAATAATCTTTATTTTAATAAATATTTAGTATTAATCATTATTGTATTTATATAATCTAGATAGCATCAAAAATGAGAATGCAGGAAATGAAGATTTTTATGGGTTACAATATAAATGAAATGTTAGCCAGGTATATCTGTATATAATTAATTTATTACCCAGTTGATGACTAATGTGACCTGATTGAAATGTTGGGATATATCTTTTTACTGCAATAAATTATATATGGATGTACCCGGATAATATTTCATTTATATAATAATGATTTTGGGTTAGACCATGTGTTAATTTTGATTAATACCCAATGTTTCAATGACATAGCAATCGCCATTGTTAATGGTATCTTTTCAAACATAAACCATTAGATCTCAAATAGTAATGAGAATTAGTGTGGGGTAAAGACTGAGATTGAGAATGGAGTATTTGAGCATTCAGAATATATGGATTAGCAATATGTTTATTTTTTTTAGTTTCATCATTAATTGTTTCAAATTTATATTAAAAGAAAGAGATAAAATAAGTGGTCTCCATAAGGCTGGAATATTTTGTGTTTCATCAGCTATATTTAAAACAGTCAGTCTTTTTAATATTTCAATTAACTTTCTCATGGTTCTCAAATCATACTTTTCCAAATTAACAAGTGATTTAGGATTATCAAAATTAGGTTTATGACCAATTTCTAAAAAAATATGAAGTAAAAGCTGGTGTTTTTCACTTCTGATTAAAGACATTTTTATGTTCAGTAATTCTGATGTTATTTCATCTATTAGATTGACCTACATAGTTTTTTGAGCACTATAAACATGGAATTTCATAAACCCCTTGGTATTTCAAAAGTAGTCTGTCCTTAAATTATGGGGGGAAAAATCATTTATTTTTATTAATTGAAAATGTAGTATTTATGTTAAAATTAAAGTTATCTACTGGTTTTATCAGCGACTCCTTTAATATAAGGTAAAACTACCCTATAACTAGTTAAATTATCAATTTTATCTTCTATTCTTTTTTTAATATCACTGCTATGTAACACCCTATATGTGATGATTTTATTGTAACCCTTAGATAGTAGAATATTTTTGTTCTATTTCTTGAATAAGATGGTCTTTATCCGACAAACTACAAACTCTCATTCTAATGGTTACATTAAAAACATTATATATAAGACGTTTCATAGCATTGATACTAAAAAGAAGAAAAAAAATAAAATTGATAATTCAACTAGTTAAAGGGTGGTTTACCTTATATTAAAGGAGTCATTAATAAAATGAGTAGAAGACTATCTAATTTTGACATAAAAACTACTTTTTCCATTAGTAAAAAAATGGTGATTTTTTTTCCATAAACCTAAAGACAGTGTACTTTTGGAATACCAGGGGATTTATGAAATTCCATGTTTACAGTAATCAAAAAGCTATGTATGTCAATCTAATAGATGAATTAATATCAGAATTAAATGAACGTAAAAATGCCTTTAATTAGAAGTTAAATACATCAGCTTTTACTTCACATTTTTTAGAAACTGGTCATAAACCTGATTTTGATAATACTATAATGCTTGTTAATTTAGAAAAATATGATTTGAGAACCATGAGGGAGTCAATTGAAGTATTAAAAAGACCAACTTGTTTAAATAGAGCTGATGAAGCATAATGTATTCCAGCCTTATGGAGGCTACTTATTTCATCTCTTCTAATATGAAATCAATTAATGGTGAAACTAAAGAAAATAAACATTTTGTTAATCCACATATTCTGTATGCTCAACTGTTCTCATTTTTTATCTCACACTCAATCTTGTTACTATTTGAGATCTAACATTTTTCTTTGAAAAGTTAACCTTGACAATGGCAGATGTTTTTTCGTGAAAACGTTGAGAATTAATCAAAATTCTCACACAGTTTAAACCCAAAACTGTTTTATTTACATCATATAACTATGAAAATATTAAGTATAATATATATATAATCCCAGTGCATAATGCACTGGGATTATTTTCTATACATTTCTGTTGGGTAGTTTAAAAATTAAAATTACTAATGTTTAGTTTGTCTTTATATAATAATTGTAAAACATGTTTGTTAGTAGCAAAAAATTAAGATCTTTGCTTGCTAAAATTTCAAGTTCTTTGTTTGAGTTTGTTCGTATTTCAAAATATAATATCTTATAGCAGATAGTTCAAAGCGGTATCATTTTGAGCTGACTATTTTTAAATACGAATTCTAATGTATTTATATATTAGTTCACAGAGGGCGGTAGTGGATTTCTTAACCATGTGGGCTGATTTAATGCTTAATATATATATATTGAAATATATCTTTGTTATCTCAATATCTAACTTATGTGCAAATATTTTATATTGGCAAAGCACAAGCTTAATTTCAGTTTTTAAATTTTGTTTTATATAAATGCTGTCGTATATATATGAGCACACATTAATAAATTTATGTTTTTTATGTTGGTCAAGATTATTGTTAGTTTTAAAAAAATTAAATAACATGTACTTTGTAGTTGGAAATGTTATCAATCTGTTTAAAAAAAAAATACGGGAACAATACTTAATCTTAAAACTGTTATTAATCATTACTTAGTTTGTTTTATTAATTAAGAGCTTTTAAGAAAATCAATTTACTTTCATTAAGTCTTGTTCCTTATTTTAAGATTCTGTTGTCTCTAACCCTTCCCCCCTCAGATTGATCTAATTAAAAATTTGGTAAATCCATATTAATTCCATAATTACTGGTTTATCTGGAGAAAAAAATGTAATCTTGGGAAATGAGTGGGCTAATTAACTGAATTGTAGTGCTATAAAAAGAGCAGTTCAGAATTATATTTTTATTCTACATTCTACAATCTGTTTTCTTCTAGTCTAATCATCTCTACATTCTGGTTGTATTTTACTTTAGCCTGGTATATGATAAATCCAGAATTTTTTCCAGTGATCATGGTAAATATTATGAGCTGCTACAGCACCAGGAAACTGTATTTCACTCTCCACTATGAGAGACTATAGCAGGGGTCCTCAACCTTTTTGCATATAAGAGCACATTCTAAGGTGGTGGGCACCATTTATTTTTTCAACCAGGTGGCAGGCACCATTTATTTTTTCAATGTAAATTTATAGTTGGATATTGTTAATAATACACATAATATACAAAAAAATATTTATTTCAAAAATAAAATTTTAACATATAATTAACGTTTATATTTTTACTCTGTAAAAGTATAGTATGCTCTACAATTTGATTATAATATAAGACAATAATTTATAAAAAAATTTAAAAATTAAATTTATTTGTATCAGATAAAAAAATTTTTATCGTGTTTGGATAGCGGCGGGCACACGTAAAATGATCTGTGGGTGCCATGGTACCCACGGTCATAGGGTTGGAGACCCCTGGACTATAATCATTGCTTGCTAACTGATCAACAACATAAGCCAACTACTACCATCCAAGATACCATTGAAGAAATGCATGCCTCAATGTTGATGAAGCAATCTAAAGACCAACTCTCTATCAGATATATACATGTCTGCATATGTACATGTTTATATAATTCAATTTTCCCAGAAAAGAGTGTCCCTTTACCCACTCCTCTCTGGACTTAAGGTAAAACTTTTCTTATGAACTGTTTATTAAGCCGGTGATATATAGGTTGAAGATTTTAAATTTTATATTTATATCATAGTTGGTTTTATAGTTTTTTTTAATTATATTTCATGTATTATTAGATTAAAATGTATTTGATATGTTGATAATGTTAATAATCTAAACTTGTTAATTTCCTAAAGTTTAATTTTTCCCCTCTCGTTCAATTTTTAAAAAAGTTTATTTGAAAAAAAAAATAAAGTAAGTTTTTCTGCGCCCTCCTAACTTTTGAGATTATTATTTCCAATTCTGTTTAATAACAAAAAATAGTAGTTTTAAATGAGATCGATTTGATTTTATAGTTTGTTATATGTAATCTTTAATAACCCTCTGAAGATTTTTTAAATCTTTATATATGCATTCTTGGCACAATGTGTGCATGCACATCTTCATAAATTACTTATTAGCAGTTTTCATGTTTATTCTATCATAGACATCTGAAAGTAAAAGAAAAATATGTCAAGCATTGGGGGCCTAGTGATTAGCATAGCTGCCTTCGAAGCAGCTGGCCCATGTTCGCGTCTGGTCAATGCATTTGACATAAAAAAAAAAAAAAAGGTAAAGAAAATAGATATGCATGTGTGTGTGCATTATATATAGACATCCTAGATATTTATAATCTGCATGAAGTTGTTATTATGTGCTCAGTTCCATGATTTATTTTCCTGATTACTGCTGGAGATATATGCAGTTATTGACATTTTTTCATCATGTAAAGTGACCTTTTCCATGCTTATCTATGTAAGTTATTAGGTACCGTGTTTTTAATTCTTTAGACAAAACTACACTTGAAAACAAATAAAAAATATATCATTAGCCGAGTGTGTAAAAATAATATTTTTATATTAAATGCATAGGAGAAAAATCAAAGTTTATCTGAAAATTCAAAGCTTTTCTGTTCAAATAAAATTTAAAATTACAAAAAACTGATTTATTATAATAAATGGAATTATCAAAATAAAAGCTTTGTATGAGAATATATATATACGTTATGGTTTAAGTAAGAACAGAAAACTAATACATTTTTCCCAATAATTATTTACTTACTTTCGGATTGTTGTCAAATTCATATTATAACGGTCGGGAAAGAAGTGAAAGCTTTTTTTTTTTTAGTCTTACCGTATCTGCCATACAGGGCACCACTAGGCCATTTGAACCTAGAAAATTTATAAAATAGACAGATATGTGCTGTTAAAATCACGATCGCCAGCCCTAGTCACTAGCTCGTGGAGTAGCAGAGGTTTAAAACATTTATTAAAATATATTTTTAATGAAGAATAATAAAAACAATCACTAGATCACTGTCAGTACTAATAACACACAAAAAATTTTATTTACGTATATATAAGTAATAACACACAAACTTTCATTATTATTATTTTATTTGTTTTAACTTTAATTTTTAATCTTAGAATGTCGAACGTAGGTAGACCACCCAGATGATGCCTTTAAAAGATCTTCAAGGCACTTAACTCCAGGCTAAAGGTCCGCAACCATGCCAATGCTCGCTTCCAGATATATATCTGCAACCAATGCAATGTGAACATGATAGCATCAAACCACACTGACAAGAAGGTGCATCTGACAGTGTGATATTATTTGAGAAAACATGACCTTCGTCCAGTACAGAAATGTATGTCTGTCTGGTGAAGGGCTCATGCATGTAATATAATAAAGAGAATTAATATAATAAAGAGAATAATGCTTCGTATGGATGGGAGAGCGGTCTATCTTGCTGGCTTGTCACAATCCATAGAACTGGAATGGGTCAATGGCACAGGAAATATGTCTGTGTCCATTGCAATGGTATGACTACCTCTTTGGGGTCATGCATTCAGTTGGTCTCATTGCTCTTATGTGCTAACACACTTCACATTACATTGATGTAAACATCCATATATCTCTCCACCAGCCTTGACACAATTAAAAAACAAATAGTCCGAAGCCAAAACCCCTAATTCAAATGAGGCTAAGCAGCTACCCACACTCAACTTATATTTAAGTCAATTTATTAATTTAATTCTAAAAAAAAATCATTAGTTTAAGGTTTTAAAATCATTTTACGATGACACATTATATTTAACTTATTTTTTACTACAAATACTATTTAACCTACTTTTCCTTTCTTTTAAATTCAATAATGCACAAATAATGATAAGTATTTTCATCTTTATTTAGTTTGCAATCACAAACCTACCCTATTACAAACAGATCTTATTAATTAAGCATGAATAAAAAAAAATACATATTTTAAGAGATTACGTTTAAAACTTTAGCTATAACTTTTTAACATTGCAAGATTTTAAAAAAAATAAGAAATAAAGTTCAGGTTTCCTCCAGAGAGAAAGTCTATAGTTCATTTTAAAGACAAATAGAGTTCAAAGTTTATAATTAATTTTATTATTTATAAATTTATACCTTCCTTTGTCTGTGCTCGTTCCTTCACGATGAAGATCTAATTTACGCAAGGGCCCTTTTCTTGCAGACGATGATAATTTATGAAGTTTGATGAGGATTTCTACATATGGCACCAGTAATTCGATCCTGGGATCCATGAATATGAAAGCTGCCTTCATCTGGCCAAACTGAAGGAAGCCCGATGAACCTGATTACATTCTCAGTGACGGTGACAATATCTTTTTTTTTCTTTTAGCAAAGACGAATGAATTCAAAAATTTTAGTTTTTCTAATTCTCAAACTCCTTATTTCTTTTGGATTTTTCTTTTTATAGTCCTCAGGCACCTTATCTCTGGAATGCACAGATCCATCAAACGTATTCCATATCTGTATTTCATTGTTTCATTGAGTTTGTGGCCAAGTAGATTTTGGGTTTCTGGCTATGTGAATTTTTCTAGAGGTCTGTGTCTATATCTTTGGGCAGGAAAAGCAAGTCTTTTGTTTCTACTTCTCGACTCATCTATTTCGTAATCATTTTCTTTTCAATGGTCATTTTGCCCTAAGGATCTGTTTGTAATTTTTATTTTTAAGGTTAAAACTCTCTTCATTAATTTTTTTAAAATCAAAAGGTTTTTTATTATATTTTATTTAAAGATTAGAATCTTTGCTTCGATTCTATAATTTTTTTAAAGCTTATCTTATTTTAATACTTAAATCAAACATATTAATAAATTAATAATTTGTTATTTTTGTGCATTTTGAATGTTCATGCTTTTAATTCAATATTAGATATTTACAAAAAAGTTAAGTATTAAAATTTAAATGTAACGCACACACACACACACACATATATATATATATATATATCCCATTACAATATATTGAAAAGTTTTATATCAAAGGCTTCTTTAATATTTTTTACAATATATTGAAAAGTTTTATATCAAAGGCTTCTTTAATATTTTTTTATATCATGATATAAACTGTTTATACAAATGTTAATTTGATTAGAATGGTTATGAAAGATTTCATTCCTCTATATTGGATTACATTAATGAGAAAAAAAATATTTTATCTACTTAATGTAAAATTATTTAGCATTTTTAAAACAAAATATTATAAATTAACAGGAAGAACATTACTACAATTTAGAGATGTTCAAGAAGGGTAAAAGAAATAATTACGACTCTAAAATGTGAATGAGTGAAATAATATTCAATTTTAAAATAAGATAAGCAGGGAAAACATGGGTAAAAGAAAAAAACAATAATTTCAGATTACCAAATAAAAGAGTGACATTTAAATATTTAGTATTCAGTTTAATATTTAAAAAATAATTTATTAGATTTTATCCTTTACTGTAATAATCTCTTATTATTCTCATATGTTAGTGACTATATACTCTTACTATTATTTTTATTCTCTTATTGAAGTATAATAGTATTTATTTTTGAAATTAAACCTCTCACTAAAGATATCTTAGATGCATATCTCTTTAGATTATATTCTTTAAACTATGTGATAGAGTTGACTTATTTTACCATGGTTTTGTTTTTCTTTTGAGTCCTTAATGTATCTTTCTAGAGTAATGCACACAATCAAATTTTCACAATTTTTGCAATAGAATATTTTTAAGTCTCTGCACAAAATGAACTTATTCAATTTTTAAAAATAATTTTCCAGGTCAGGCTAAAATATAGAAAGACATAGACAGACATGCTCTTGGATGAAAACAAGGCTTATTATAGATTACTTTAGAGTTATTCTTCTACATTTTCTTTAGTGAACAAGTTACATTGTTTGAGATTTGATAATACTAATTTTCTAGCTAAGACTTAGCACATGTTTTTCTTTAATTCCATTTTAAAATTCTCTTTTCCATAGCTAATCTTTTATTTCTGTCTTCAACTTCTAAACCAGGACTGATTGTCTTTCACAGAACACTGAGGTCTACATACAGATTTACCCTACCCCCAAATATTATTTTCTTGAAACAATCTGCATCCATCCAATCGATTTACCCTACCCCCAAATATTATTTTCTTGAAACAATCTGCATCCATCCAATCACAATCTTGACTCCCACATGACTGCATTAAACCCTGATCAATTGGATTTAAATGTTTTTTTTTCCTCCTTCAAAATTAAAATTGCAAAATAACAAGTCAAAGTTTAAATAAATTAAATTCCAACCATAAGAAAAAATTCTTTTGTAGTTATTTTCTTTCTTATGCCAAAACAACATAATCAGTTAATTACTTATTTGAAACAACATATCATAGAAATAATTGAAAACAGTGAAAGCAATTATGAAACAGCACCTAATATTTCAAAACAAAATAAAACTAAAGTTCTATCTGATGAGGCAACCCCCATTAATAGTAATGAAGTCACAATAGAAGACAGAGTTGAAATAAATATAAATCTTAATTCCGATAATGCCGATATCTCGTACTCTGGGACTAATGTAACAGAGAACCAACGTAATTATGCCAATATTATATATCAATCATGAGACTCCTGATGAGCATAACTGTCAGGAAAATGATTGTAAATCAGACAATCTCAATAAATCAGGTCATAATTGGAATAATCCAGAATCTAATGAAAAGGAAAAAGAAATAATGTTGAAAAAAAACCATTCCATACTTAATACATCAATATCTTAGAATATGTCAAGTGTACACATGAAGGCGGATGGCACTGCCAATGGCTGCAAAACCAAACTTAATAACCGGGAGTTGCACAATATACCTAAATCCAACCCCAGTTGGAGTCATCAAACATTCAAAATACTGCCCCAAAATATACTAACATATCAGCTAACTCAAAATCAACCCATTTCTAGTGAACAGAGGGTGCTAGCCAATGATGCTGACTGTTTTTCTTCCACATCAGAAGATAAAATGAACATTATAAATGCATATAGGCCAAAAGCTAATAAAACTGTATATACAAATCCCCTTGCATTAAGCCCGGATGATAAGCATCCAAGCACAAAATTACTATCTAATCATAGTCAAATAGATAGTGAATCATTTTCCAGTTTAATTTTTCATAACAGCACTAGAAATAACGTGGGATGGCTCAAGGAAATACACTATCCAAATAGAAATAAAAATAATTTACAAACACAATCATTTGAATATCCATTAGAATTTCATACCACAGCTGGTCATCCACCACTCAACACTTGTCACAATAATGTCTCCCCTCCTGTCACATCAAAACATACCTTATTGATGGGAAAACAAGATGAACTTGATCATAATTTGTTAAATCTCGCACATGCAAATAATGCAAATTTTACTAAACTACAAACTAACCCTGCTGATGAAACTAAATGTATCACACTTCCTATGTCATATGCTAGTGTAGCTCGGGCTGGTATAACACAAGCTGGGTCGGTTAACCACTCTAGCAATGGCCAACCCTTTCTTCCTGCAGGTCACAATACTGATCACCAAGGCAGCAATGCAAATCAAAAAACTGTGGAATTGGACATTCTTGAGTTGATAGAACAGCAATCACACGATGTAGATGATCTGTTTTAAGTGGATCCAATTGAAAGTAAAATTTACACTAAATCAACTTTCAGTGGAGCAAATGGATACTATTGTCTCAAATTTTAACCTGACTATTCCAAACATGCTTCTGAAATCATTGGCTAACTATAACAATGATAAAAGCATTATACTAGTGGTAACAGACCTAAAGGGTGCTCTGTTTAAATTTCCAATGAATGCCTTATTTGAGTTAATTAGAAGAGCAAATGAAATACATAGGATCTCTACCCATCTGAATGACCGCTATATAGCAGTCAAATTCCTGGGCTGGCAGGAATAACTTTAAAAGCAAATTTAAAGTATTGGAAGATCATAGTAACTGTAGATATAAACAGATCATCCACTCTAAATGGGTCAATAAAAGATTGCATTACAGGAATAGATGAATCTTATTTACAAGAGATATTGGAACCCTTTGGCAAGGTGACTAGTTTCACCTACCTTCCAATTGACAAAACATTTAACAACATTCTCTCACACAAAGCAACATTTAGACTGCTCCTAAAAAACGGAATAGTGCCAACAGATATTCCAACAGTGTTGTTGGCTAGAGGCTGTCCCATGATATTATCTTTTTCAGGTGTTAGGCCACAGTGCTTCTTCTGTGGACAAAGAACTCACCTGATTAAGGAGTGTTTGAATCGTATATGTACATCTTGTGGTCAAAAAAAGGTCGCATTCACAGATGTAGGCAACAACAGACTTCTCATTCAGTTTCAGAGGTGCAACATGCTTCACAACAACCGAGTACACAACACAACAATGTAGAACAGCAGGATGAACTCAACTTAAAGCATACGAATAAAAAAAGTATCCTAATACATGAAAGGAATCAGCCCTCCTTAATTAACAGTAATCAGGATTACACATAAAACATCGCATAACAATAGTCACCAAAACAGTAATCAAAGGCCATTGGAATCAAAACCAAAAGATTCACACAATAATAAACCTAGGAGTTTGCATGAAGGCTTAGGTTTCAGCTCAGTCACAGTGTCTGGTAATAGGGCTGGTGAAAACAATATAGACCATGATCAAACCAAACCAAAAAAAGACAGAAATACCTAAACCCAATTCCACCCAAGGTAAATATAACATCTCACCAAGTCCTAGTGACACTCTGATAGCTGTGACTAATGAAAATATTACTCCTTACCAAATACACGGGTAGATTCTGCCACTTCCTGGTCTGCAGATGAGATGGAGAGATTCATCACTCCTAACACCAGTCATAAAAGAAAACCATGGGTTGTATCTAGTCCTAGCTCAGGAGAAGAAGAGATGACATTCCCACTGAGGCAAAAGTCTAAACCCACAATATCAAATGCAACAAACAATAAGCATAAAGGAGCAACAGAAAAGAAACACAAGATTAATCTTCCATCTGATTTGGTAACTAGTTATCCTACCAATGGTTTGCCTGTGGATCTCCCCACTTCAGATTTAAACATCCCTCCAAACATCTGCAAGGAAATTAATAAAAAAAAAGTCTGCTGATACTTCATTGAAACTGCCTGGGGTGGAATCTAGTGGACCACCTTGCAATGGATAACAATAAATGTTTAATCTCTGCTTTCAATGTCTGAGGTATTAATTCCCTCAGTCGTATTAATGCCATCAGGCATTTCTTTAAGCAAAACTCACCACATATGTTGTTCATAGGGGAAACAAAATATCACCTAAACTCAAACTACTTCATAAAATCAGAACTTAGTAAAATAGGATTCACCCATTTATCTACAGGTCATGCTGCTAGGGGAGGAGTTGGGGTAATAATAAATAATCTTCTGGATCCAACCTCCTTCAGAATAATTTATCTAGATCAGAACCTAATTGCCATGGAGTTTACCTTCTCCTTAAATACATTCATTGTGATTTAGGTATACAGCTCCAATGTTCATGCAACACTGCTGAAAATAGTCCACACAATTAACCTAATTACTAATAATAACAATGCACCTACCATTCTGCTCGTTGACTTTAACATCTCCTATGAGTCCTTCACAAAGAAATATTTACCCCTACTCAACAAAATATTTCTCAATGGGAGGGGATTCTTTCCACCTGATGCATTTTCATTCTATACAAAAAACAGTCACACACTCATCGATCTAATGTTCTACTCAGCCGAATTGCACTATGGGATAGAGGCTAGACTGCAACCGACAGCCTTTTCAGATCATTTTGCGATTATGACATCCCTAGAGCTGAACAACTTTCAACAAATTAAAGTCAACCAGAATCTCAGAATGTTCACTAAAACCAATGCCACTGAGGCATTTTTCTCAGAGGCCTACATTTTTTTTCACAAGGTGAACCTCATATACATACTCCCGGTCGAGGCCTGGACTACAGTCACTGATTACTCAACACACCTTCAAGCTTAAGGGAACAACCACACTGATGTGTGAATTGGACAGCCTGAATTGGAAAATTAAAAACTTCGATGGTCAGGATCACAACATTGACTACTTACTTGAGCTAAAAGCTTCATACAGATTGAAACAGTTAGCAGTAGCAGAGATAATAGCTAAAAAAATGCAAAGAATTACCTGCCAGCTCAACATTTCTGGACCCAGGGCTATTTCAGGTGGGCTCTGGGGGCCAGAAAGAAACAGGAGGTTCCTACTTCATTGCTCATCAGTGGTGGCAGCCTTACTGGTGCGAATATGATTTTACACATAGAGAACCACTTTCAAAACATTCTCTTAAGTGGGTGGGCACAACTGGAGATGCATATCATGGTATTACACTCCACATCATCACCAGTAGGTTACAGGGTCTCCCTGACAGTGTTCATCCTGGGATTCATGCTATCCCAAAGTTTGTGTTCACTCAAATTTTTTTACTGTGAGGATTATATCAAACATGTTAACCTACCTCACCATTGAAAGGAGAGTAATTCCTAACCTATATCCAATCACCATGGTCCCATTCATTAAAAAGAACCAGGATCCTACCTCTCTTAGCAGTATCAGGCTGATATCGATGACACCAATTTTGTTCAAAGTCATGGAGGGTATAATAAAAAAAAAATTCAGGATGCCATTCTACAGGATATATTGGCCTCTCAATATGCAAGGAAGAGATCATCAGTGCTGACTGCAATTGGTGAAGTGAAAATTCTACTTGATCACATTAGATCTAACAGAAAATCCTGGCCTGTGGCAGTTTAGCTGGATGTGTCCAATGCTTTTGATACAGTAGATGTCAACATTCTTCTTGAATTGCTATCTCATTATTCATATTTCCATAAATGGACATTACTCAGATGGATTTGTCCCTTCAAGATCCATACCACAAGGTTCACCATTGAGTGGTCTATTGTTCATAAAGTACATTGACCCTCTGATTAGAGAGCTAGATCAGCTTCCAGGGATATATGTGCCCCGGTTTTAAAAAAATCAAGGTTTTTGCATATATGGATGACATACTTGTGATTCTTCCATCCCATAAATATCTGAAGACACTTCATTCCATAATTACCCAATTATACTAAAGATTATAAATTATCCATCAATCCTCACAAGTCATCATCCTGGTGCATCAACACAGGTAGGAAAATAATATCCAATTTTTTAGCGGAACCTCAGTGTATCTGGGGTTCCCTATCTCCAAGTCACAGACTGCTATGTCTGTCTGCCTACAAAAATCCATCATAAGCAATGCTACTAAGGTGGTTCAGTCGCTGTCAAGAACATACCTGTCCCTACAAGGGAAGATTGCTCTGATTAATATGAAGATTATGGCAAGCATAAATTACTACCTGCCAATAATGACAGTTACCAAATCATTCAGTTTAAAGATTCAGAGGCTCTGTGGTCAGCTCTTATGGAGAGGTCAGACCACTGCAATTAGCATCCACAGACTTCAGTTTCACAGGAGAAAGAACGGTATGGGTCTCCATTCAATACAGACAATCAATTTCCAAAAAGGGCATTTACTTTTAGTAAACCTGGGAAAAAATACCCTCTATCAGATATTATAGAGACTGTAATACCTACTGACAGACCTCCCCCCAGTAAACACACATGGCTTGACACCATTATTAAACAACAATCTCTATACATTGGGCACTCAACAACAGAGTTTAATGATAAAATCAACATCTGGCAGGCACATCGCCTACTGAATCTTGCAAATACAGTTATTTATGCTCACCTAGGGTGCAGCAATCATAAAATCACCACAATATTTAAATATCTGCTACTGGAGCCCAAACTTTTGGATTATCTGATCAAGGTGAATATGGGCTCCATGCCAACTAATACATTCTTATACTACAAGTGGTTTCTAAATAAAATAGACCCAATTTGTCATGCCTGTTCTAGAGGAGACCTTTAATCATCTGTTAAATATATGTCCAGGCTATAACAGTATTCGAAGTGTCATCTCTCAACACTGCATTATAGCAGTAGATAAAATCCTGGGCATCAGGGGTTGTCTCTTCTCTAGAGACTTTACAGTTATCAGGTTATCTATCTTCCTGACATACGCTTTTTGGTACACAAGGTGCAGGACAAAGTTCACACAACCAACATCAGACCCCAATGCTATATTTTGCAATAAGCTCAAAGCTCTTCAAAACAAGGACAAGATACTATCCTCTAGATTTTTGTTTAATAATACATGGAGCCTATTAGTATGGCCCACAGACTCTACATGAATTTTGGCCCTAATATATCCACATTGTAGTGTATCGTAGAAGTAGTCTATGTTGCAACATGTCAGATTCTACTAGAGATGCATTGATTTCACACTACATGTATCCCAGATGATAAGTTAGAATTATTGGGACAACCTCAAAAGAGATGGGCAATACCAACAAAATAGTACGTATTTACTCATATATCAACCTGCTAGTGCAGAGAATGGCTCTGGCATACATTTTCCAGACCAACGTCAGCAATGGATGAGTCAACATTAAACAAAGTGTATTTATTATTCATCTGTACAATTTTATTTTGACAATAAAATAAATATAATTTTTAAATAATAAGAATAAAGAGAAAATGAAAAAAGTCAACTGTAACTAATTAAAAAAAAATTTAAACAAAAATATTAAAATCTTATTTTTTTTTCCTTTTCTTTAAAAAAATGTTTCTCGTTAATTTTTTTAAAAACTTAAAATTAAGACTTTTCTTTAATTTGCTAAGAAAATTTTTTTTATTCAATTATCTTTTTTACACAATAAAACTAGTAAGTAATTACTAAAGAAAAAAATTTTAAAAATTGTTTACATGATTTTATCTTCTCTCTCTTTTACAACTATTTATAACACATTAAAAATTATTATTATTATTATTATTATTATTATTATTATTATTATTATTATTATTATTATTATTATTATTATTATTATTATTATTATTATTATTATTATTATTATTATTATTATTATTATTATTATTATTATTATTATTATTATTATTATTATTATTATTATTATTATTATTATTGTTGTTGTTGTTGTTGTTGTTGTTGTTATTGTTATTATTATTGTTGTTGTTGTTATTGTTGTTGTTATTGTTGATGATGATGATGACAGAAAATGTCTATAATTTTCTTATCATTTGGTAAAGAAAAACATTTAATTAAATCAATTCTTATGACTATAAAAACATAATGCTAGATTAAATTTAACATTTCCTCATTAATTAAGTACATTTTTTAAAAAGCTTATATTTGACATGACCAGAATTGGCCACTGCCTACAATATTGCAATACCCCTTTTTTAAAACAATGAGACAATGAAATGGAGATGTACATTTGAATTCTCATTATTTTAACTATATTTTAATTGTCACTTTATTACTGGTGCTGTACAGGGTTATAGAAATACTTAGATAAGTATTTATAATTATAAATATGTGACTTTTTCGCATGTGTTAGTGAAGCTATAATTATACTTAAAATAATGTGTAATAGGTCTGCTTAGCGCTTTCGAGATTTGATGTTCAAATCTCATACTCATAGCTTTGTGAATGAATACTGTTGTGATTTATTGAACACATATGCAAATGAGTTTGAATATTTAATTAGTTCATTGTTTAGAGAGAGCAAAACATGCCTCTCTTCTATTAATGGCACTGGGATCATTTGCAATGTAAAAAGCTTCTTTAACTTTTCTTTTGGTATCACTCTTCTCTATACAAATTATTTGGGCAGAACTAGGTTCAAATACATGGCCTGTAGCTGTTTGATGGTCCCAGAATACAGATGTTCCTTCATTTTATTTTTAACCCTGTTGTATACATACTGTGTTGGTAAATTCTTGTATTAATGTTAGCCCGAGTCTCAATGTAGTAAGATGCCTGGCTAACCTTAATACAAGAATTTACCAACACAGGTATGTATACAACAGGGTTAAAAATAAAAATGAATGAACATAAGTATTTTGGGATCACCAAGCAGCTACAGGCCATGTATTTGAACCTAGTTCTGCCCAAATAATTTGTACAGAGAAGAGTGATGCCAAAAGAAAAGTTAAAGAAGCTTTTTACATTGCAAATGATTCCAGTGCCATTAATAGAAGAGAGGCATACTTTGCTCTCTCTAAACAATGGACTAATTAAATCAAACTCATTTGCATATGTGTACAATAAATCACAACAGTATTCAGTCACAAAGAGTATGAGATACGAACATTAAATCTTGAAAGTGCTAAGCAGACCTGTTGCACATTATTTTAAGTATAAGTATAGCTTCACTAATGCATGCGAAAAAAGTCACATATTTATAATTATAATTTTTACTAGTGAAGAGAAAAAGTATTAGATAAGTATTTTAATTTGTGCACAATTTGTCATCTTCACTTGAGTCAGGCTGCAATAGGGTGGTAATGATCTACTCAAATTGTCTCTACTCTCTAAACTACTATTAATATTTTTTCTCAGCCAGACCTCTCATAGATCATGTTACCGATTTCTTTCAATAGATGTATTCTTTATATTAAATTCATTTCTTTTTTTTGGAAATCTTTTGAAAGTTGAAAAAGCCAAAATCTGTTTAAACTTAATCCTTCATGAATTTGTTGCCTCAACATTTCTATATCATAATAATCATATGATTTAGCATAGGTGATAAGTTAAGCTACTAGGTTTCATCACTTGACCATTTAGCAGATAATCAGCATTAATAACCTTCAATTGTAATACCTAGTCTTGAAAAATCTGAGTATAGGACTCTTTGATATCTACTTTGTATATCTCTTGATTCTGTAGCTTTTCTATTATATCTTTTTTATCTTTTGGATAGTCTTCTCCATTTCCACTCTTCATGCTTTTGATTTATTATTTACAAGTACTTTTGCACATTTTTAATATTTTCCTCCAGGTTGTTTTGATCAATTTATCTTTTTGTCTTATCTTTGGTTCAACTATAATCTGATCTATTATTTTAGTTTTCTCTTGCATTAAATCTTGCAAATAATATATAATGTTTTCTGTGTTGATATTATGTTCCTTTTTTCCCTCCATGGGTTATATTCGGATTGTCTTCCGAAATCCTCTCTGTTTTATTGTCTTCATTTTATTGATTACTTTTCTCTGTTTTGCAATATTTCTTCTGCTCTGTAATATATATGATCTATTTTTCTTAGCAACTTTTCAGTTTAAAACAGGCAAAACTCATTATATATATATATATTGCCACACACAGCAAGCTAGAGTAATCAATGGATGCCAGAAGACTTATGCATAAAATTCCCATCTAGTGCCTACTCATCCAATATTCCTAAATTAGTTTCTGGCGTATGGCCTTCGTCAGTGAGAAACCTTGGATCTGAGAGCACTGTATCTAGATCTTAGAATCTAATGCAACCATCCACCAACCACCTTTTATCTCCATTTAACTACAAAACTATGAGTCTTAAATTGAAAACACCTTAATGTTTTCAATCCAAGCCCATTAGCTTATATAGTCATATGGGTCTGAACCCAGTTCAGTACTCATACATTTTGGTGTCTTTGGTTTTTCAATAACTATAGCCACCACTATAAGCCAATAAACATCACATGACTACCTCTTCTTATGCTTGTGTATAACTGTTGTTAAAACAGGCAAAACTCATTATATATATATTGCCACACACAGCAAGCTAGAGTAATCAATGGATGCCAGAAGACTTATGCATAAAATTCTCATCTAGTGCCTACTCATTCAATATCCCCAAACTAGTTTCTGGCTTATGGCCTTTGTCAGTGAGGAGCCTTGGATCTGAGAGCACTGCATCTAGATCTTAGGATCTAATGCAACCCTCCAGCAATTACCTTTTATTTCCATTTAACTACAAAACTATGAATCTTAAATTAAAACCACCTTAATGTTTCCAGTCCAAGCCCATTAGCTTATATAGTCATATGGGTCTGAACCCAGTTCAGTATCCAAACATTTTGGTGTCTTTGGTTCTTCAATAACCATAGCCACCACTATCCTATTAGGCAGGATTGGTTTTAAGCCAGTAAATGGACTTGGATTGAAAACATAATTTAAGACTCATAGTTTTGTAGTTAAATGGAGATAAAAGGTGGTTGCTGGAGGGTTGCATTAGATCCTAAGATCCAGATGCAGTGCTCTCAGTTCCAAGGCTTCTCACTGACGAAGGCCATAAGCCGGAAACTAGTTTGGGGATATTGGATCAGTAGGCCCTAGATGGGGATTTTCTGCACAAGCCTTCTGGCATCCATTGATTATTCTAGCTTGCTGTATGTGGCAATATATATAGTGAGTTTTGCCTGTTTTAACAGCAGTTATACACAAGCATAAGAGGAGGTAGTCATGTGATGTTTATTGGCTTAAAACCAATCCTGCCTAATAGGATAGTGATGGCTATGGTTATTGAAGAACCAAAGATACCAAAATGTAAGGGTACTGAACTGGGCTCAGACCCATGTGACTATATTGAACTGGGTTCAGACCCATATGACTATATAAGCTAATGGACTTGGATTGAAAACATTGTTTTAAGTAGTTAAATGAAGATAAAAGGTGGTTGCTGGAGGGTTGCATTAGATCTTAATATCTAGATGCAATGCTCTCAGATCCAAGGCTCCTCACTGACAAAGCCAGAAACTAGTTTGGGGATATTGGATGAGTAGGCACTAGATGGGGATTTTATGTACAAGCCTTCTGGAATCCATTGATTACTTTAGCTTGCTGTGTGTGGCAATATATATATAGTGTTATGCCTGTTTTAACAACAGTTATACACAAGCATAAGAGGAGGTAGTCATGTGATGTTTATTGGCTTAAAACGTTTGTTTCTTCTGCTTTTTTTATTATCCTCTTCTATTTGCTGATTTATTTTTTTAAGCATTTCTTCTAATTTTTTTTTTTGACATTCTTCTGAATTCTTCTCTTTGCTGATTTTTTTTTTTTTTATTTCTTTAAACATGTGCAGCAACTGTGTTGAAATGGACAACTTCTCTATTCCCTGGGTTCCTTCAATTGATTGCTGATCTTTTTCTTGATTATGTTATTCTTCCATATTTTTCAATTTTTCTCCTGACACCATATATGTTTATAGTTGATCACTTTTAAACTTAAAGAAAATTATATTAAATCACTTTTATATATAAAAAATACAAATATGTTTAAAAATAATATTTCACAAAATAAGCTTCGTATTATATCTAACTTCATAAAACCCTTTCACTATTACTTAATACTAATATTATTATTATCCCTAATCTGCCTTTTTGTGAACCTGACTATCTCAGTACCTGATTTTACTTGCTTTCTTTAATTTATTTCCCTTGCTTTTTTTCCTTTTTTATTTCTTCATTATTTTTATTATTATTTATACATTTGCATATATATAAACATGTTTCATATTTTCCAGAGATCTCATGGCAAAATAATGAATAGTGACCTACAGTTCTGGGGTAGATACAGAATCCAGCCACTGCACTATAAGTACACATTGTAGCATGAATATCAGATCTATCTCAATTAAGTCACTATAAGATATCTACAACTCAAAATAGAAATAATATTGCAAACAATCTTTGCAAATCACTGCTCTTTTGAGTCTTAGGGACTGTTAAATGCTAAACTTTAAACTCCTGCATTGCTTATTTTCTTTGAGGCTTAGAGGCTGGGGTGCCTGGCAGGACCACATTAACTGACCATATAAAATGACTGGATATACCATAACTCAAAATTGAATTGGTATAGTGTTGAGATAGAATACTTGATAGGGTTGCACAAAAGTATTGAATCCTCAGGTCAATAACAAAATCCTTTATCCATCTCCAAGACCCAAAGTACATCTAAACAAACCCCAAAAGCTAATAGACTTAATCCTATCTTCAAAAATAATACTTATTTTTTTATTCTTCTTTACATATGAACTCTTTTTAAATATATAGTATCACTATTTTCATAATCTATAAACAAATTATAATGTAATTATCATCTGTTCTCTTATTACATATTTTACAGTAATACATTTTTAAAATTAATTCTGCAGTCAAAATACAGTTTCTTTCTCAGGTATAATCATATTTAAGCATTACGTTATTTGGTCAATTTATATAATGACCATAAGAACTCGATCATTATCAGGTTTACAGTTGAATTGCCAATTGTAATGGTATGGAACACAAATTGGTCAATAAATTCCAGAGAGCATTACAATAAAGAGTTAATTATCCACATATTATTTATGTAATCTGAAAGCACTATTTGTATTGGCATTATCTACTCAATGTTGAAGTTGCAAATAGACTGACAAACAATATGAACATAAGTAGCCTATGACACTACATGATATATGCAAGTGAAGCTACTAATAGCTTAATCCATTCATGACACTTTTAAAAATAATGCTGTATACACAAGTTAAACAATATATATTTATATTATTATACATTTTGGCTTTGAATGTAAAATGTTTTTACACTGTAATAGTTCACTTTATTTCTAATAGTATTATATGAATGGGAGTATTAAGATACCTTCTGTTAACTCATTTGGAAAGTAAAATGTATTATGCACTGTAGTCAAATTGTTAATATGACAATACAAAACTCACAGAATGAGTTTCAATGGAAATCCTTTTGTCAGCTTTACTAATTGTTATACATCACTAACCATAAATCAGAATCGACTTGAATTTTATTTTAATTAAGCAAATTTTACTTGCATCTTACTTCTTACACTAAGCTAACAGAGAATATTTAATTGCTTTATTCATCATAATAATATTTTTAATAACCACTCACTAATGTAATTTGATGATTATTTACTTCTTTTTTTATTTAAATATAATTCTATATTTAACAGCATTCTGCATGTTTAACAGAATAGAAATTTCAATTGTTCATAATAGCAAGATAATTATTATTAAATTTAATAATTACAAATATTTTAAGGTTAAGAATTAAAATCTTAAGTCAAGAGGAGATATAAATATCAAATGTAAGAATATATAAAATTATTCCCATACATAAAAGATATTAAGAATTAAAAAAAAAGCACTTAAATTATTTTAATCTCTTAAGTTGACGGGAAATGTGAGACTACGTAAAACTATCACAAATATATATGATTAGTATATACATTATTTTTATAGTTGTTTTAATAAAATTAAAACAATTAAAAATAATTATTTTTCATTCATTTATATAAAACTATTGTTTAAATTAATAAATTCATTAACCAAGATATTGATATAGAGATAACCTTAAGGTGAAGTCACAGCCTAGAAACTAATACAAAGGAAATTAAATTCAATTCAATTATTGATTATTAATATAATTACTAATTATAGAATGTAAAAATCATGAAAACCAAATGATATATGCAGTACATCTACTATAAATACTGAATTAGGTAATTTATTGAAGTATTCTATCTTTTGCTAATGTACTAGCCACTATATACAATAATTTAACTGTATTCAAATATAGAATACTTTTAAAAGATAGATTAATAATAATTTGAACAATTTGCTTATTAATAAGTTCTATTAGAAAATAAATTCTAATATCACTCAAATAGAAGAGTAAATAAATTATTCTTTATTAATATTATTCATATTTTCAAAATGAAATCATATATATTTTATTAATTAGAAAAGCTTATAAAATTGTTCTAATTTGGAATACTAAAATAGATAAATCTCTTCAGAAAACATTTATATGCTTAAACTAAAATTAATTTAAGAAGATCATACCTATAGAAAAAATGCATCATGAATAAACACCACTTGTCATAGGATTTAATGCTATAATTTTAACTGGAAATAAATGTAATTACTTATTGCTACTGAAATGCCTAATGTTATATAAATTCCATCTATACAATTTAAATGTAAATTCAATTGGTAGTGAAATCATTTATGGAAGATGTCAACATCATGCAAGAAAAATGTTTTGGAACAACTGGATATCTTGATTGCCTCTGTGATGATTAATGACCAAGAAATAAAGAACTTTATTTTTAATAAAAATTACTTTGAAAATATGGAAATGAATAGGACTAATATAAACTTTTATTATATCACATCATTTTTGTGAATTGTCATTTAAAAAATATTTAATTTTACTTTCTTTGTTATTAAAATCCTTCACCACTGGAATAATTCATTTAAGAAAGACTAAATGAAGAGGAATAGAAGTTCATGAAATCAAATATTTTTTATTTAATAAAATTTAGGTTTTCTATGAAAGCAACTTGATTGAGGTATAAAAGTAAACTTAATATGAAGGTAAGCATTTATCATTCTTCATATTGAATTTATTTATGACATGACAAAACTTTGTTGTTGTAACTTAATTAATATGATAATTTTTGTTTACTATTAGTTGTGTAAATTATTTATATCTTGTATTAAAGATTTCATATTTCTTAATGATGACTATATATAGGAATAGTCTCATGAAGTTGAAATTCTCTCATACAGATAGCATAATATAATATTATTATTTATTTGTATATGAATTGAATTAAGATTAGCTAGTTTAGTGTTTTTATAATTTTTTTTTTGTGAATTATAAAAATTTGTTTATTACATTATAAATTATTAGAATCTGTTCATGTTATGAGATACTGTATCTACTATGGGAATATGGAAAGGTATTAATTATTTAATATTAAAAAATAGTAGAGGTGTAAGTAAAACATTTATGATAATTGTCTTTTATTATATTAAATAAATTTGAATTGTTATTCGTTAATAAATATTATTAAAGTTTATTTTAAATTTAAAGAAGTTTCTAATTTATTTATTTATTCATTCATTTTACGAAATAAAATAAAGTTCAATACTTATATACACACATATATATTATATTTATTTTATATGCTAATAATTTGGTTAAAAAATTTTTTTTAAATATATTGAGATTATATTGAGTATTGTTACTGCTCTAGATTTGATGGAAACTCACCTAACCTGAGTTTGAATTCTGAACATAACGGATCAATTAATAAAGGTGAAGATTGAATGATTTAGTTTAAATTGTGTCTATATTTAATATTTGATATTAAATTATCCTTTGAAATGAATTCAATTTTAGATTAAAGTTAAATCATTTTATCTATAGCATCCTATATGAAGACCCCAAATCTGATTATAGTGAGATAAGACCACCTTGTTTCTTAATTTAGAGAATCCGTACCGTTACAATATATAAATATAAAGGGTTTAATTTCCTGAACATTCTTTTGGCATTTATAGTCAGATTCATAGCTCTAATAATAATGGTAAGAGATTTATGTTGTTTATATAATGGATAGATAATATTTAAATATGCTAACAATTATGTAAATATTTAATTTACATATTCCATTTCTTTGATAATGGTATGCATGATTTTTGTTTACTGATCCCGTGAGAGTGCTCACTAATTAATTACTTTAACTTATGCTTTCTTAGATTTGTCAGGAATAATTAAATAAATATATATTTTGTTATAAAGTGTAAAAGAGTGGAGCTTTGATATTATATAGTGAATAAAATTTTAAATTGAAAGCAGGGTGAAAATAAACATAACACATTAAAAAGAAATTAATTGTACATTATAATCAAATCTTTTGTGGGGTTTGATAAATAAATTAACAAATGAAGACATTTTGTGATGACAATTTCTTTTCCCGATTATAAAATAGCTGTCATTGAATGTAAATGCATTATCTTTTTATATACTACAAATTACAAAGTTTTATGGTTATGAAAAGAAGGTTGAAGCAGAGGTATAAAAGCACAAATAATATTATCTATTCTTTAATAAGAAATAAAATGCTGTAGGAAAGTAAATAAATAAACCAACTGTTGCTGTTTATGCAGTTGAGTGCAAAGGAAGTTTGACATCAGATGTAAGGTTTTTTGATTCCCACTGAGTACAGTAAAAACAAACAATATGTTTGAATAATTAGATATTACTATGCTACTCTAGCCATAGTGAACATGTTCTGAGAAACAGCATACAATTATAATAAATACAAAATCTTAATAGATTTTATCATTACATTTATAGTGTTATTAAAACAGGCAAAACTCTCTATACAGTAGTGCCACTCAGTACAAGCCAGAGTAATCAATGGATGCCAGAAGGCTTGTGCATAAAATTCCTATCTAGTGTCTACTCATCCAATATCCCCAGACTAGTTTCTGGCTTGTGGTCTTCATCAGTGAGGAGCCTTAAATCGGAGAGCACTGCTCCTAGATCTTAGGATCCAATGCAACCCTCCAGCAGCCACCTTTTATCTTTACTTAACTACAAAACTATGCAAATAAAATTGAAAACACAATAATATTTTCAATCTAAGCTCATTAGCTTATATAGTCGTATAGGTCTGAACTCAGTTCAGTACCCATACATTTTGGGGTCTTTGGTTGTTTAATAACCATAGCCACCACTATCCTATTAGGCAGGATTGGTATTAAACCACTAAATATCACATGATCATCATTTCTTATGCTTGCTCATAACTGTTATTAAAATAGGCAAAACTCTTTATACAGTAATGCCAATCACTGCAAACCAGATTAATCAATGGATTTGGTGATCATGTGTACATTTATAGTGATAAAAAAAATAATTTTGGAAGATAGAATGAGTAAAAAACTAGAAAAAAAAAGATTAGGATTGATAATATTAAAGGAGAGATTACTGGCAAGCTAGCACTAAACATTCAAAGTAAAAGGGAGATTATTTTTATGAAGATTATCGGAAGATTATGCTTTGTATCAAACATTAAACTGAATAGAGATAAATAAAAAGTTTAAAAAAAAGAAAGAAAAATTAGGAAGCAATAATAATAATTACAAATCTGATCATTAGAATTAACTAAGAAGTCACTCATTCAGCCTATGGCTTAAATATATCTTAAATAATATATTTTTTATGTTCTCCAATAAAATATTATTTTCATTATAAGTCCCTTAAACAAAATGTAAATTGTTAAAAAAAAATTATAATTTTATGGGGATTATGGTAATTCAAATAGCAGTGATGATAATTCTGATCCAGAAGAGTTTGTCCTGCAATAAATTTAAAATAATTTAAGAAAAATAAAAAAAAATCTTTGAAAATTCATTGGGGTTTTTTTTTAAAAAAAAAATCAGTATAAATTTATTTAACATTTAGTCATTGACAAATGTGAATCTATTTGTATATATATATTTTTTTCCTATGCATGAAATATTACATGATATATAATGGAATAACTTTTGGATATTTCAGGGAAATGGTCAGGGATCCATTAAACAACATTAGAAAACAACTAATGATATAAAATGAATTTCAAATAGCATATTAGTTTAATATTTCTGTAGTGTAATTTTTACTACATTACTCTCATGCAAAGCTGCGACTGGTTTCTATCCATTTTTATCATTTTGGGTAGAGTGTAATAATAAACACATGATAAAGATATAAAAAATATGTATGATCCCCAAGATGCATATTTCCTGCTTAACCAGCACTCATCAGTTGGCCCAAATCACAATCTCTTACTCATATCTTTAACATTATTCAGTATATTATAGACTGCCAATTACTACAGTTTAATTGATAAGTGTCAAATTTCACAACTTTGACACAAATCACTTAATGGAAGTTTGTAGAAAATATATATAGGCTTTAGTGACTTGATAGTTATGAAATATAAAGCTAAGTTTATTCAAAAGAAAAATAATAATGAAATGTAAATACCCATTTAAGTTTTAAAAGCAATTAAAAAGATTGCTAATAAGTTTAAATCGAAATAAAAAAACAGATTCAGTAAAAATATAAAGAAACTTTATTTTAGATAAATTTAAATTTAATAGCAACAAAGAAAGATGGTTGGCAGTTAAATTAAGCTTAAACAGATAAAGATCATAGGTTAAAAGCATTCTACAAAAGATTGCTGAAAGATAAACCAAATTGTTAATTATAAGAGTGGATATAACTAGTGGTTTTAAGAGACAGAAAAAACTGTGTGTTGTTTAAAATCAAACATTAAACTAATTTTAGAAGCAAACAAATGAATAAAACATGTGAAGCTAATTACTAAGGAATGTGAACAGACGTAATTAAAGTTGGATCCTAATCAATGTAAAGACACATTAGCCAAATGAAAGTACAGTTACAGTGAAATGTTAGGAATTTATTAAGGATACTGAGCAAGAAAAAAAAAAGTACAAATGGTGTGTACTAAAAAGAGAAAGTCGTAGTCAACATTTCTCTACTCACCATAAGCAGCTGTTGTTGCCATGACATGGATGTTATAAGGACCTTGAGAAAAGCTGAGGGAAAAAAGCCTGACTTTTCTGCAATGATGGATGTGTCCCACAACCCATGCCTCCAAAGGTTAAAAATATCCAACTAGGGAAAGTATTAATAGATCACACCATTTTTTTATTATTTATGTACACCTGAGAGGGCCCAAATAGGATCGGGTTTTGGAAAATATCTGTGAATATAAACTTTAGTAGTCACTTAATGTTACCACTAACATAGTGGGAGAATTAGTTACCCAATGGTGATATGGATGTGAAGATAGAACTTAAAATCAAGGGCTATTTTATTATATGTGTAAATAAAGTGAATATGACCGCTACTCAGTTAAACATTAATTTGTGTGTATGTATAATATATTTAAGCATTATTAATAATGTTTTGGTAATTTATAATTTTGTGGTAATTGTTGGTAGATGAGCTTCATAGCCGAATACACAATAAAGGTGGCGCAGTCAGTCAGTCGTATCCAAACCAAGTGCGAAAGTAGGGATTGTCAT
The DNA here is from genome assembly GCA_028023455.1 of Epiperipatus broadwayi. Lineage (NCBI taxonomy): Eukaryota > Metazoa > Onychophora > Udeonychophora > Euonychophora > Peripatidae > Epiperipatus > Epiperipatus broadwayi. Next base: position 17,219,620 of record JAQFVV010006207.1, read on the forward strand.
ATAATAGTATGACTTGTGTAAATAACTTTTGTTTAGTAGAGTTTATTATAAACTAAAATTGTTTTGTCATGAGTATATATATATGTAAAAAATGTCATTGGGATAGTCGTTAATAGCCAAATTTGATGTAGGGGATGCAGGAGAATGGCTGTTTATGCTACTCATCAAGAAAAAAATTTTTTTTTGCTGAATGGTATTGTGGATAAAAAAAATAGCAGCTTTTGAAATAAAAGTTACAATTAATTAATTAAAAGGGGGAAGAGGGTTTGCTTTAGAAATGTCAAGTTAAAAGTTTATAAAAGAAGTTTAAAGAGTTTTTGCTAAAAACTATTAATTCATAGTTTTATGGGGAAAATTAAAAGAAGTTGATTTTCAAATAAGTAAAGAATTCTTTTTATTATTGTTGTTAGTTTAAAGAAAATATTGCTCATAAAAGTTATAAATGATTGATTAGAAAAAAAAGAAAAAGTTGAAGCTAAAAGTTTAAAAATATAAATCTCTTTTTATTTAAGTTAAAAAAAAAGTAATCTTAAAACTAGTGTTGAGTTTAGATTAAAATATATATGTGTGTAAATGATGAATTAATGTGAGCTTGTTAATAAAATATATATGTGTGATTGTAAATATAATAAAAGTATGCATATTAAGTATTTAAAAAATGATATAGAAAATTATCATTAAAAAACACAGCAATGGCTGCTAATTACCAACAGGATTAAAAGCTTATCTCAAGGAATGCAATTAAAACAAGGAAGGAATTTCAACAACAGATATTGCCGGCAGACATCAAAACGACAACAGGCCTTAAGTATAAATAGTCCAGTTTTCATCAGACAATCAGTTGAGATTACAATTAAGATTGTGCAGTTGAGATTACAGTTTAGATTGTGCAGTTGAGATTGAAAGTTGAGATTGAGCAGTTGAGATTAAATCAGTCAATCAATCAGTGTATCCAGAATCAAGAATGCAGTGCTAATTGGCATCGGAATTATACGACTTTCTTTAGCCTGAGTCCAGTGAACATCAAACTTGCCTGGAAAAAGATAATGCTTGCATAACAACTTGAAATCTGCCATCAATATTTAACTGTCTCCAAGAATAGTGCCAATGAATAATAATAAAACTCCTCAAGAAACCATCCCAGTTGGCTGAAAATATTCTCACTAGAAGCAGCAACCAGTAAAAAAACAAAGTCCTCTATAAAAATAAATTTCACAGCAAACAGCAAGAAGTCCACGTTCAAAAATCCTAGGTAATAACATTTTTTTATTCTCATTTCTAAAGTAGCCATCGCATTAGTTGAAGCTTCCCAGAGTCAAGTAATATGAACTCTATAGTATACATTGATGTGAGTGTTTTTTAATGTCAAATATTATTTAATGCTTTGTTAAATGATATTATAGTGTGTGAATTAAGAATAAGCATGATCATTATACCAGTGTTATGTTAGTTAAATGAGATTTATAAAAGTATTTAAAATTAGTATATTAAATGTTAATTAAAATAAATTGTCTTTTAAACTTAAAGCTTAATTTGTCAGTCAATTCTTTTGCCACTAGTTAAGGAATAAGTTGTTATTGAATTAAAAATAGACTGAGCTAATTAAGGGATTTTGAGTGCTGGATTATGGGCCTACTGTCCGAACATGTTAGTTTTAGAAACTAGCTGGCACCTGGGGTTTACTCTGAAACAAATAAAGTATTTGGATAGTAGGGGTTTGGATCTAGCAGTCGAGATGGGCCACGATCTGGAAATGTGATCGTGTTATGCACTGCTCTGCTCGAATGGGCTGGTTTGTTCATGTAATATTTATGATATAAGATTATAAATGTATTATAAATAAAGTTCAAACCCAGCTAAACCAAGCGACTGGAGTATGTCAGATTACATACAGTTCGAACTCGGTACAATATATATATAACCATTAGAAACCAGTCAACACTTAGTATATATGTTTATTGCTTATACATTTGATATTTAATTAAATAAAAATATTTTTTTATTTATTATATTTTTTGTTTAATAGTGAACAAAAGAGTAAATAGTAACTGCTGAATAGAAGCTGCATTAGATACTAAAGATCCTGGTGTACTAAATCTAGATTGAAGCTAACTTAATATAAACTGAGCACTGATTGTATATATGTGTGGAATATTATGATCTTCCCCAACTGATAAATGCTGGTTCTGCACCAAATACATATATTGGGGAACATGTATCTTTTTCACATATACGTGGTCATGTATATTATTTGCTTGAGATGGAATGAAGAATAAGTAAACTGAAAAATCCTGAGTTCAAATCCCTCTATTTACATATATAGAAACTATTCAGTATAAGCAAATTACATACTGCTTTAGAATTAAAAATATTTATTATAACTATACTTTCCTTTCATTCCTAAAATAATTATGTATTTAAGAATTTGATTACAATAGAAACCTTTTATACTTTAAAATTCAAGTAGAAAATTAATTCGCAAAGCTGTAAATATTTAATTACTGAAATAATACCACTTATAAAATTGTTATTTCTATCTATAATAATACTTAATCTCTGTAAAATTAATTGAAAAGTTTTAAAATATATATGTTAAGTATTTTATTCTGAAACATAAAAAATATAAGTGGACTTTAAAATTCCATTAAAACTTTTATACATATATGTAAACTTTATTAGTAACAACATATTTACAAGAATTAGTATATTTACATTAAGAGCTTTTTACATTTTTTTTTACATCGCTTAGGAGGTTTTTAGAATACAGTGAATGGAAACGAGATGATTTCTATTAATGCATTAATGAGCAGCTAAGGAATATGTATCATGGATCCTGTTATAGTTTCAATTTTCTTCAGTTTATGAAGTATATGTATATTTTACAGGTCCCTGAATATTATCAAAACATCATTAACATATAATATGATCTTAACAGTTTGCCTAGGTGTGGAAGAAAAATATCATCTATGCATTGCTCTATGTCCTTAATCATGGGGTCTATGTAGATCACAAATGGTAATGATGCAAGAGGGGAGCCTTGTGGGATGCCTCTACTTGGCTTAAAGGGTTGAGAGAGTCTCATGTAATTTTTTAAGTTTAATCGTTCTGTTGTTAAGATAGTTTTTATTTGTTGTAACAAGATGTGTTTGATTGGATAGCATTTGATTTAGTACAGAGAATAAGAAGTTCCAGTCTACAATGTCAAATGCTGCTTTGAAGTCTACCTGGCATGCCATTTAGTTTGTTAGTTTGTTTTGTTTGATATAAAGTATTGTTTTTTATGCAAATAATATTGCTTGAGATGCTTTTTGCCCTTTGATGGCAAAGTGTGAAGAGGAAATCTTAGGTAAAGCATAGACATTTAACTATTTGAGTATGATTCTAGAAAACATTTTCTGATCAATTCCATTAAAACTTAACTTTGGATTGAATAATAAAAAAGCTAATAGTAGTAAATTCTATTAAACTATTATATATTGCAATGCTTTTTGATAAATATGTAATCATAAAAAGTTTAATTTCATGCATAATCAAAAAATTTCTGATGTGACATTAAATTAAGATGCTAAAATATGTTGTATTAAAAGCAGTCCAAGCAAAATAATATTAAACTAGCACTAGCAATGATAAGAGCCTTCATTTGCAATGTCATGATTAGGGGTTTAAATCTGTCTTGGTAAAACTTGAATTGTTTTCAAATCACAAACATGCTACAATTTTTTTTATTAAGTAGAAAGACTATAACCAAGTCTGCTTCCCCATTCAATAGGAATCAGTAAATAGGTCTCTTGTTATTCTAAAGTCTTTGAATAATCTGTATTGATTAGGTAAACATTAATACACTGATTGTCTAAATAAATATATGCTTGTAGTACAATGCACCATTTGCTAGTAGTAGGCAATATCATATTTCTATGAAGTTGACCACATGATTAGCTTTATTTTTATTTCTGATAATCAAATGCTATCATAGTATTCTATTAATTAGTTAATCTAATTGCCTTCAGGAGATGAAGTTGCTATAAATATCAAATTATCAACATTGCTATGGAAGTGTAGGTGCTTAATGCCTCTGGTTTACCTAATATGTGAATGTTGCTTACAGAATATTGAGATAGCAAGAGAGGATGGTATTGAATTAAGTTTGAGACAACTGAAAAATTAACATATGTACTTCTCTCGTCACATCTTTCCTTAAAGTATGATAAATATGATAGAGAGATTTTAGTTGGAAAATTTAAAATTAAATGTTTATACTAAAATATTTGTAATAACATCTGATTAGACAAAAAATCAATTTTAAAAAAAAAAAAATCTTAAAATTAAGAAGAAGAAAAAACAATTTTAAAAATCATAAAACAGATGATTTATGTTGTAACAAATGAATAAAGTTTCATAATTATTTGGATATTAAAAATAAAATGAAAATTTATATTCATTTTATAGGCTTCTAGTGATCATTTTATAAATCAAAATTAAATCATTCTAATACTGTCACCAACATTACATAAACACTCATATGTTTCCAAGAACGGTTTGTTGTCACTCTATTTTAGATCTATCTCTTCTAAGTTTAAATATCAATAGACATCAGATAACAGGGTGTTGTAACATCCATATCCCCAAATCAACAGGTTTTTAACTTTTCTCCTTTACATTGAAGATTAGGATTCAAAGCTGGAATTAATGCACATATGTTTCTGGTAGCCACCATTTATTACTACTTTATACTATTCAAGGTAATAATATAATATTAACTCATCTATGCACTTTACTACTGTTTCATAATGCTTTAATTACCATCCTCTTTGACAGTTTCAATCACTCCAGCAATCTTCTTCAGAACTTTTATTTATATCTTCAAAACTCAACTCTTATCAAATTCTTAATGTTCTTTATATGCTCCATGCATCCACTTATATATAGTGTTTGGTTATGTGTACTCTGGTCACCAGGTAATTATGTAGAACCACCAAGAAGCCTGCAAGTAATAAATTTCTATTCAAAATGGCTGAAATCATTGATGGAAAAAAACAAAAAAGGGCTGAAATCATCAATGCAAAAAAAAATAAAAATAAAAAAATCACTGAAATCATCGATGAAAAAAAACAAAAAAAATGCTGAAATCATCGATTTATTTTTTGCATTGATGATTTCAACCTCTTTTTTGTCCATTGATGATTTCAGCCATTTTTTCATAGAAATTTATCACTTGCAGGCTTCTTGATGGTTCTGCAGCATCACCTGGTGGCCATAATATGTGTAACCAAACATTACCATATATAATTGTGACCCTGTGCTATTGCACTTTGTCTTTGTTAAGTATCTCAGCTTGTGAATTTATGCTATTCTAAAAAAATAATGATAATAAAAAAAGAAAGAAAAGAAGATGATAATGTTTATTGTGTAAATTGTGTTATCTAACTCTTATGCATTAATATTTTACTTTATTTAGTTCATTATGAATATGAAATAGATAATATCTTCTAAATTAAAAGCTGTGACAAAGATATAATTCTAGTACTAAAAGATGTATGCTTTAGATTAAAAATTAATCTTTAATTTATGCATACTTTAGAAAGAGAGAAAGCTAGCCAGAGTTAATTTTATAGTTAAAGTTTAAAAAATATTTACAGTTTATGAGTATTAAAATACAATTATTTAATTGTTTTTATAGTAATTAATAATCTGCTTAAGTTCTTTTATTTGATAAGTTTTAATATATATATATATATATATATATATATATATATATATATATATATATATATTGTACTAGTTCAAAATTCCCAACTGGTCTTATACAGCTAGACCCATATACACACTGAGAATTAAGTGACGTATGTTACAAAATGAGAAATCGATAACAATTCTTCGAAAATATTATTGGTTAAATATAAATAAATATCTCTAAAGAATTATTAGAGGAAGTAGATTGAACCTAAAATTAGGTCAATTGAAGCCTTCCCTGTTAAATTATTTCACAATTGTCCGATTAACTATACGTTGACCATTTGGAGTCTTTACACACCTTTAAGATCACCAAAATGTTTTACGTCAGCTTCTAGCGCCACCCCCATTGAAGACAATATTGTTTATTTACCTTTTCTCTCCCAAGAGAGTGTGTAAAATATGACTGGTCATTATCGAATATTAATAATTCAAAAAGTTTGGACTGGAATAAAGAAAACAATCCAACTCCCCAGTAAGTTACCCCTATCTAGCTCATTCTATGTGTTCTTTATATCTCAGGTTACTAGTAGGTTAGCATTTTGATTAAATAACTACAATCCTATCTGCTAATGAATCAATAAATACTTCAAAACCAAGTAAAGAAAACTGTAAACGATTTAACTATGAAATTTACTATTTATTATTCCCAGATTATTATATATTTCCCTCCATCAATTATATATAAAAACAAAAATAATTTAATCCAGTTCATATCCCAAATAACGAAAACATAATATTAATGAGATATCACCGGAGTAAATTGAAAATTTATTTACAGAAACAAATGCATATATATAACCAAAAATATTTAAAGGATTACACAATGGATGTGATCTATATCCCTTCCCCCACTTTAAAGTAATAATTCAAAAATCAAATGTATACAGCAAATATCATATATACTGTGTGTATATATATATATATAAACAATAATAATAATTTAAATACAAAGGTCAATCTTGATAATATATGAATATATATATATAAAAAGAAATTCTAATATTATATTTAAAAAAAATTAGAGAAGATAGATGAAATAAAAAAACTCTATGCACTCATCTGAACTTGTTCTTTTATTAAGTTCAACTTTCATGGACCACACGGCTACTCAACAGAGCAGATAGGGCTTCCTTTCACCAATACATGTATGTGTCTTTTTTCCATCAAGGTCTGCTGTTTCTCATGGCATTTTTAGGCTTGATAGATGAACAGGTGGTGCACTGCAGCTAGAGGTCTACTCCATGATAATGTAGTAAACTGGAACAAACAATAAGGCCATCTTCTTGATTATAGGTCGGTGAATATAATTTTCATGTAGATATATATATCACTTTCACATCAGAATATTATACACCTCAGCTATATGAATACTTGCTTGTGACTACAGATTATGCTCAGCATGTAGGTCAAATACAAATTAAAGTTCTCAAATATGATTTTTATTATAACGGATAGGGGTTTCGTACTGTTGATAACTTTTCTAAAATCCATTTAATAATCCTCCCATGTTCGAATGGCTAATTTCAAATTTCCTTTCTTCTTTCTATTCTTTAGACCAGCCAGATACAACTATAATCTTTAGCAAACAAATATCATTTCTCCTTTCTTTCTGCTTTGTTATTTTCTGCAAGCATATACCATTCCATTGTTTAGACACGCTGGAGCCAACTCTTATTTTAGCAAACATAAATCATCCTATTTCTGGGACAATCTAGAAACAAAGTTTTATTTTCTTAAACATTTGCCATCTGACTGCTTTAGCGAGCTAGGACCAACTGACCTCAATGCCCCAAGTAAGTAGCACCTATGGCCCAATTAGTATAATTGTAATACCCCCCTATGAACTATTTAATCAGCCAATAATAAGACTATACTTTTATATTACTTTACCTACATTCTTTCACTTTTTATGTATTAAAGTATGACTTTCTCTAATATCGGAATTTGTATAGCTCCCATATTGATTAATTACACCACCCACTGTGTTTACATTCTTTTAGATGAAATCAACTTTTTGATTTTATCTTTATCCATGATCAACCAGAACAAATTTTTAATACAAAACATTTTTCTTCTGCTAAAAGTAGATTACAATTAACAAAAGGTTTTTTTTATTTTTTATAAATCAATATTATTTACCAACCCTTTCATTCTAATAATTATAAAATTTAAATTCTAATAAGTACAAAATTCAAACTATTTAAACAATTTTTTTAGGAAAAGAAAAAAATACATTTCTATCTACGTGTATCGGAACATTTACAATTGGTAATAAACTTAAATACAAAAAAACTGTTCCACATGTAAACAAATGTTACAAGCTTAGTTTTCCTTTTATGATATTAGATTTGCTGTTCGAATAAAATTATTAACACATATACTGCATACACTTGTACTGTGGGTGTAAATAGAAATATAATATAGACCAAACCCATTTATTTATGTACTATATATAAGTACCTCCAAATACACATCTAAATTTTGATTTAATAGATCTGTTAAAATTACACTTAATCTGATAAATTTTAGCTGTGCTGAATCTTCAGCAACAGCCATTTTGTGCATGGCCATTATACATGGTCTGGCACAATATATTTCTAATTAAAGTTAATTGATTTTTTTAAATACAATTAAATTGTTTAAAGAAATATAAGTTATTTGTTAAGATAGATTTAATTTAGGAAAACATAATTTCCTGTATACATGTGTGTGAGAGAATCCATGTGCATATGTGTACTTTTGATTTCTTGGTTTTAATTGCCAAGATATTTAATTTTAATCATTAAATATTTAGTTAAACTCAATAATAAAAGGGTTAAAAATTTAAATAAGAATTTCTAATAAACTTAAATAAAAGAAACAGTGATATTTTGTTTTAAAAAGAATAAAATATTATTTATTATCTTATTTTATTTTATTAATTAATAAAAGACAGTTAAATTTACCTTTTCTTCAACTTTAGTCATTAAGATCACATGAATCAAAAAATGTAGAACAAAGTTAAATAATTTTTACTAGTTAATTCTGCACCTCAATTGACATTTTCTATAACAGAGGTCATTATTTTTATGGGTGTGTATTAATTGATGATATCTGTCAATGGAGATATAAAAATCTGGGGGTTGTCGGTGTACAAGTGCTTCTGCTTCTTCTTACTGACTACTGCTATTACCGATAATTTCAGTTGCACTGCAATCTTTTCATCTTTAAATAACAATAATAATTGTCTTTAATTATTTTTTTATCTAAGTGTTAATTTCACTAAGATTTTATATTGTGTTAACTTAAAATGCAGTGCTAGACAACTTTTGTAAAGTATTTTGTTTTTATTGCTGAATTCAATTTGAACTCTCTAAATTATTGTCATGCTTCGAAAGAATAATCGGTTTATAATGACTCAATTTCATCAATTATACTTTGAAATAAATTATGAAAGTAACCAGGTGATATTTTTCTTTTTATTAATTTATAAAACCATGCTGGACATTGCACTATTTTACCTCTTGCTATTATATTTCATCTTTAGGGAAAAAAAGTAAAGTTAAAAAAGACTTAAAAATTGGATTTGAATATAAACAACTATATTAATTATTATTACCAGTTATTAATGTTAAAATGCTAAATTTACATTAATTTCAATGAATGTGTTGAAATGTTTACTCAATAAAATTTACAAAAAACAAAATAACCTGTCATCTTTGATACAGGATAACTTTTTTAAAGGTGCTTTGCTTTTATTGTATTTTGCTAAGAAAAGGAAAATACTTAGGAAAAAATTGAACTAAAGCAATTTAAAAAAAAACTTTATAGAGGAAATATAGTTTGCAGATATACCAACAATGGACATTTAATAAATGTGTTGTGTTGAATTGTGAACCGTCAAACTTAATTGTAATTTAAAAAAAATTACGGAAAATTATATTTGTAAATGAATTTTGAAAAAAAAATAAGAATTGTTTTTTAAATGTGCGTGTATGGATATACATAAGTTTTTTGATATGACCAAACAACATTTTAAAATTGTCGTGGGAGATTTAAATATTAGAAATAGTAAATGAGTGGAAGATTCAAATGTTGTGGATAAATTTGGTTATGGTGATAAGGATGATAGACAACACATACTTCTGGATTTCATTAAAAAAGGCATATTATGAATCATTGAAATAAAGTAGCAGAATGGACTATATTTTGATTAACAGAAAATATATATTTTAAGATTGTAATGTTCTTAATAAATTCAACACAGGAAGTGATCATCAATTAGTGAAATGTAAGATAACTATGAATAACAAATTAGAGAGACAAAAATTATTAACAAAAACAATATTCATATTTTTAACCTTCAGAAACACTCCAATAAATTTAAATTAGAACTTGATGGTTCAGATTTGAAAGAAATGAATAGGAAGATAACTGATATACTATTAAGAACTGCAACAAAGGTAGCTGATACAAAAAATAGCAATTGACATATAAATTTCTACTGAGACAAGATAATTTATGAAGAAAAGAAGTAATATGAAAATATATATAAATGATCCATTAAGAAAAATTAAATGTCTAGAGTTATGTAAAACAATACAAAAAAGAGTTTATAATAATGTAAAAAAAATGTAAGTGTGAATTAACAAGGAAAACTATAGAAAATAAATGTATCAAAAGTATAAATAACTTCTTGGTATAGGTATGAAATTTATTTCTGTATTGCTAAAAAGAGAGATGACATTAATTACATAAAAAAGTATACACCAATAAAGAACAAAAAAAATGCTTCCTATACAATCACTACGTTTTATGAACTTACAGGATTTTAAATGAAGAAGTGAGACAAGCAATTCAATCTTTAAAGAAGGAGGAAAAGTTCCAAGTAATGATGAAATTATAACATATCTTAAAAAAGCAGGTGAAAAAATAAAAACACTGTTAGCAAAGTTATACACCAAATGTCTAAATTACAAATATATAGCTGACAATTGGAAAAATGCAATACTAATATTAAAATTTGAAAAGATGATAAAGAAGATATTAGAATTTACAGATGTAGTAGTCTTTTATCAACTCCAAACACAATCTTTTCCAAGATAACTACACTTTATCTACACAAACATTGAATATTGATCAACCAAAAGCGCAAGCTAAATTTAAAAGTAATTTCAGCACAGCCAATCATATCCAAGTATTGGAAGAAATCATAGAAAATTCCAATAAATAAGAGTTGCCATTATGCTTTGGGTTTGTAGATTATGATATAGCATATCATATAACCATTTCTATAGTGATTAAAGCATTCTCATCAAAATATATACCCAGGATATTGTAAAACTATTTATCAAAATGCAACAGCAATAATTAGATTACATAATTTATATTAAGAAGATTAACATAATAAAGAATATATGACAGAATGACTCAATATCTTTAAAACTTTTTACAACAGTTTTGCAAAAAGTATTTTGTGGAATAAAATGAAAAGCTAAGGAAGTAAAGATAAATTGACATCATTTAAGTCTATAAATATTTATTTCTTTTCTTTTACTATGTAATTATCTTAATAATTGATACAAGCACTAAAAATGTTAAATAAGAAAAGTTTAAAAATAAAATTTTTATTATAGTATGCTGAACAGTTTTTAATATCTTAATTCTGATATAACATGATCACTATTTCTTATGCTTGCTCTTAACTGTTATTAAAACAGGCAAATCTCTCTATACGTATTGCCACTCAGTGCAAGCCAGAACAACCATTGGATGCCAGAAGGCTTGTGCATAAAATCCCCATCTAGTGCCTCCTCATTTAATATCCCCAGACTAGAGTAGACACTAGATGGGGATTTTATGCACAAGCCTTCTGGCATCCATTGGTTGTTCTGGCTTGCACTGAGGGGAAATAAGTATAGAGAGTTTTGCCTGTTTTAATCATGATATCATATTCATTACAATGACAATTGGATGAGAGAGTTGTGGGTAAAAAATATAATGTAAATTTTATATAAATGTATAAAAATAAGTTACATGGCCAATTTTTTAGAGAGTAAACCAGGATTTCTTTTTATTTATCAAGTTAGCATTATTGGTGATACACCAAGCCTTCTTTATTTTGTGATAGATCATTCCTTTTTATACATACAAGGCATGAATGTGTGACAGAGTTTGTTTTCATGCTCTAGAAATATGGATTTGTGGTCTGAATTGTTTTTAGTCCTTCTATAGAGATATTGATGGGTTATAAGACTGGCACAGAATTTTTCAAAGTAAGCAGCACTACAGCTAATTTGGCTGCAAAAAATCTTGTAAATGGTAAGGTGGGGTGCTCAATGAAAAGTTTATTTTTACAAGTATTAATCAATCAGTTTAAAAAGGGTGGTGTTTGAAAGCTGACTCTATATGAATCAGAGCAAATTTTATTTATTTCAAGTGACATTAGGAATATAAGGGAGAGATATCCAGGGCTTGATGTCAATTGGTTTAAATATAACTCTAATCTTATAGAAGTATTGAGAATATTGATGTGTTCTGTATTTGTAATATATCCCGAATCTATATTTCCCAATTCACACAAATGCACCAGTCTGAAAACCTTTTTACATAGAAATCTAAATTTGTGCACCAATATCTATGGAATAAACAAAAAAGACTCGTGTATTGCTTTATTCTGAAAATGGAATATTAAATCAACAAATTTACACATTAACTATTAGTTATCAAATTTGTGCTTATCGCTTAATTAATTTCAGTCAATAAGTTTAAGTGCTATGAATATGACCTTCTAGGTTGAAAGTATGCTCAGCTAGTTATTATTTTACTGAAATAAATTTATTTTTTTCTTTAGAAGCTAATGAATGCTATTAATAGAAGGATATTATTTAAGTTATCTAGATTTTGCAAATGATGCAATTGATTTTGCAAATAATGCTCGAGAGCTTCAGGAAATGTTGTAATAATCGATAATGATTGAAAATGACGATGATGAAGAACTAGATGTAGAAACAATGAAAGAGTAATTATCGATAAGAGGTACTAATTTTTTACCTTTTGTGATTTAATAGCCATAAAAAATATTTAAGAACAGAATTATCAAGACTAAAAAGAGATTGTTAGATAAAACACAAAACATTATTGTTTGTATGCTGTGTATTGACTCGTAATTACAATGTATGAATAGTAATTCACTAACTAGTTTATAGCAATAAATAGCAATTAGTAATACAGGTTAATTTAGGACCACAATATATTGATTTAGCATATATATATATATATATATACGTTAAGCATGATATATGGTTTATAATGAGGATAGCAATTCATCATCTGGTGGCATACCTGAATGTACATGCGTGCAGCCTGTAAATACAGTTGATGTGAGGAGACAAATCTGATAAGGTGGAACACTGTTCTGGCACATGGATGCTTAACCCAAGTAAATATATATATACAACTATAAAGTTCTCAACTGTTCTGGTTATACGTACAATGATATATATATATATATATTATTGAGCCGGTCCATGCCTGGTTATGTTAGTAAAACAAAATATATGAACACACAATAAGGTATAATAACTGACTATAATTCTGAGCATATAAAGCTTCTCTGTACTAAATCCCTCATTAATCAATATAAGGTATAAACGATTACCTTTGCAATCTAAGTGTCTTCTAACCCTTAGTGGCCCTTGAGGCATATCAACTAATAGTACGATCAAGGTGATCTGTAAAAAAAAACGAATTGGCTTGCTTAACCTTTAGGAGCCAAGATCCTGGACGATTCACAAGTTCCACACTGCTTTCTTGTATCCTAGCTCTCAAAGATTCGCCAGAATGCACTAATTCTTCTTTTTGAGTATCCCCCTTTTTATCTGTTTTGGTTTCTTTTGTTTTATGGAGGAATTCTGATTTGTAAGATACGGGTGTTTTTTAATTAATCAGCACAATTATAATTTAGTAATTAAATTGGTATTTTGCTAATTAAATTCTTTTTGTTATCTGATTATTTAGTTTGTTTCGTTTAATTGCATTTTAAACCGGATTCCTGTTAATCAGATAACAACTAATTTTAACTTACTTTATATTGTATAAATATTTGAAAACCAGGCACTCTTTACAAACCTGGGAGCTTAATTGTAAGTATAGGGGATTTGAACTCAGATTTTCAAGCACTCTTCAACTATCCACATTATATCATACAACTGATACACATGACCACACATATGTAGAAAAGATAAATAATCACCAATATACATATTTCGTGCTAAACCAGGACTTATCAGTTGGTCCAGATTATCATCTTCAACACACATATGTAATCAGTGCTCAGTTTATATTAAGATAGCAAATCTTCATACTTTAATAAACAGGCTTCAATCTACTCCAACCTCCAACTTTTCAGCCATCCATATCATTGAAAATCTGATGATGAAACCCAAATCCCATGCTGATGCCAATGTTATTGATGGGTTGTTGATGTTATTGATGGGTTATTGATGAGTGCTGGTTTAGCATGAAATATGTATATTGGTGATTATTTATCTTTTCTAGATGTGTGTGGTCATGTTTGTCAGTTGTATGAGATAGTGTGGATAATTGAAGAGTGCTTGAAAATCTGAGTTCAAATCCTCTATACTCACTTTATATTGTATATGACTCTATCACATGACTACAACTCACACATAGCTGTGTTGGCAGCATACTACTTTTCTTTCATCACATCTATTCCACCTAATGTAAGATTTAGTAACTAGTAGATTCCAGATGCCAGATCTTAATAAATACCTATCCAGGGTTGTTCTATCCAGTATCCCCATGCTAGTTTTCTTAGCTTGTAAATTTTCAGTTTACATAACAGTTTTCTTTACTCCAGAAATCTATTGTAAGTTTGAGCAGTCAATGGATAGCTACTATATCCTACATTTTCAGATTAGTTTTTATTTTATGATCTTAGCTAATGAATGGTTGAAGTCAGAATGCATTTACCAGTCATTTTTAGTTGATAAAATACAAAAAAGTTAGTATACCAATTAAAAAGCGTAAGTTAAATAAAATGTTGTTTGTAAGTTAATCCCAAAATTATACTGGTTGCACCATCTGAATATCAAAACGTCATTCTCTATAGGTAAAAAAACAACAACATTTTATTGATAACACTTCTGATGAAAACTCTTGTCCTGATTAATAAAATATTTGCGTGTCTAGACTAATTGAACATACTTAGCATGTAATGTGAATTAGGGCTTTTTTTTTCATTTGATGAAGATTAATTTTTTTTAAAATTAATACACAACTCTATAACAACCTTAATGGAATAACAAGAGTGACTTTATATTTGAAGCAATAATAAATTCACAGAGAAAAATAGAAATCATAAAGATGGTATAAAAAAGAAATAAATTATAGCATCCAAAAGAATGGTGCATTAAATTCTAAAGATTCGGTGCAGTGTTCTAAGATCCAAATCTCCTCAATGATGTAAGCTTAAAACTAGTCTGAGAATATGGGATAGGATAGTATAGAATAAGGATTTATTAAGCACTATCATCTGGCATCTATTACTACTTACTAAAGTTTACAGGAAGTGGCATAAAGATGGAGAAAAAAGGTTGCTTGTAAAAATGGTCTAAATAAAAGATTCAGAATTGTAATTTTGGTTAAAATCAGAATATGTAGAAATATTGATGAGCTAAACAGAAAGGTATGTACAAACAATGTAATTTAGAAAGGAAATAATTTTCAAGATTGCTAAAAGTCGATATCAAGACTGCTTAAATGTAAAATAATATTAATAAACAAAAATATTAAAAAATGGGGTTTCACAGCATTCCACTATGACAAGAAATGATAATCATCCATTATGCTGATTGAATACCATCATTTGATCACACTATGCTATTTTCTGATTACTCAGACACCGAACTTAGATTAAATATATAAAAATGAAACCCATGCTTAGTGACATGTCACTACATTTAAATTCTCAAATGCAATTATTTGTTACTTAATTCATCAAATTTTCAGACTTTCTTCCGCATTAAAAAATAATATAAAAAGTATCAATAATAAAGAGTAATAAATCTGACCGAGATTATAATTATGGTTTTTTATTTCATTATTTACAACTTTTGATGTATGGGTGCTCACCGTGAAAAATCCAACGCTAAATAAATACTTACTTTTGTATAATTAATTAACAGTAATTTTAATGTAATATATAAGGGATTTGAACTCAGACTTTCACACGACCCCCAGCTCCACACGACATCTCATATTACTGACCCACCTGAAATAGGCAAAACTCATATGCTGTTTATGGGCGTAATATACGTATTTCAACCTAAACCAGCAATCATCAGTTGGTCCAGATTACTATCTCTACACATATATACAATCAATTCTCAGCTTTATATTAAGACAGCCATTCTTCATACTTTAATGGACATGCTTCAAGCTACTCTAACTCACAACTCTTCAGCTATCCATTTCATTGAAAATCTGATGATAGAACGTTCAAATCCTACGTTATTTTAATGTTGAATCTTATATACAATATTAGAATTTTTCATTCTGGCTCTAAAGTCACAACACTTTATTTATTTGAAATGTTTATGATTTCAGCCATAAACAAGTTAACAAAAATTTAAAAATTGCCAAGTACTTAGACTTTTAATCTTATTTATATATGTTTAAGATTTTTACTGGAAAGCAAATAAAATAATTAGACAACAGAGATCTTACGATCAAGTTATAACATTTATTTTTCATCAGTGGTAGTTTAACATTGATCTCTACTCTCTTAACACAATTTATTTTAGCATTTTAAGTATAGAATTACACCATTAATCTTACTTATAAATAGTTTGTTTATTCTTTTAACTATTAAATAAATAATAATAAAAATAGCTGCCTTACCTATAAGAAGGAAGAGCACCTACAAATACCCATGCCAAATTATGCAAAGCTACAAATGTGACAGTCATCCATAATAAAAAACAGCGAGTCTTTTGATAACATCCAAATTCTCCTAATTCTTTAAGTATCTTATCATAATTCATATTTACGTCTCTATAAATAAAGAAGAAAACATATTTAATATAATTTTATCATACATTTTGTTCCTTATAGTAAGTGTCACAAACATAATTATAAAACATTAAAAATAAAAATCTCCAAATATGATAAATGGAAAAAAAACTGAAATTTTAATTTATAATCCTCTGAATTTATAATCTAGACAATTATTTATTTTTTACTTTTTAAAAATATTAATTTCTAATGCTTTAATACATTTATGAATTATATATCGAATACATTTATGCGGTTTTATATATCCATCATATTTCTTTGATCCCAAATTTAAAAATATAAATATGCATATCATAAAAATATACAACTGTTTTCAAAATGTCTTTTTTAACATCTATCATTGACAAATTGCGATACACTCATAGTATTTTTCAGCATCATCATTATCATAATAATAATAATAATAATAATAATAATAATAATAATAATAATAATAATAATAATAATAATAATAATAATAATAATAATAATAATAATAATAATAATAATAATAATAATAATAATAATAATAATTCAATTCTTTATTTATTTATTTAATGTACATATCAACAGCATTTAGCCAATTATAGATTGCACAGTAATGTCATTATTATATACAACAACAATAATAATAATAATATTGTTGTTGTTGTTGTTATTATTGTTGTTATTGTTATAGTTATGTTTCAAAAAAGGGAACTTTATTACATTAATACTTTCCGTATACATGTGTTTACATTGATGTTTCTGAGGATTATGTATATTGTGTCTATCTAAGTTCTTTACAAGTCTTTACAGATATAACTGGGTGAGAGATGGATTGTTTATTCCAGGTTATAATACTAAATTTATATGGCCTCTGTTATCTTTTTTTTTTAATTCCACTGGTTTTCTTTAAATTGTTTCTGAAAGTTATCTAATTTACATTTGGTTAATTAAGATACATGTATACAGTACATATACATATATATTTTGCGTTAATGCTTTGTAACAGTTTGTTAGTCTTTAGATATCGTTTTTGTAAGCTGGGGTATGTTTCTATTGGCAATATTTTGTATGTTTTATTATCATCTATCAATCCTTGGATTTTGTGATGTCCATTTTCTTGCACTCTTTCTTCAAGCATATTCAATGATTTGAGAAATGGCAGAACTATTAAAGATTTGAGTGATGTTTTATGAGTGACCAAGTGGCTGTGAAGATGTCTGGGTGTGCTATTTTATTCTCTGTTTTGTAATTGTGATAATTTGTTATGAAATGTTGAGGTATGTCATCTTGTATTATTTCCAAAAGCTCCTGCAAGGAGATGTTTGGTTGTCTGGATGTATTAGTTATTTCATGCCAAATATTGTTTAATGCTGAGCAGTTGTAAAATAAATGTTGTTGAGTTTCTTTTGCTTGGTGGCACAGTGTGCAGAAGGAGTCTATTTTTGTATACAATGATGTTGGTAAGGCATATAGATTAAGTCTAAGAAGGAAATCAAAAGATTTTGGGCTCCATGGATCATTTTTTAAATTTTTAAGCAGCTGTCGGTTATTTATTCTGGGCATCTGGGTAGAAATATTTGGTTATGTCCCAGGTATACCATTGCATGGATCTGCCAATATGAATATTTTTTGTTGTTTGGAGTGATATTTGGGTATATATGTTTCTAAACTGGTTTATAACTGATGATAGATAGTAATATGAAAATGGAGGTTTGTCTATAGGTATTATTTGCATTAGACATTGAAGTTCTGGAAATGTCTGAGGGTGGCTATTATAAGGTTTGCGGTCTTCTGTATTTGAAAAATATCTATGTTAGCCCCAAATCATTGTGTGATGCTGGGCAACTAAGGCTTTTGGCAGATATTGACACTGTCTTTCTATTCCATAGAAGTATATTGCAATATAAAGAGATTTTTGATGAAAGCTTTGGGGAATTGAATTATGGGAGAATAGTAGATAATCTTGGTAATCACCAGCGGATTGAACAAATGTACTTTAAATTATATTGAGAGGTATGCTTTTGATAGAAAAGCAGTGTTCCATTCTGCTTTATCTTTTAATTTGTTCTGGATTTTTTGCTTCATTACATTTGTCCCCAAATAGAAAGGAAAGCTGAGGAAAGCAGAAGTTTGCCTTGGAAAATTTGTGTGTATGGCTTACTAGTGTAAAGTGACCAGGCCACAGTCTTCTTCTGATTATTTTAGATGGTATGTTGATTAAAAGTCTAGCAATATTTTCTATAGTATTCGTATCTGCTTTTTAGATGGAAGGAAGACTGTGATGTCATCCATATTGTGCTGGTCGGATTTGTATGTTCACGTAACAAGATCCAGCATCTAGGCAAAAGTACCCCGAATCCAATCGTGTGCAAGATACACAGGTCAGGAACACTCATGGATTCTACCCTATTTGACTATTCCCCAGATCTATAACATTATGAGCAACAATCCCGATGACATCGATTAATCCACTTCTCATCCTCCGGCATCGATCATCGGAGACACAATAAGACTCAGGACTAACTCATGATAAACTAATTTAATAACATATTAATTATGTGTAGAGCGGAGATCATCTAATCATATTTAAGCTTAAGAAGTAACTTAATATCTATCTTAACTAAAGAAAGCATTGATTCAAGTTTGATGTAGATATATTTAATATTTATTAACAATAATTATGCCGGGTAATTTAGCCAACGTGAGCCTCAGGATTACTATATATATTTATTTGGTTTTTTTTTACAACAACATTATAATTGTGGCTATGCCAATAATATATGTATGTGTTTGAATAAATTAGCGCAATTAAAATATACAATTTGAACGCTATCACACCCCCAGAAACGAAAAGAGCATTTGATTACTTTAAACAATAATTTTAACATAGATAATATTTGCTTACATTTAATATGAGGATTAATTTGGAAAGTTAGATAATTAATGCATGGGATGAGTAATGAACAATTTATACAAACGATACTAAATTTATCGTATTATTATTTATATTAAACTAACGGCAATATGTTTGTTTAAATAAATCATTTCATTATGGCTTATGAATACTTCTGGGCGAGTGATAAGATGAGGGAAAGCGGTGCGTGCATGGTGGCTTATTGGATCGGTCCTTTTATGGATCCTGGAGGGTGCTTCACGAATTCTAAGAAGAAGTGACTGATTTCCTCTGCAAACTTTGGCAGGGTCAGTTTGACGAACGAAGGGCGGCCGGCTATGCCTATTGGGCTGGTTTTTTCAGAGCGATCCCCGTATAGAGCATGCTCATAAGATTGTGAATGTCCCCCAGGTGGTTTTTACAGCCTGGTTTAAGGACAGAGAGATGACGATGGGGTCAGACTTTGCGGTTGCCTCCATGTAAGAAAGAAGCACAAATATATATATATATATATAGAGTGGCCTTTATGCACTCAACGCTTATTACTAAAACATAAATATATTTCTAACATTAAAGATTCTTGGGACATGTTTATTGCCCACGAATGATGAACTATTCAGCGTAATGACATGGCTTCACTTTAAACAAACAGGGATAATAATTACACACATAAATATAGAATAAAAGTTAAGGTTCCCCTCCCCCCTTACATTATATTACTTAATATTATTCATTACTTTTTTTTACACATTAAATCTTAGTTTTGGTTGACTTATGCTCTTGTGAAAAATACATTAATTGATTATAAAATAAAAGGGTGGGCATAATAGCTAAGATGAAATTCACATATATACTTGTAGTTGAAAAATAAAGGGTAGCACATTATTTAGGACGGAGAATTGGAAAAGCAGATGTCAAATTATTTTTTCAACAGTAAACATGAAAATGTAATTAATTTATTTTCTAAAATCACGAGCATCTGGGCAAGCCGAATAAGACTTGTTTTTATCAATTAGAACTTATTTACCCAGTAAATGATGGGTGGGGAAAACAAAATAATTTATATGCTGGCGATTTTAGAATATTATTGGCATTAACTTTAAATAGAAATACATAAAAATTTTAATAAAAAATTGTTGGCCGCTTTTAAATAAAAGAAAAGAAAAAGACATTTATATAAGAGGCTTAGCATAAATTAGTTATATAGAGTTATATATATTTATATTTGAAGACATTTAAAAGATATAGAGTTTAAAATACACATTACATTACAGAGAAGGCAGGATTTTAAGAATTATTAGCGGTCAGAGTTCTTTACCTTGATTATCGTGAAACGCATTTCATTAGGAATCAGTCCGTCAGTATTATCACTAGATCTAGGGTAGCGGGATGGCTTTGGATAGCACTTCATTTCATTGGAAAATATATATAGTTCAGTAACACGGAGTACGGAAGCTTCGTTCCTGGGATCAGCATATTAGAACGAAGGGATAAGGCGAATTTTATTACTCAGAACACATTGCGTCAAAATTGCATTGGGCGTGGATTATCTTTAGCAGCATGGCTAATTAATTATCTCCTCTCTTTGTGATTCAAATCCAGCAGTATTTATACTTTTGATTTTGAAACTGTAACTAGGCAACTACTGCTGGACCCGAGGCGATTTGAGCACTTAGCTTTCATTTGGAAACATTTGGCCGGATACTCTTATCTGGTAAGATGTTTGAAACAATGCAAGTTTGTTATCAGTTTCTCGAACGATTGTTTTAAAATACATCTTGTGATTTTAAAACAAGCTAGCGTGGACAATTTCCACTAATGGGTTTATTCTATTATTACTAATTTGTAATCTTCTATTTTAATCAAAAGGATCTTCCAGGTTATTGTTTTTCGAGAGACTTACTAACAAGATTGCATCACTTCTGGCGACAAACTTATATATGAAAAAAATAGTAAGTTTCATATATACCTTATATATATAATATTAATTCAATCGCAATCTCCTACGTTAAAATATACATATATATTTATTATTTACGCCCACATACACATGAGAATATTATTATTACATTAAATATTAAATTGAAATACATATGTTTACATTATTTTATACTCTTGAATAAAGAAATATATTATTGGTTATGTGTATACGTGCGTAAGGACGAGTTTGAATGTGGTTATGTGGTAGGAGATTGGATGTGGGCTGTGAAGCAGGATCTGAGCATCAGATCATCTGCTTCATTTTTCTGAACTTACCGAAAAAAATGAAAAATTGTTAAAAAAGAAAAAAAAGCTTTTACTTGATGTACAGGTAACTAAAGAACAACTTTGGGTCGGTGCTGTATCTAAAGAAGTTTGTGATTTTCACTTGCAGTATACTAACTCTCTGTCATATATAAAAAATTTATGATTTTTGTTTATAATATAATGCCCTCTCTGCTATTCTGGAAATTTTATGACTTTATTTATGCTGAAAATCTTTGAACTCTGTCATGTTACTAGAAGTTTTTATGAATTTTATTTAAGCTGAGATGCCCTATCTACTATCTTACAAAATCTTATGAGTTTTTTATTAAAATTTTATGACTTTTGACAACCTACCCTCTCTGTTATATTTAAAATTTTCACTGCCTTAAAAATTGCTTAATTGATTGGAGATAAGATAATAATATAAAAACTATGCTATACATATATCAATAATTCACTATTATTAAAAAACTGCTTGGTTAATAGAGTAACATATTAATAATAAAGAAACTATTAAAAACATATAAAAAATTATTATCCTAAAATTATGTACCATATCATATCCAGGTCATCAGGTCCTATCTCTTCAGCCTCTCCTTTAATTTCTCCCTCTATCTGGCAGTATGTATTTTTTAAGTTATTTGGTTCAACTCTCCATGAGTTATGTTGGTTTCTGGATGGTTGCCCCATGGGCAAGTGATCAATGGATGTGAGAAACTGGGCCATTTCCTCTATCTTCATCACCTGACATCCTACCATCATTTGCTGGACATATGGCGGCATATTCTGTTGTATGGCCCTAATGATTTGGGTTTCCGTGAATGGGAACACTGTCAATGACCTGAGATGTGCCACTTGCCTGATGAAAAACTGTGTGTGGGTCTCCTGGTTAATGGAACCATAGGCCTCTTTTAAGATTGTGTGGTATATTCCATCTTGGCACTCCTCACTCCAAAAGGTTCTCAATAGGGTGAGCAAATAGGTCTCAAAGTCTGGTGGCTTATCTTCATAGCAGTCCCACCATGATTTGGCATATCCCTGAAGATAATGGACAGCGAGGGCCACCTGGTCTACTGCTGGCACTCGTTGAAATTTGAACAGTTCATGCAGGCTGTCGATGTGTACGCTTGGGTTCTCTCTGACATCCCCTTTAAATGTCTTGACTTGAATGAACTTAGTCAGCGATATCGGTGGGTACAACATCGGTTCTTTGGGCACACAGGTTTCTAGTGGAGGCTGGGGTCTGCTGTTTATCATTTTCTCTGGTTCTAGTCCTTCCGATATCACACCATCCTTGGCTTTTGCTATCTCCCTTATGCCATTCATTTCCACTTTTAATTTGGTTGATACATATATGGAAGACAGCTTCTTGCTTGTCCTGTTTGGCTGTCAGTTCTTCTTTGACATCTTGGATGGCATCTAGAGTCTCGCACTTGTGGTCCTCCAGAGACCCTTCAACTTTGTTGTGGATTTCTTTGCATTCTTGTTGGCATGCTGTTTGCACCTCCTTCGCCTTCATTTCTATGATGCCATTCATGCTATCCCACATGGTGGCCATCCACTTCTTCATCCTCCTGCTCTCATCCTTGATTTTGGCTTCCAACTTATCAAACCTCTTCTTGCTTTCTCCTTCGATTTTCACCTCTAAACTTTCGAATCTTTTTCGGCTCTGGTCCTCAATTTCTGCCTTTAAATTCTTGAATTTTGTCTCCATCCTCTGTAACATCCGTATTATTGTCTCCATGGTTACGGGTGGATCGTCAAATTCCTTGGGTTGGTCGACATTTTCTAAAACAATTTTTCCCGACCTTAACGTCTTTCCTTGCTCCATCTCTTCACTGCTGTCCTCCATCTCTTAGATTCAAGATAAATTATATTTTTATTTTTATTACCTAGATAAGTTTTACAGTTATATTTTTTTATTTTACTATGGGTAACACCTCCTCCCCCCATTCTACACTTTTCCCTTACTCTGCTCTCCCCCTCCTGTGCTCAATTTTTATTTATTAAAATGACTATGCTATCCTACTGGTTATTTAATATTATTTGTTTCTAGATCTAGTTTTCTAACTGCTCTTTAATGCAAAATATATAAAAAAATTTATTATAACTTCTACCTGGCCTTCTCTATGTCTTCTCTCGTGGTCTGTTTTGGGAGTTGTTCTTCAGCACCTGAAACATCTTGACAAAATGATTAATAAATGATTGCATTGGTATATTTAATACATTTATTTTGAACCGACAAAAAAAAACTTTATATAACTTTTAAGAACCTTTGCTTTCAAACTCTTTTTATTTTAAGTAACTCGATCACCTATTGGCAAATTTATTTTGGTATTAATACCGGGTGCCAGCCAAAGGGATAGGGCTATATGTTCTGACTAGATGATCCGCTATTATTGGGTTGTATACTTTCTAAGACTTATACTTAAATAGTTATACATTTCTTTTAACAGAAAAAATTATTATAGCCTCAGCACATATTGATATATGAGAATGAGAATGTAACGCAAAATATCATTTTATTTTTCATTGACTTACGACCGTTCGATACGCATTAATATTATTAAAACATTTCAAAAAAAATTCGCACTTTTGCAATTATTAGAATCTTTTATTTTATTTTTATCATTAAAAGCATTTTAAAACTGTCACTTATTTAACTTTCTCAGACTTGAACATATTATAAATTTAAAATATTTATTTAAAAGATGTATTAACATGAAAACATTTTTATATTTACGTCATTATTTAAAACATTTGGGAAAATCATTATATTATTTAACGCACACACTATTTTGCTATCTTTTTATCTTTAAATGCAACAGCCCCTTAAAAGCTGACACTAATTTAATTCTCTTAGATTTAGAAATATCATTATTTGAAGTTTATTAAAATTATATGGATCATTATTTAAAGCATTTATTAAACAGATTATTATATCTTACTTTAGTACACACTTCAAAACTTGGGTATATTATATTTATTGAATTATTAAAGCGAGAAAAAAATTATTATATATCTCACACACTTTTTATCATCTTTTTATTTTAACTGTGAAAAACCCCTTAAAAGCTATCACATTTGATTACATAAAAACTCGGAATATACTTTATTATTTAACATCATTTATGGAAACTTTGATCTATACAAAACACTACTATTGGACATATACTTTATCTTAATTACAAATGTGGAGCCCCTTAAAAGCTAACACTATTTTATTTTACGGAAAACTTGAAATACTTTTATGTTTTATTAAATCATTCATGGAACATATTATATAAAGACTTTTATTTAAAACATATGTTTTATCTTATTATCTGTGGAGGTTATTTTAAAACTAACATTATCTTATTTACGGGCATCTTGCATGCAGTTTCACGCCTATGACCAAAAAAAAAAAATATTACACAACATCTTATTCACTTTTATTTGAGAAAAAAAACAACACATTTTATTTTATAGGAATGAGAGCCCCTTAAAAGCTGTCACTCTTTTATCATTGGAAACTTACATGTATATAAAAACTAGGAACATTATTTATGGAAAAGCACATCTTTATTTTTAATTAATTTGAAAGTAAGAGTCCCTTAAAAGCTGTTACTTCTTTACTTCTTCTTTTAAAAACTTGCGAGGATTAGACATGTGATAAAACATTTGCGGACAAGGAATAAGACACTATATAACATCATCATCATTCAAATCATATGCGTGAAATAAAAGAAAGCAAAATTGCCCCTAACTTATTTTATATATTCGTGAAAACGAAAAAAAAACTTTTAAAATTTTTATATGAAAAAATATTTAGTATATGATGTATTATTTCTTTAAAACATATTTTTATATATGACTACTGAGAGAAAATATATTTATATTGGCAATAACTCACAGGAAGTGTGTACCAAAAAATTTTAAGCTGGGTGTCCGAAAAAAATTTTCAAAAAAAACATTCCCTTTTAAAACATATGTTATATCTATCGCTATCTATTACTATCTCAGGTATATGGGTGTTTGTTTTCGAAGCTCCACATTGACGCACCAAACCCAAAGAAAAGAAAAAAAAATCTCTCCGGTCGGATTTGTATGTTCATGTAACAAGATCCAGCATCTAGGCAAAAGTACCCTGAATCCAATCATGTGCAAGATACACAGGTCAGGAACACTCATGGATTCTGCCCTATTTGCCTATTCCCCAGATCTATAACATTATGAGCAACAATCCCGATGACATAGATTAATCCACTTCTCATCCGCCGGCATCGATCATTGGAGACACAATAAGACTCAGGACTAACTCGTGATAGACTAATTTAATAACATATTAATTATGTGTAGAGTGGAGATCATCTAATCATATTTAAGCTTAAGAAGTAACTTAATATCTATCTTAACTAAAGAAAGCATTGATTCGAGTTTGATGTAGATATATTTAATATTTATTAACAATAATTATGTCGGGTAATTTAGCCGACATGAGCCTCAGGATTACTATATATATTTATTTGGTTTATTTTTACAACAACATTATAATTGCAGCTATGCCAATAATATATGTATGCGTTTGAATAAATTAGCGCTATTAAAATATACAATTTGAACGCTATCACACCCCCAGAAACGAAAAGAGCATTTGATTACTTTAAACAATAATTTTAACATAGATAATATTTGCTTACATTTAATATGAGGGTTAATTTGGAAAGTTAGATAATTAATGCGTGGGATGAGTAATGAACAATTTATACAAACGATACTAAATTTATCGTATTATTATTTATATTAAACTAACGGCAATATGTTTGTTTAAATAAATCATTTCATTACGGCTTATGAATACTTCTGGGCGAGTGATAAGATGAGGGAAAGTGGTACATGCATGGTGGCTTATTGGGTCAGTCCTTTTATGGATCATGGAGTGTGCTTCGCGAATTCTAAGAAGTGACTGATTTCCTCTGCAAACTTTGGCAGGGTCGGTTTGACAAACGAAGAGCGGTCGGCTATGCCTATCGGGCTGGTTTTTCCAGAGCGATCCCTGTATAGAGCATGCTCATAAGACCGCGGATGTCGCCCAGGTGGTTTTTACAGCCTGGTTTAAGGACAGAAAGACGACGATGGGGTCCAACTTTGCGGTTACCTCCATGTAAGAAAGAAGCACAAATATATATATATAGAGAGTGGCCTTTATGCACCCAACGCTTATTACTAAAACATAAATATATTTCTAACATTAAAGATTCTTGGGACATGTTTATTGCCCACGAATGATGAACTATTCAGCGTAATGACATGGCTTCACTTTAAACAAACAGGGATAATAATTACACACATAAATATAGAATAAAAGTTAAGGTTCCCCTCCCCCCTTACATTATATTACTTAATATTATTCATTACTTTTTTTACACATTAAATCTTAGTTTTGGTTGACTTATGCTCTTGTGAAAAATACATTAATTGATTATAAAATAAAAGAGTGGACTAATAGCTAAGATGAAATTCACATATATACTTGTAGTTGAAAAATAAAGGGTAGCGCATTATTTAGGATGGAGAATTGGAAAAACAGATGTCAAATCTGTTTTTTCAACAGTAAACATGAAAATGTAATTAATTTATTTTCTAAAATCACGAGCATCTGGGCAAGCCGAATAAGACTTGTTTTTATCAATTAGAACTTATTTACCCAGTAAATGATGGGTGAGGAAAACAAAATAATTTATATGCTGGCTATTTTAGAATATTATTGGCATTAACTTTAAATAGAAATACATAAAAACATTAATAAAAATTGTTGGCTGCTTTTAAATAAAAGAAAAGAAAAAGACATTCATATAAGAGGCTTAGCATAAATTAGTTATATAGAGTTATATATATTTATATTTGAAGACATTTAAAAGATATAGAGTTTAAAATACACATTACATTACAGAGAAGGCAGGATTTTAAGAATTATTAGCGGTCAGAGTTCTTTACCTTGATTATCGTGAAACGCATTTCATTAGGAATCAGTCCGTCAGTATTATCACTAGATCTAGGGTAGTGGGATGGCTTTGGATAGCACTTCATTTCATTGGAAAATATATATAGTTCAGTAGCATGGAGTATGGAAGCTTCGTTCCTGGGATCAGCATATTAGAACGAAGGGATAAGGTGAATTTTATTACTCAGAACACATTGCATCAAAATTGCATCGGGCGTGGATTATCTTTAGCAGCATGGCTAATTAATTATCTCCTCTTCTTTGTGGATTCAAATCCAGCAGTATTTATACTTTTGATTTTGAAACTGTAACTAGGCAACTACTGCTGGACCTGAGGCAGTTTGAGCACTTAGCTTTCATTGGAAATGTTTGGCCGGATACTCTTATCTGGTAAGATGTTTGAAACAATGCAAGTTTGTTATCAGTTTCTCGAACGATTGTTTTAAAATACATCTTGTGATTTTAAAACAAGCTAGCGTGGACAATTTCCACTAATGGGTTTATTCTATTATTACTAATTTGTAATCTTCTATTTTAATCAAAAGGGTCTTCCGGGTTATTGTTTTTCGAGAGACTTACTAACAAGATTGCATCACTTCTGGCGACAAACTTATATATGAAAAAAATAGTAAGTTTCATATATATCTTCTATATATAATATTATTAATTCAATCGCAATCTCCTATGTTAAAATATACATATATATTTATTATTTACACCCGCATACACATGAGAATATTATTATTACATTAAATATTAAATTGAAATACATATGTTTACATTATTTTATACTCTTGAATAAAGTAATATATTATTGATTATGTGTATACGTGCGTAAGGACGAGTTTGAATGTGGTTATGTGGTAGGAGATTGGATGCGGGCTGTGAAGCAGGATCTGAGCATCAGATCATCTGCTTCAATATATGCAATGCAGACTATATGTTATGATGTGCCTGGTACCTGAATGCCTTTGTTACTCTGCTGGATTTTGAGTACAAGTCAGTTGATGTAAAAAGTAAATAGCAGGAAGCTGAATAGGGAGCCTTGGAATATGGACTGTGTGGGGATAAATGATGGAGAATTTTTGTCATTGAGTGTGATATGGATTTCTCTGCTAAGTAGTAGGTTTGTGGTACAGATGTGTTCATGGGGTTGTGGTGTCAGATAACATGTTAAATAATATATTAATGTCAAATGAATCAAAGGCTGCTGCTTCTTCTTTTTTTCTTCTTCTTCTGCTTCTTCTTCTTCTTCTTCTTCTTCTTCTTCTTCTTCTTCTTCTTCTTCTTCTTCTTCTTCTTCTTCTTCTTCTTCTTCTTCTTCTTCTTCTTCTTCTTCTTCTTCTTCTTCTTCTTCTTCTTCTTCTTCTTCTTCTTCTTCTTCTTCTTCTTCTTCTTCTTCTTCTTCTTCTTCTTCTTCTTCTTCTTCTTCTTCTTCTTCTTCTTCTTCTTCTTCTTCTTCTTCTTCTTCTTCTTCTTCTTCTTCTTCTTCTTCTTCTTCTTCTTCTTCTTCTTCTTCTTCTCCTCCTCCTCCTCCTCCTTCTTCTTCTTCTTCTTCTTCTTCTTCTTCTTCTTCTTCTTCTTCTTCTTCTTCTTCTTCTTCTTCTTCTTATTATTATTATTATTATTATTATTATTATTATTATTATTATTATTATGATGATGATGATGATGATGATGATGATGATAATGATGATGATGTTTCAAAAAAGGGAACTTTATTCAGACTAGAAGAGCAGGTTACATTAATATTTTCCGTACACATGTTTATATTGATGTTTCTGAGAATTATGTATATTGTGTCTACCTAGGTTCTTTACAAGTCTTTACAGATTATTATTATTATCATCATCATCATCGTCATCATCATCTGAAATCTGGGCATGGCCACCTGATGGCATTGTTTATGTGTCAAAACACAAAAAATGCCATTTCTACAGCCAGCCTTTACAGCTAATACATTTAATATTGTATTAATCTATTAGCAGGCTGCTTTACATGACATTGCACAAAAATATTATGACCTGTTTTGTGCTTCGAAACTATTTACGTGTATTTTTTCTATTCATAGCTGATTACCATATTGAATGAGGATGTTTTAATTTCAAGTCGGTACAACTTTTCAAATCTCCATAATAGAGTAATGTCATTTATATTTAAATAATGTTGTTAATTATTAATAATTGTCATATGGTCTCCACCCTTCCCTAAAAAAATGTTAATATGTAAAAAATTGGCAAGGGGTATGTTCAAACACACTTCGACAAAGCTCATGCGCTAAGTCACATTCCAGCATAGAAAATATAGAGACTAATAAAAGGTCTGAGAAGAACGCACAATTTTTAAACTTGTCAGAATTGCAGAGTACAGAAAGTGAGAAGAACGCACAATTTTTAAACTTGTCAGAATTGCAGAGTACAGAAAGTGAGGGAGACTGTGTCCTTTTTTCAGGCACATAATGTCCTTCCAAATACCAGACTGTTTTTATTACAGCAATAAAATAATAAATAAGTTCAAAAAGTCCAAAGTTTGTGTCCTTTTTTTTTATTTCATTAGAAATTGACAAGTATTTGGATTATCTTTTTTTAGCGAGGTTAAAATAAATGACTATTTTTGTTGACTTTTTGTTAATAATAACAAAGTATGAAAGCCCCCCGAAAAAGCAGTTTATTATAGAAGGCATAAAAGTAAAAAGTTGTTGAAAAAAAAATTGACTTTTTGTTACAATTATTTTTCTGAATGAGGGGTTGGGTGTTTGAAAACAATTTTTTACCCCCAAAAAACACAAAAATTACTTTTGAATTTAATAAAAAAAAAAAAACAATTTGGTCAAACAAAAAAAAAAAGCAGAAAAAAATTGAAACAATTCTCAAATAATTGCATTATATTTTGTCAGCAGGGTTAAAACAAATGGGGTTAAAATAAATGATTATTTTTGTTTACTTTTTGTTAATAATAACAGTACGAAAGCCCCCCAAAAAGCTGTTTATTGTAGAAGCCAAAAAAGGCTAATTCAAACGAAATATAAATAAAATTAAAAAGTGAAAAAAAAAATTGTTTAAAAAAAGAAAAATTATTGACTTTTTGTTACAATTATTGATCCGAGGGTAGGAGTGGGGGTTTCAAAACAATTTTTTAACCCGAACAACACAAAAGTTACTTTTGATTTAATAATAAGAAAAATAATTTAGTCAACCAAAAGAAAAAAGGTAGAACAAAGTCAAAACAAGTCCCAAATAATTGTATTATATTTTTTGGTGGTGTTAAAACAAGTTTTTTCATCATGAAACAGTCCAAAGTTGTTAAATCAGAAAAATAAACACAAAATTAAATTACCAAAATTTGTTAAATAAAGAAAAATGTCAGGTTTAAAAAAAAATGAAAATGAATACAAAAATTTGTTTAATAAAAAAGAAATCATATTATATAAAAAAAGTTGTGGTGGCCCAGTAACATCACATTTGATTGATTTTGTATAGCATCAATGCCATCAGGCGGCAGTGCCTGGATTTCAGATGATGATGATTATTATGTTTTCTCTCTTAATTCTTATAATTTAGGAATACAATGTTAGCTTCTTTTACTTTCTTAAAACTAACTTAACTCTTCAAACATTTATTTTCTTACAAGTTTAAAAAAAATATTTGCCTTGTTTGGAGCTTTCTGTAAAAGTCTTAACATTTTCAAAGATAACTGAAGAAGTAAAATTTGGCATAAGCAAATAAATATCAGGGTTTTTTTTACTTTTACAATAAATTAATGATTAACTAAGACTTTTTATTTTTTAAAAAAAAGTTAACTTTACATAATTATCTATCAATTCTGGATTTTAAACATTTGTAATTTTTGTATTGAAATTATATATATTGTATTTTATATATACATACATGTATTTTGAAATTAAGTGCATAATATTGTAAATTATAATATCAGAGCTGTAATTAAATTAACAATTAAATTATATTTTATGTGTACTGTGTTTTAGTGAACAATTATTAAATAACTTTTTATTTATAATTTTTAATGAATTCACGTTTTGTTGTTTTTTATGTATTTGTTGCTTCATTTCTCTGGTTTTTGAAAACTATATAAAAATTATTACATTAAAAAATTAAACATGCAATATACAAGGACTGAAGTTCTCTCTAGAAAACTCACTGCTTAATAAGATATTAAATTTTGTATAATAGCTGACTTTTAAATTGTGAAATATGACAATTTAAGACTTACTGTGAAGGTTCCAAGGAAATCCTTTCATCAATTGTATATTATAACTTCAGATTTACAAATAGAGTGAACAAAGTTTGTTTTATATAAAACAAGATTTTTAGTTAGCTCTAATTTATCACAAGTGTTGTTTAAAAATTTAGTATGGCTGGTGGAGGTTTTCTTAAAACCATCACTAGGCATCGTGTGATGTCATATGATCCAAATATTGTGTATTATATAACATCTAATGTCATTATGCTACTCTCAAGTACTGGTGATCTTCACAATAGTGAGAAATGATTTTCAGATATGATAGTTAATTGTGAATAACATATGAACAGGGCTCAAACAAGAATATCTCCAACTGCCTTATAGGATGCTAGATATTGCTTTTGGACAAACAGAATTTCCTGATTCATCTTTTTCTTATTATATTCATCATTTAAACTTGTGTAAGACTAAGTCATCATAAACCTATCATGCTATTGATAATCTACATATAGTAGGATTGACTATTTGTGTAACCATATTTCCATTTTTTAATTATATGCATAACAATTCTCATCCCAATTCCTTTCTTCATTTTTTTGGTTTAAGCCTTTAAGAATTAAGAAAAAACAGCTGTCAATCTTTAGATGTGATCTTTGCTCAATGTAGTTTAGACAGGAGTTTCAACTAGATAAAAATTGGAGGCTTGAGCATAATGTTTAGGAATCCCTGGCCTACCATAAAAATGGAAAGGACTTGAAAAATGTGGTCTAAAAATAACGCACCTCTTAAAATCTAAATAGGGTTGAATATTGGGTGGATTACTCATTAAAATGATAGAAATAATATCCACTGCAATGATAAAACAGAGGATAATAGTAATGTATTGATACATGGAATATGTGAATCTTACAGAAAACACTACCAATGTTAAGGAATTTTCAAGATATAAGATTTACATAGTTGCTCTTAATGAAATATGTCTTCCAGCACAAGAAAGTTTGATAAAACAAATAGATGAATACAAGATTTTTGAATGATATTCTGTATAGTCTAATTTAGTATTTTCCACTCCTAAAATTCTTTGACATATTTATAAAAGGCTAATGGTGCTAAAATATATTACAATTATATGTTGATTTTATTATTGCATATTTTCTAATATTAGATTCAAAGAATTCAAAAAAAAATTCTTTATTCTGTCATGGATATTATTGTTACAGCAACACCATTGAAACATGTTTATTTTGAGAGATTTTATTACAGATTAGACAAATATTGTTGGAATTAATAGCAATGCTGCTGTTAAGTAATTTTGTTATTAATAAATTTTTGTGCAACATATGGATTGATTATCATAAGGACTTTATTTTAGGTTAAAAATCATTATAAAGAAACTTGGATGCATATACTCTCAAAGCAATGGTATTTAACAGATTTCATTATAGTTAGGAATCAAAATACAAGAGAAGTTTATATTACATGAAAACTTAAAACCACACATTGATGGAAAAATCGCAAATTGTTATGCAACAAGATTAACATGACAATTTAATTTTAAAAAATTGGTAATATTTTAATCATATTTATAATAAAATTGATGTTCATTCTTTAGAAGTATCTAACCAATAAACATCACATGATCACAGTTTCTTATGCTTGCTTTTAACTGTTATTAAAACAGGCAAAACTCTCTATATGTATTGCCACTCAGTGAGGTACTGAACTGAGTTTAGACCTATATGACTATATAAGCTGATGAGCTTGGATTGAAAATATTACAGTATTTTCAATTTAAGCCTCATAGTTTTGTAATTAAGTGGAGATAAAAAGTGGCTGCTGGAGAGTTGCAATAGATCATAAGATCTAGATGCAGTGCTCTCAGATCCAAAGCTCCTCACTGATGAAGGTCACAAGCCAGAAACTAGTCTGGGGATATTGGATGAGTAGGCACTAGATGGGGATTTTATGCAAAGCCTTCTGGCATTCATTGATTACTTTGGCTTGCACTGAGGGGCAATACATATAGAGAGTGTTGCCTGTTTTAATAGAAGTATCTAGCCTATATGCACTAAATTTCAATAATTATTAAAGAACTACAATTGCTAACTTGAACTTTTGTGATTGTTATGTTACTGAGGCACGGAATTATTTTAAAGAGTGTGTCATGAATATAAGTAAATTTGTTCTTGGGTTTACTAAAATGAAGAATTATGATTGGTTCTATAACAATGATCTTATTATTAGTGAGTTGATTAAACGAAACATTCCTGCTTAGCAGAATAACAAATTAAATATGGAACATCATAATAAATATAGAAATTCAAATGCAGAAATTCAAAGACTAACATGAAGATTTAAAAATGATTAATGAATTAACAAAGTAGATACCAACTTCTTGATCATAAATATTTTTTTAAGCATTGAAAACAACTTATGGATCTAAGAAACGGTATTATAATCCTATTAAATCCATCAATGGCGTTCTCTCATGTGATGATAATGATATTTCTCAAAGTTGAAAAAAATACTTTGGTAGTCTTTTGAATAATGACTCTTAATAATATATCTATTCAATCTACTCATTTGGATTTGGATTAAAACATCCAGCCTAGTGACATCAGAAACATCTCATTGCAATCTTAGATGTAAAAGATTGGTGATTATATGTTAATTTTAAATATATTGGAATTTTTAGAAATACAGGAACTCAAGAAGTTAGATTACCCGAATCTTAAAAGTTCTGATTCTTTAAAATAAAGAGAGTAGGCAAAATTGCAGTAATTATCAAGGAATACTATTAGTATCCACTTTTATAAAGATATTTTCAAGAATTTTGTTGAATACATAACTTCCAGTCATAGATTAATGATTACCAGAAATTGGGTGTGGTTTTAGAAAATAAAGAACCATTATAGCTTTTATTTAAAACAAATCTGCAGTTCCAAAATGTTAAGCTGAATTAAAACAAAATTGTTTGTGTGTGTGCGCGTGTTTGTGGTAAAACTTGTGCGCAAGTGAAATTTAGACAGTGAATTCAGCAACTTTTCAAATTTATCACAGTAAAAAAATATACTTATCTATTGTTAGCATGTGAAGGCTCTCCATTCTGAATATATGCAGTTGGGTTTCTGAATCTATTTCTAAGTATATACACAAATAAATCTCCAAAATTACAAGAAGAACTAATAGAAATAACAACAAAAGAGGAATTGAAATATAAATTCAAAAATGACTATGAACAATTCAAAATGCAAAAACAATTCCCAGATTATAGTCTAAAGTGTAAAAGTTTTAAATTGCATTTCCTTCATCGTATTTAATGGAACATGGATTCCAGAGATCATAGATCTGTTTACTAAGAAAAGAAATCAACTGCAAATAGCTAATAACAGTCATTTAAGAGTACTGCTACCAAGAATAGAAACAAACATGAATAAATTGGTAGTAGCATATTAGGTTCATCCTTTTCACTAGGATTATTTTTAATTTTATTCACATTTATTTTAATATTCTTCATTACCTTAATTTTCTGTATGAAATGTGAATGTTATTTTGGTTGATTTTAAAAAATAATTTTATAATTTCAAGTTTCAATATGCCTATTTAAAACATTGTTATTATTTACTATGTTGGGTAAAAATTTAGATACATAAAAGAATGCAAATTTACCTCTGATTCTGTCTATTTTTTTTTCATTTAAAGAAGATAGACTTTTAAAGAAAGCTGAGTAATTTTACTGAAAAAGAGGTAGTATATCAAATAAATTTAGCAACTTCTAGATGATATAAAAGTGTAAATAAGACCTAACAGCATTAAATTTTCAAAAGCAACCAAGCTTCTTCTACAGAGAGCTATATAACTCATTTAAAGATTTCCATATACTGAAAGATATTAGGTTTTTTCCATATAATAATCTAGATAAAATTTTACATATGACATAAACCAATTAGAGCTGGCAATGTAAACTGAATCTATAATCTAATCATAGTATTCAGTATTTATCTGAATAAGATTGATGTTAAGTCAATTGTGGAATCACTTTTAAGTTAATATTCTAGATGGTATAAAATTTATAAGTCTGATAATCTTAATGTCATGTAATTTTAAATCTTCTAAAAGTGCTAACTATGCCTCAAAAGTTCTGAAGCAAACATTTGGAAAAAAATAAACTTTCCTATTGACATTAAGATCTTAAATAGATAAAAATTCACAACAATGTAAATAACAGGTTTGAATCTAAGTGAACTGTTATGTTATAACAATTCTGAATGATTCATTCTCCTGGCAAAATTAATCAATAATCATTTTTAAAATCCCTAAAACTTTTTTAAATAACACTATAAAAAATTATACCAATGTATAAAACTACATTGGAAGTCTTCCAGAAATGCCATCTGTAACTACAAGTATTAAACGTTTTGTATTTACATCTTTATCAACTCTACTTTAAAAGCATTTATCTAAATTGGGCATTTTTGAAGGTTAATTTACTTCTACATGATTACATATATATGCTGTACTAAATTATTGATTTATAATTTGATATTGTTTAATATCAAATGATAAAGATTTGTGTTAAGAGATTATAATCTACGAGTAATTCACTTTTTTTATATATCTCTATTTATATGTTTCAAGAATGTGATGGAATGGAAATTTTAAGTATACCTATTATATATATGCATATAGTAATAAAATCAAGTCATATATGACATGACTTATATAGCTTGTGTTTACAAATATGTAAAATAAAGAGTATGCTAATAGCTCTAAACAAGCTTTTTATGATAAATGCTACAAAAGAATGCATTCAAAATCTTTATCTAGAATATTCCCCATACACAGACCAGTTTCGAGCTATGAGTCTCTTCAGTGAGAAGCTAGAATACCAGATTCAAAATACCAACTCAACCTATACATATGACTATTTCAGTTGGAGGTCTGAATTTAAAGACATGTAGATGTCTGAAAGTTTCAGATCTTCTTAAGAGTTAAATATTAAATAAATGATTTGGTATTTTGAATCTGGTGCCTTACTCCTCACTGAAGAGGGTCATAGCTTGAAACTGGTCTGGAGATGGGGTCAATCTTAAATAAAGATTTCAAATGTGCTCTTTGTAGCATTTATCATAAAAAGCTTTGCTTAGAGCTATTAGCATGCTCTTTATATACATATAATATTCAAATATAAATATATTGTCTATACTAAACTTAAATGGTAGTTTAAAAAAAATTGAAATCAGGTTTTCAAGTTCCTTATAGCTGTGTACTCCATATTATACAATAGATATACATGACCACATAACACGTGAAAAAGATAAATGATCTCCAATATACATATTTAGTGCTGGACCAGCACTAAACAATCGTTCCAGATCACTATATCTCACAC